>CM029941.1:100400874-100880874 GCA_017639245.1 Myiopsitta monachus | reverse complement strand
GCTTTAACTCCTGCATCTTTACTGCTTGACATATATCAGGACCGTAGCAAATGCATTCAATCTATGCAAGACCAAAACCATATCTGATACAAAAATGAGTGATTACACTGGGTATCAGGAGAGTTGCACTCACATCAAGTCTGATTTTACCATGTGCATGTTCAACTCAGCCTGCTTTTATTTTATTTCTCCTCCAAGAACTGGAAGGCAAAGTCCCAGAGGACAGAAAACATCTCACTGAAATTAGTGGCAGAGGAGAGCCAGATCATAATTCCTTGCTGCTGCGCAAGCGTGTTGTGACTGATCCATAAACTTTCTGTTATGCCTGCAAAAAAGGTGAACAGCAGCATCTCCTCACTCAAAATACACTCTGTCACTATTTAAAACTCTCTTTACCTTATTCTAAGGTAACTAACTCAGGAAATCCGTTCTGGATGTGGCTCTTATGAGTTCTTGTAGGCAATTGTTTCTTCTTCATAATTTTGCCTGAAAGTCCTAAAATATTTTGGGTTTATTATGCCTGTTTCTTTGGGAAATCAACCCAAACAGCAGGTAACCTTTCTGAAATATTGGATAATAAAAGGGAATTATTTCCCAGTGAAGAATAGGCTTCACAGTAATTTTCCTGCAGGTACTAGTTGCCTAATCATGTACTAGTGGCTGAATCAGATATTTTTGATCAATTAGATTTTACACAGTATTGTAGCTATTCTTGTTAATAAATACGAAGCATCCTTCTAAAATGGGTGAAAAATAAAAGAAAAAAAAATCTAGGAATGGTTACTTTCAAGAGATCAGGCTGAACAAATTTGTGTTGTTCCATTCCACTTTGACTTCATAATTTTTTAATAAAAATTATTTTCTGCATAAACTGCAATTTACAGTGAGAAAGGCAAAAATCACGTCAAGCTAGACCCCTGAACTTTTCCCTCTAGGAATGGCGGAAAGGGGCAGTTATGCTAACTGCTCTCTATCCCCCTCCTCTTTTTTTCTTTCTTGCTTCTCTGTTTTTGCTTTTCACTCTGAGTTGGGAGCTTTGTTCGGACAGACTTTCCCTTGTGAATGGTTTCAGTTTCAGCAAATTGCCATTCTGTGACACCCCGCCAAATAAGTACCTTGGAAAACTCCCAACCATCTTTAGTCTGTACACCGGAGCACATTTCATTTCCAAATCCTCGGCTAGCTATGGACCAAACCATTCCTGGGCGTAGCTCCCTTGGCTCCAGGGCATCTCCTCTGCAAGGGAGCTTGGCTCCACGTTATGGGGAGGGAGTTTGTATCAGAGGAGAGCAATCATTTAGGGCGTGAGATACAGTCTCCATTTAAAGCTGGGGAGGGCAGTATTCAACAATTTTGACAAGAACAGGGTAATGATATTGTGTCTATTTTTGATTTAAAGCTAGTTGCAATGCTCCATTTAAAAAAATAAAAATTATTCTTTTTTTTTTATAGGAAAAGACTAATTTTCTATTTTTGAAGAATAAGTGCAAGCAGTACTCTCAACTTCACGGCTCTATGATCTTCAAAGAGAGAATCTTGCTATATTTAACACTGTTAGCAAAAATACAGAGCCATTACAAAATTTTAAGAAGAAAAATAAAAGTACTGGCAGCGCCAACTTTTTGTAAAAACTGTCATTTTCCAGAAAGGATCGACAAGCTTATCTATCTTTTTTACTAATAATAAATATGTAATAATAAATCTATGCAGTGAAGAAGATGCATAGATCATAGACTCATAGAATAGTTAGGGTTGGAAAGGACCTTAAGATCATCCAGTTCCAACGCCCCTGCCATGCCCAGGGACACCTCCCATTAAACCATGCCACCCAAGGCTCTGTCCAACCCAGCCTTGAACACCACCAGCAATGGAGCATTCACAACTTCCCTGGGCAACCCATTCCAGTGCCTCACCACCCTTACAGTAACGAACTTCTTCCTCATATCCAATCTAAACTTCCTCTGTTTCAGTTTGAACCCGTTACCCCTTGTCCTATCACCACAGTACCTAGAAGCAAAAGTGTTAGGTTCAGATGGACTTCGTTAGACAGCCCAGGTTGATTTTTCAGTTGCGCCTTATGAACCTCTTGATGACTGATTCTATTCAGATCCCCGAATGAGATCCTTGACTTAATTCTTTCTCTGTAAATTTACACTGGAACAGCTTACCCAAAAGTTCTGAACCATGTTTTCACTGATTTTTTCTTCATCTTACCTTACATGGTTTCTATGACCTATAAGACTAATAAAAATAATAAAAACAATGTTAAAGCTATGCCTGGAGAAGCTTTACTTCAGTCCACCAATGTCAAAATAGCATTCTTAGCAGTCCTCATTCCCTTTCACATGGTTAGAGATTTTTGCTTCATGCCTTTCTGGTTAGAGACGTCTTGTTCGAGAACCTTATTTCATGCATGTCATAGAACAAATATGTTTTTTATGACATTTATGAATGTGACCAGTCTGGAAACATGCTGTCTGTCTGTCTGATCGGGCTAAAGCCAAAATTTAAGTCATTGTAACTAGAATTTCCAATTCTGGTGAGAGCTGATATAT
This sequence comes from Myiopsitta monachus, assembly GCA_017639245.1. Taxonomy (NCBI): domain Eukaryota; kingdom Metazoa; phylum Chordata; class Aves; order Psittaciformes; family Psittacidae; genus Myiopsitta; species Myiopsitta monachus. Next base: position 100,878,319 of record CM029941.1, on the reverse strand, counting down.
CAGCTGGGGTCAATAAATTGGCAGTCGTCTCTTATAGAATGAAAAGGTAACTTGTCTTCTGCCTTATAGGAATTGTCAGGACAAGGTTTTCATTATCTGAGGCATTAATCGGAAAGACTCCTTCTACTTTCTTCTGCCTTTTTCTTTCCATTAAGCTAGTCCTGCAAAAAAATTTCATCTATTTTCTGAATGCCTGTCACAGAAATCATTTTTGTCCTGAAGTGCAAAAATGAAGCCTATAGCATCAAAACATCAAAGAATTACAGTTTTATTATGTATTAAGCCTGCCTGTCTTATTTCAGCTATTCTAGCACTCTGATGTATGTGATTGAGAGCTGTTAACTCCCAATGATATGATCCTGGCAAGCAGACTTAAGGTTTTTTTAATATTTTATTTTAATTATTTTTAGTTTATAGCTCAGCAACTCGACTGACCCAGGGGAACACTTAAACTAAATTTGATAGATGTCAAGTTAGAAAAAATAAAGACAGCAGTGTTCTTTCTCCCTGCAATTACAAATGTTTGCTGGAGACTTTTCTGACAGTATTAAGCATAGCAGAGACCTGGGGAGAGCAGAGAGGAACGTCGTATCCCTTCGCTGAGGTCAGTTTGGTTGATGTTCTCCAGAACCTGGAAGGGGAGGAGGACGAGGACACCTACCAGTAGCAGTTGCTGGTAACTCCAAATCGTGTGTTTGCTTTTTTCTTTGCCTTTTGCCTGAGTCCTGATGTGTCTTGCATCAACTGCTAAAAAGAGAGTGCTTGTTTTTTCAGCTGACATTTGGAGCTGCAGAGACCTGTGAGATGCCCCATAGATGGGCTGAAAAAGTCCCCCCTTAAAAAAAGTACAAAAAAAAAAGTGGAGCTTAATAAGCTGCAAAAAAGTGAGAAAATGCTCCAGGAAACTATGCAAAAGCTTGCTTGTGACAGCCTTCCCAAAAAACAAATATCAGAAACAGCCAACAACAACAAAAAAAGTAGATCTACTGTTTTCTAGTCCATTTTTCCACTTGTAAACCAAAAATATGAAGATGCTGTAAAATACAGTGATGAAATCAGTAAGAAAGGGAGAAAAACTAGTCTTTACAAAGTTCTATAGGAATTATTCATACGGGAAAAATGTTGCATATCTCCAGTATAATATACTGGCTAGCTGCATCAGGGAAAAGGAATGGGCTTTCCAGTCCTTTATCATTAGATCACTGGCTTAAATCTGTTCTAGGGATTTCATCCAAAACTCCATAAAATCAGTGGGAGTCTCATTACTCTGAATCAATATCCAGGTACAAACCAAGAAAGGACTAATAGCAATTAATAGAAGAAAAAAAAAGTATTTTTGTATACTATTTTGATAATGTTCAGAGCTTTCTTTCAAGTGGAATAAAGGGAGAAAATTCATAATGGTCTGATATTCGCGTATTTCTTTTTAGTATTTGTTTTTGGGTGATCTCTACTCCTGTAGATTTACTTCTTAGATTTTACCACTGGAAAAGAAGTAGAGGCATGGGCTGGTAACTAAAAAAGTCAACTTTAGCCTGAAGGTTGGAAACCACCTTTATTTCTGTTTTTCTTTTTATAATGAAAAAAATCATAATTGTATCTATGGGAGTGGATCATTTTTCCTACTGAAAGAAAAGGCTGAATAAGAAATGTTGTACAAATTGATATCATATGAAGCTGTTTCACAGTTCATGTGAACTCATCTGATGCTGGCCCAATTTAGTGAATTGAGTGCAACAGGATTGCCAGAAGGATGCCCACAGCACAAAGCTCAACATCTAAAATGCCCTGAATTCTACATCTTTGTAAGGATATAACCTGAACTACATTTTCCTGCTGGAGATGTCATGTCCATTATGGGAACAAAAGGTGGTACTACACTTGTTCATGATTTGAAGTGTTTTCATTATCTGTTTTCCAGATTTTAAAATTAATTAATTTATTTATTTTTATTTTTTTATTAACTTTAAAATAAACTCTTTATGGAATGGACAGGTATTTTTATAATGTATTAAGGAACTTATACTTAAAACAAAATACAAACTGATTAATTTCTATAACCATAGAGGGCAAGAGTGTTCCCTCTGTATTTTTCTTCCCAGCTTTCAGACAAATAAATCAAAGCACGTGTGTGCATATACATATTTATAATACTTGGTAAGAAAAAAAGTTGAGGTCATCTGAATTATTTCATAATCAAGCAGGTAAAGTGGCTTAGCAGATTATGAAACCACACCGCTGCCAAATTGTTCCATGATGATAATTATTTGCTTCTGTTCTTTAATTCCGGGTGGGCAACACTGCTTTTCCTCTGTCCACTGGAAAAAAAAGCAGGATGCTCTCCCTGTGGTTTTTGGCTTAACTGCATGCATCTGGGTTTCGTATCAAAAGAAATAAATATCAGACCTAATTAATCCTCTGAGGCTGCTGGGTACTGACTCCTGAGCAACACAGACTTTAATTGCAGCTTCAACCAGGCATAGTGATGGAGTCAGTTGTAGAAGGCTGACTGCTGATTTAATACAGTATATCATGTCTGAAAGTATCTGGAACAACACTGATTTACATCAGTTGAATATCTGGCTCATTTGAGACCCTCTTGGGAAGGGGAGGGGGGAATACCTATATACATACATTTACCCTAATATGTTCAGATGCGGTATGCAGCAAAATGTATTGCAAAATGCTCATGAAATCCAGAGAATTTTCTTAAACACAATTTGCTGAGATTAAAATGTTGAAATTGGGAAAAACTGGGGAAAAAAAAGTGATTATATGTTTTTTCAAGAAATACAAACTACTTAGTTGATTTACTAGTTCTTCATAAATGTTTATTTACAACTGATAACATATACAATGATTCTACCAGAAGATAAAGTTCTTGTATTTCAGACAATGATGGCAGTATTCTGATTAGTTTTACATCTTTTCTAATTCAGACAATTTTGAGATAGACTTGAGGGATTTAGTTGAATAGCAATAAAACTTGTCGGCTATGGGGCCTGAAATACGTTTTATAATTCAAAAGCTGTTTGTTTGTCCCTCTTTTACTTCTTTTCTTTCCTTCCTTCATTTTTTTTTTTTGTTTTAAGACTTTTAAACTATTTTCATTGGAAATATATGAATGAATTCAGAGCAAATGAAAGTAAAAAGGCTGTTAACACTGGCGTCAGTACAGCCAGGCTTTCTGCAAACTTCTCCTCCCTGTCAGTATACCTCAGCTCTAGCTTGCAGTAAACCTTGTTATTGTAGTCCAAGACTTATCTAGCAAAGAGCTGCCGAAGGTACCAAATCATGTGGTCAGTTTTTGTAATGAGGACTAATGAGACCACCACACTTATTTCCCCTCCCAGCTAGAGTCTGTACTGGAACCAGCATCCCTAGAGGTTCAAACCTGGTGTCTTAATCCCCTGCAGAAGTCCTCCTGCCTCCCCACTATGCCATCCGAAGTCACACCCATGAATCCAGGCTGGTTTTGTTGTGCTAGGCAGAGGTTTGTTTACATTACTATCCATCTTTTGCAGGACATTATTTCAAATATTTCCAATGAAGATTTTCTTCCCCCTGCTTTTTTATTAGTATCATAAAAAATAAAAAAGGAAAGAATACCTATAGTAAAGTAAGAAAAGCAGAGAAAATTAAGAATTTTAAGATGAAGCTGATGCTGATGCTTCACCACATGATGGCCATGGCCCTGGTTGATGCATAGATTCTACTCAGAAATCTTGAATTACATGCAGCATTTTCCAAAATTCCGTGCATATGTCTCAATTTCGCACTTCTACATGCGTATGCCATGTAAAGACAAAGCAAGAGAATCCTTAAAAGAGATAACTAAAATAATTATAATTAACTTTGGTGTACAGTCTTACTTGCTGAAAGTATTTCATAAACACTAAGGGGCAGATTCATAGGTGCAACATCAGGAAAACAATGGCATAAAGAAACAATTCAATTGTATAAATCTTCCAGAATCACTACTTTCTTGTACCTGGTCTGTATGTGTTATTTGTGGACACTCCAAGATCTGCCATTAGCTTTCCTTTTAGCTTTTAAAATCCTTCAATAAAAGGAAGAAACAAAATCACAGTTATCTAAAAGATCGTTTCCATTGTTGTTAGGCTACCAAAGCCTTTGTGAAGGAGAAGTCAATAGCTGCAGAAAGGTCATTACCAGGAAGCACTTCAATGCCATCAATCCTCCTCTATCAGTTCTCCCCAGCTGACAAGACTCTCTTTAGAACATCAGGTCAAGTTCTTCTTGCTGTGATATCTTCAGGTGGTCACTGGCATGTTTCTATTCTTCGTGTCTGTCTGTAGGGTTGTTTTTCTCTTCCATTTTTTCTTTTACTTTAGTAGGTCTAGACATAGGAGAAAGTGGCCTCATTGGCTGTGCTCTTCTCCATTAAGAATGAATCTTCTACCAAGAAAGACCAAGAGCAACTTTCTAATATGAGCAGGCAACACCCATATTTGTATTTAAATGTTTGCTCTACATTTATCAACAATACATGTGTCTGGTTTTGGTACATACAGAGAATATTAAATTATCTCCTGGCCACTTTTCTCCATGAATGGCACCAATATTTTTTTAAAAGCTTTATTCACACATAAAACCACACAGATATAAATGTGTGCTTGGGCGCTAGAGCAGGTACCCAAGACTGCAGCACTTAATTTTTCTCCTTGTTTACTTATTTTGTCATTCTCCTCAGCTAAATGAAAACCTGTCATACTAATGAATAACTGTATTTGGATTCTTTCTAGCTTCCCATTACAACAATTTCTGTTTACCTCATTGATTCTACGTGTGTATTTGCCGTGCGAAAGAGATGAAATGACCCTATTTCACAGGTGGAGAACTGGGACAGTAGAAGCTAACAGAAAGGCAGTTTAACTCATATATATACTTGTAAATGGATTACCAAAATACAACATGAATGCTACTGCTTGTGAAACCACAACCTAGTGTAATCTGGGGATGTTCCAACTGGGCAGTAGAGGGTAATTTTTCACAATGAGAACTGTCACTGGAATAATCACCCCAGGAAAGTGATGGGTTCCCCAGGACTGGGTACTTTTAAGATTCAGATGGACAGGGTGCTGGGGCATCCTGTCTACACTGAGGGTTTGCCAAGAAAGGTTGGACCAGATGATCCTTGAGGTCTCTTCCAACCTGGTGTTCTATGACTCTCTGTTTCTCCTCCTTCTTATCCAACATGCCATTTCAAGAACTATTCCATATGTTTTAGAGGTTGGTGTGCAGGGAGGGATAAGTGGTATGAATGAAGACACAGAATCTTCTTCATGAACTCAGCTGTCTTTAAAAATAATTTTGATTATTCTCTGGTTTTGTTTTCTCTTTATCTTTGAAAACAATACTTATAGAAGAAGGCAAAGTTTTGATCATCTCAGGTAATAGAGGAGCGATGCAGGTTGGGCTTACATAGGGAAAAGTTATGTTTAGTGAAGAAAAATATTCATAAGAGACTTTGCATTTCTCAGAGCTGCTTAAATAGCTCAGAAAACCCATTTGATTAGGCATTTTGCTAATAAAAAATTATTATTTGTTTAAATAGCTTTTAAATGTCAAATCAAGGATTTATGAATTCAGAGTTGAACACAAATAAATAGTTGGCTGAGTACTTGGAACAATTTTTTTACTGTGCAATTAATATTGCTGAGATTGCTATTTAAAATGTGAATGAATTTGTCTTTCTGGTTTGCACGTTATTGGTAGCGATGGTGAGGAAAGAACCAAAAACATTTGCTGAGATGTAATTTTGGCAGAGGGCGAAAGCTGGGGTGCGAGAGGCTGGTTGAATACCCTGTGCCCTTGGAGCCTGTCTTACTGCACTGAAAAGCACTCTATTCTTCCAGCAGACATGGCTGTCGGTGCAATTTTATCCTGCTTATTCAGCTAGCAAATATGTAGTTCAGGTGAGACTGACTGTGATCTAATTCTTCTGAGAAAGACTTGCAAAATTATTGCCAAAAGAAGCAACGGGAGGCATTATTACCATTAAGAGCTGGTAAGTCCTTTGTCGGTTGTACAAAGATCACCTTCTTGAGTGAACACACACAAACCAGGTGGATGTTTCCCTCAAGGTCGCATTTTAACACTCAGACACATACCTGAGGCTTAAAGGTAAGTTCAACCATTTGCAGTTAAACATGTGCTTAAATAACCTTCTGCCTGAAGAAGCTTGCTGAACTGGAAGTCAAAAAAGGTCAGGCTGCACTTCTAGTGTTTTTCTGGAGAAACAGAGACAGATTATGCAGGAAATTAATTGATAACTGTTTCATAAGATGCAGTCAAGGACTGCAGCTGATATAAATCAGCATTGCTCCATTGGTTTTGGGAATGGACAGTTTATCTCAGTCTTTCAACTAGTTTATCCACCAGGAATAATTAAGAGAAAAATGACAAATCTGTTGGGTCTGTCATGTGTGAATGTGCAGTTGCTTTAGGTTTTGCCTTTTTATGTCGTAATGCATCTACGAAATAAAGTTTGGAACAAATATAGTCTTTTACATTTTCATTGTACTATCCATATAGAAATTCATCTCAACCAGATGTAATTTAGAAAGTGGAGGAGGATTTCATGGTTATTGGTTACATCACACAAATGTACTTGAAAAACAGTTTGTGAATGTCAGAGTTTGGCACAGATTTGGAAAATTTCATATATATTAGGCAGAGGAAGCTGATTAGAACTGCTCAGCAATCAGATTTTCAAAGACATTGAACCTCTACAGCTCTTCACATTTCCATAGATGTGCTCCAGGGTTTAACATGGCTGAGAATCTGTTCATTATCATCTACGTGGTTTTTTTATGACTCCTGTGGAAAAAGTGAATTTCTGTAAAATGCATCTTCCAGAGAAGAAAGTCTGGACAACTTTGCCTGTGCCCTTTAGGAGTACACGCACCTTAAATCCATTCTCATTCCACCATATACCTACTGGCAGCACAAACCACTGCCTGACTTCACAGACTCTACCAGTCAGAAACTTGCAGGTCTGTCTGCACTTTTGTTTATGTGGCTGTTTTCTAAGCATGAATTTTTATGAAAAAATTATGGATTTGTACTGTGAGCTTAATTTTTTTTGCCCTGTGGACAAGACATAGACATCCACTGAGCTTTAGCTTTAAAGAGGATGTTAATCCAAATGTCTGCCTCTATTGTTGTGAAACATGTAGGAAGATAATATTTTGGGATACTTCAGTTCATTGATCAAATTTGACAGATGGTTACACAGATACAACACACAAAATGATTGCACAAGCCTTAAATCCCTAAGGAGACCATCTAAAAAATACTTTGAAAGGAACAGAATCACTTGCAAGCAGTTGCATAACTGAAGGTATGATTTCAGATGGACTGTGTATCTTTGGCTTCAGCCAGGAGAGGTTTGTCTGTATATATGAAAGCCAAAATAGACTTTAAAAAGGTGTGAAATGGAAAAATTGGAACTTTCAGTAATCTATAATTAAGCTAGAAGAGATGATTATACATACCTAATCTGCCTGCTCAGTATGCTGCATACTTTTTTTGCCTGGGGCATCTCTTTTATAAAAATACACATAATCATATTTACAAATGTCCACTTATAACTTTGCCTTTTTCTATTTCATTTTTTTATCTTTCATCATAATAATTTCTTTTCTATTATGTCTTGATTATAAATATGGCATATTTGGTGATAGGTGACAGAACAACTCTGGGCCAGATATGTTGGCTGCCTATGAAGGGTTTGGCCATAGGATGTTAGTGGTTTAGAGTAACAGGAAACCTGAGGAATATCATAAATCAGGCTTTTCTGACTAGGTTTTTGTACAGAGCATAACCAAATGTATTGAATAACTTAAGTATGTGTGAGCCTCCTGCCTACCAAATTACTGGGGTCTGCCAGTGGAAAGCACACTAATTTGATGTTGGCCTCAAACAGAAAATTGTTAAATGAAAATTAGTTTTCAGCATTTTAACAAAAAATCAACATAGAGTTCAGTGTTAACAGGAGCCTAAGGATTTAACTAACTGTAATGAAAATAAAGAGAGACAAAATTCTTTACTTTCTAAGCCCCAGTATTGAGAAACGATTTCTACTTCTGGATCCCAACACAGCATGAGGGACAAAGAATGTACCAAAGGGTGGGTTTTCTTTCTTTTCTCTATACTGCCATGGATTTCATAAGGTCATAGGTTGACATTTTGTACTTTTCCACACTTCTATTGAGTTTTATTAAGAATAAACAGAAAGTTTCTGGGCCAAAGTCATCGAATCCATGACAGGGTTTCAAAACACTAAGCCTCCTGTATGTAAGGACATCAGAAGGGGCTCAGCTCAGAAGTCCTCTAACCTGGTCTACTGGCTCTGCCCTGGGCAGTACAGGACACATAAGGGGAAGTACGAGAACCACATTTGAGCTATTCCCCATCTGGGAGCTGTTTCCAACCCTGGCTGATGCAAGCAATCACATTTCAGTGACGCCCTTGGAGATAAACCTGTCTATGGCAGTGCAGCTCTTGGTCTAACCAGCTGAAATTAGTTATTGCTAATTGATTCATCTATGGTTTTAATTAAAAGATTATCTATTATCATTCAGCAGTTAAAGGTCCTAAAAGGTTGTCTGCCTTTACCCCAGCTCTTCGCTACTCTACTTACTTACATAAAGGAAGTACAAGAAGCTGAATGCCTTTTTATTCATCTCTTAACAATTTGGTTTTTTGGAAAGCCCTAATTCTAAACTTCCTTCAGTCTCCTTCTTTTGACCATTTTGTGGAGACAGTCATAACATGCTGATGTGCTCTTGTTCCATGAAGTATGGATCCCACATCAGTGCCTCAGCATCTACACCTTCTCAGATGCCCGTGTTCTCCTTTTCAGAAACCACTGCAAAGTCACTTTTAAACTTTTTAAGTTAACAGACGTACAGTGGATTGGCCCAAGTTTTACCATTTCCTCCATAATGCAGATGGGTTTTGGTCAATCTGACTCACTCTGTTTCCTGCCCTTTCTCCATGGTGTCAATATATGATATACATGTACATGGACCTCCTCCTATACCAACTTCTTAGGGCTGGGAGAGCAGTTAATACATTAAATGTTAGGGAGAGCTCCTACTTAAAATGTACCCACAAACCTTAGTCCTGGGCCATATTCCTTATACCTCTTTTTAAATACATATATTGGTTTCTGGCAGAGATACAGGGAGCGAGTGTGGCATGCAGCATGCAGCGTTTACCAGACTGTGTAGCTTGGCACCAGAAAATAATTTCTCCAGAGTTCAAAACCTGTCAGGATGCTCTCTTGAAGTTGCTCTACATTTAAGATGTGTAATACTAAAATGTCACTTTTGGAGCCCAAACCAGAGTACCTTCAGCTTTCTGATTGGAAAAAACCTGACTATTAAGCTCCAGGGAGTTTCTACTACAGCTGTAAACTTTCAAATATACTTTGCTCCAGCAAAAAACTATAGAGTGTGGCTTAAATGAACAATATGCCCTCTTCATACCTCATCACTAGAAAGAACACGCTTTCAACCTCAGCATGAACAACTGATGGTTTGATTTTTAATAGTTTTTCAGCCCCCACAAAACAGGTTAAGTAGTCTAGCTCTGTTTCTACCTGTCACACAAAAAGGATGGTAATCTAGATGTTTCAGGAAGAGGAAGAGGTGGTACAGATGCTTGTGCAGATGCTTGGATCCTGTTCTCTTAGCACTCTATGCAGGGCAGATTTAACTTCTTTGCATGCATCACAGAAGACTAGATTGTGGTCCTATTCCACCCTGGAGTCTCAGAGAAAGCCAAGTCTCTAGCTAATATGTTTATGTGACATTCTGATCTTGGTTCTCCTCTGCCCTCGTGGGCCAAATCCCAATATGACCCAATGATCTTACACATCAACTGGAGTTTTGCCTGAATAAAGTACGAGTTAAAACTAAGCAATGCCTCCTGGTTTCTGGCCAGTGATTCCATTTCACGAAACCTCTTGTATTATGAGAAGATATATCAGCTCCAGCCCACTGCAGGAGGGTTGTTTGTTGGAATTTTTGTTTGGTGTTGGGGCTTTTTGCTTGTTTTGTTTCTAAATGATGATTCAAACTCTGAAATAGAAGCAGGCAGACCTTCTCCTCCCACTACTGGGGCTACACCCTTCCCTGAAGAAACCTACACTCAGTAGGACCTGAATCCTTCCTGAACAAATTGCCTTGAAAGGACCAGAGATGGTTGGCACCCTGCCTTATTGCACTCAATAGAAACGTGTCTCTAGAGGTTGCCAGGGCCTGGGACAGGTTCTATTTACTTATAAAAAAACCCAGCTTTTATTCCAGTCTTATTCTCTCCCTGTACTTCATTCAAACCTGAGGAATGACTAATGGTTTTACATGAACAATCCTGACAAGCAATGTAGGAAGAGCTAAACAGTCTTGGAAAAGGAGATGACAGCTCTCCAGCAGAAGAAAGGCTACTGGAAAATGGGCAGGCTCAGGGAAAAGCCTCAAGTATGGATTCTCAGGGTTCTGTATGCCTTGGGTTGGCTCCATGGTGTCCACACTTGTACAGCCAGTTCTGGCTGTATATCTTACAGTTGCCAGTGTTGAGGTTGGGGCTGCTCTGGGATATCTGGATTGTCCTTTGCAGGGAACTGTAAGGAATCTTGCTGGGGGACTCTCTGCCCCCTGCATGATGCATCGATCCCAGTCCAAAGTAGCAGAGACCCCAAGCTTGAACCCGTTGGCTAGATGAGCTGATTTTGGTTGTAAGGGGTAACAGCTTCAGCTGGTATAATCTCTGGATGAGCCATGAGTCTGTAAGCCAGGAAACATTGTGTGCATGGAGATACCCCTGACATCTTGGATGCAGTCTGGCTCTATGGCCTCTGTATGGGAAGATGTACCCCCTTACGTGAGGGTCTGCTTCCCCTGAGGTTGGATGGGACAAAGATTTGCCATTTTCTGAGCTCTCTTGTAAGCAATATTTGAAATAATTATGAGCCCAATGAAGACAAGAAACCAGCCAAATTAATCTTTGCTGTCAGTCTCTCATACGTATATTTTGGAGGTGCTGTTGGGTCTCTAATCACAGTGCTTTAATTGTGCCTTTTGCTTTTGAAACACATTACAGCCAAATGACTGAGTAATCATCACAATCCCATGAATGAGCCGGATAAGTAAGATTGTGCATGGAGAAACTGAGAGAGGAAGACAGACCACACAGCAAGTAGTGTGAGCCTTGGGATTAGAAGTTGGGATTTCTTTTTCTCTACGCACAATTCACAAGGCCAAGCTACCCTGCATGATCTCATGAAAGAAGTATATTTTCCATCTGCAAGGAACTCAGAACAGTATCAGCTAAGTGCAAATTAGGATGATCATTAGCCACTCTCTGAATGAGACGGCTGCCAGGAAGCCTGTGTGTATGTTTGAGGAAGAACTCCTAATGTCTGTGTGTCTGGAGGAGTATAAATTCTTCTGTTCCCCTTCAGTAGCCTAATTAGATTTTACTCTGTTTATTAGAAGAGTTCAGTTGCTAGCTTAACATGAAATAAAATCTGCATGATTAAGAAGTCATGAGCAGTAAAGCTTACAGTATGCTGTTAGAAATTTTCCTGTCGTATCAGCAACAAAGATATCCCCCAAAGCGTGTTTAGATCCAAGAACCAGGATCAAAACAGTGTTAAGGATGGAGAGAGGGTGGGAAGGGGGTACAATACCATACAAATGGTACCTGAAATATGGGAATTACTGGAAAAAATGCATTTTTAACCACTTAGCAGACTACAAGAAACATCCTTCTTTATGGATCTTCACCATTAAACAAGGATAAGAAAGATGCTCTTCCATGTGAAAATATGTTCTTTTGCTCTCCTAACCACCTTTTGTAGGCACAGCAGTATATCAAGAGCCAAGTGTCATAAGAAGGTGGAGTAATACGCAGACCTAAGCTTATTTGAACATCCCCAATAGCTGTCCAAATCTAAGCCCTTCAGGGTGTTATGGCCTTAGTGATATAAAGTAGCTCCCAGGAGTAACTATATCCATTAGATATTGAAGTGATACCTGGTCTTGACCTTGGAATAAAAGTCCACTGAAGGCAACAAAATGTTTGGGGTTAGGATTAGATCCTCGCATGAAGAATGCAGAGGCCTATGATAAACAGGTAACAATCCCTGGGATTTCTGATGTTCGGAGATTTCCTCCCAGTTTCCAGATATGTGGTGGCACTGAAACCCAAGAATACATCCCTCAAAACCTCCATGTAATATTTTAGGTCCTGCAGGCTGAAGAACCAGAAGACAGATATGCTGTTTCCACTGACTTTGTTGGGAACAGCTGGCTGTGTGTCACGCGCAGTCATTAGCAACATGCAATAAGGAATTTTCCAAATGGTCTTTGAGTTGATGACCCCAAAATCCTACCCAAAAAATGTATCCATATTCATTTACCTGTGGAAAGAAAAATATGGACTGTTTTTTCTTTCTCCTAATAATGTGAGAAAGCAGCTCTTAATTGCAAGGTAAGTTATTCTTCTAGAGGACCTTCATTACGAGGAGCAGCTGTGTCTAAAGTAGGTTCACACCAGTGCTAGGCTGCACCCACAACCCCTGAGTGCAGGCTATCTCACTGGTAGGGGTAAGATGGCCTATAGCCACAGGCATGATGAAGTCCTACTTCTTGTACATCATTTAGAAAAACATTAGGATTTAGAGTCTGGGTGCGAATATGAGGACAAGGTAGGAAGCCTCGTGTAGAAAGTAAGTTCTGGAGCCTGAAAAGGAAAAGAGCAAGCCTAGAGGAGCCAGTTAGGAGTCAAGGGAAAGAGGCTTGAAACCTAAAGCCTTCCCTAAAACAGCAAAGGGATTTGTGTAACCCAAGGGACTAAAAGTACATTTTGGCCCACGTTCTGGTTTTCCTCAGCACGTGCCCAGCCACAAGAGTCCATGTGGTTCTTCTGTTTTCCCAAGTCTTTTGAAATATAGATGCAAGAGTCTTGAATCCCTGCACTTCCCCACATTCCTCAAGATATTGGCCCACCAAGCAGTTGTAATTCAGGATACCACCATACACCCACGTGCAAGATTCCTTAACAACTATGCACATTTTTAGGCTCAAATATTTTAGAATTGTTTTCACTGTGCCTGAGCTGTAATTGGCTCAGCTTCCCAAGTGTTGGATCATCTAACTAGAGTGATTTTTGACTCAGAGCCCAGGCACCATATCAAAACATTTATCAATTAATCATAAAATGTAACTAACATTGTTGTCCACCCAAGAAAAACTGTCACTTACAGACTCATGTATGTTATTCCTTATGAAAGAGCTGCTATATAGAAGTTGATTTCCTGCACAGACCAGGTGGAAAATCTGCTAAAGGCAGAGGTCAAATCTAGTTTAATTTTATACCCTTTGTTAAGAATGTTCTCCTTCTCTCTCTCTCTAAAAAAACCCCAACCTAAAAAAAAAAAAAACACTACCCTTATGTTCCTTTCCAAGTTTTCTAAAGTTAATTCATGTGGAAGAAAAAAAGATTAGGATAAAATTTCAAATATTAAATTCAAATGCAGGATTAATGAGTTTTGTTTCAAAGCCCCAGAGGTTGTCTGGAATTTAGGACATTTTTTTAGTAGCAGACATGAGACATAGCCAGATGCAGTCGTGTTTTGGACCAGCTCAGCACAAATTTAGCACCTTGAAGGAGAAACTTCATGTCTGTTTTGTAAAGCAAACATTTCAACTTTTCCAAAATCCGTTGTCCAGAAGATATTACTGTTGCGTTGGATGAAAGAATGGATTTAAAATAATGCTGATGCTTTGCTCTAGTGCTTAATAATTGCCACCCAGATCACCATCACTGTAGGTGATGTAGGTCCTCTGCCCTATACAACACAAATGTGTGATTATTAGGGTTTTTTAACAGTATAAAGTAATCCAGATTTAAAAAAATTAATAAAACCTTTTCCTGAAGCCAAATTCAAGACAGTCCTCACAACACTCTGCATGAAAGATCTTTTTGCAAGTTGGTTTCTTAAAGACCAGCAGGGGACAGCTTGGCAGAGGTACAAACACAATTTTTCTCACGCCCTTAGAGATAGCGTGGCAAACCCATGGATGATGAGCTACTTCACTTCACACCCAGTCCCTGAGGCAAAGGAGTTGTAGGCCAAACCCGTCCCTTCATTAAGAGATTTTTTTTTTTATCCTCAAAAAAATTATCATTATTCAACTTCCTTCTAAGCAAGGTTACACCAAAGAAGCACCAAATAACAATAGTGTTTCAGGTCAACATTGCTAGCTTGTTCAACCAAGAGAGAGAACTTCTCTTTTCAGTCAAGACTGCACTTTACTGATTACTCAGGGAAGGCCAGTAATACCTGCAAAGCACAGCCTGCAGATCCAGAGCAGGATATCTGGACCACAGCATCTTTTGGACAGCCAGAAGAGTTTAACATTGGCCTGATTGTGCTTTGCCTGAAATCAAAGAATAAAATCGTGGTTGAGCTCAATAGAAGAAGAAGGCAGCCAACATTGAATTTCATGCTTCGTACATCAGCATTACAACTTCATGGGAAAGGACCAAAGCCTTGCAGTGAACACCTTCAAACGTTGGAATCTTGTCTTGAAAGATTCCAATTATAGCAAGAAGAAAACACTGGCGTTTCAGTTTCAGATTCTGGCTTTTTGCCAAATTGACATACCACAGTCTGTAAATAGAACCAAAACTGAAAAATCATTCTGTTTAAATTCCTTCATTGCTTTAGAAATCCACCTCATCTATGGCGAATCAATGTAATTAGCTGTAACACAAACAGGTAATTAAGATTTGGTGACAGGCAAGCTTCGATGAACTATTCCGTTTATAAAAGCACTCACATATTTTTTTTTCTGATGTCTTTTTGAGCTGGAAAACCTACAGAAAAGTGGTTTTCTTTTATCCCCATTACTTTCCCCAGAACAGAACAAAAATAGTCCATGGAAATAGCCTTGTCTCACAGTATGCCTGTTTATGGTCCCCATCAAAATCAATAAATGTGACAGCACACAAAATATTATGCAAAGCAACAAAGCTACGTAAAGTTCTTTAAAAGTTTTGTTGGAGTTGCAACTAAATTTTGTGGTCAACCACAGTTTCATGCTATCCAATAGCTCAGAATCACACCCCAGCTCTAACCCTTTTAAACAGTGATGGAAGTCTGGATTTGAAGCTTCACTTTCAAATCTGTTTATTTCATCCATTTGATTTTGGTCAGGATGGGAGAAGATGAGTGCAATTGTCAAAAATTTTAGATTGAAACTGCCTTGAGCTATTCTGAATGCAATGCTGAGCCACCACCAAAAGAAGAAAAGCTGTGCAAGGCAATGGTATCTGCACTAACTGCAACCAGATTTCACTCACGTGAAGATAATGCCCTTTTTTGTACT
The DNA here is from genome assembly GCA_017639245.1 of Myiopsitta monachus. Classification (NCBI taxonomy): domain Eukaryota; kingdom Metazoa; phylum Chordata; class Aves; order Psittaciformes; family Psittacidae; genus Myiopsitta; species Myiopsitta monachus. Next base: position 100,862,891 of record CM029941.1, on the reverse strand, counting down.
TTCTCATCTCTGAACTCAAACCCTGATGTTTTAAGCTGAAAAATATATTGAAAATCAAAAACTTCCCCAAAATTTGGTGAAGACTAAATGTCTTGCCTAATTTAACAGGCAAACCCTTGCTATGTGGTATTAGTGGCACAAGTCTATGTTTCACTTTGGGTACAGCAAGAAATATTTTGTTCTTAAACACTGCTTTGCTCGTATATAATCAATATCAATACTGTACAGTTTGACCCAAAACACTCATGTGCAGAAGTCCCCCCCACATAAGTCACTGTAACTTATTGTCCAGGGGCAGCTAAACTGGAGACTCAGCTAAGGAAATGCTGTCCAAAGGGAAACAACAATAGCTGAAACATATCTGATGCTCTAACAGGATGTGAACCCTACACAATATCTTCCTTTTTGAGAATATATACTTTTAGCACAATAAAAATATTGGGCTCTGATCCCACCTGGAGTGTGTGTGTGCCTTATGAGGCTGCTTAGCTGAATAAATCTGATGGTTTTCCACTCCTGGCCTGGACTTCAGTATGAAATATTCCCACGGTCAGATGCTCATTTACACAGTGAGCAAAAAGTGAAGCATCCCAGTGACCAAAAAATAGATATATGTGAGCCAAATCTTGGACTAGGTGGAAGCCTGCTCAGTGACCAGTTGCTCCACACCTGGCTTGGGGCTTGGGGATTTCGTACATGGTGCCCTAAGGTTTTATGGGCACTCCATCCATCATTGCCTTGAGAAGAAAAAAAAAAAAGAAAAACACAGCAAAAAGTGTAAAATGAAGGTTTTTATGGGCCTAGGAGGAGCTAACCTGGAAATATCATTGGCACAAATAGAGCTGTTCAGCAGACAATAGCACTCTGGTATTGTCATAAGTTTGTTTACTCAAATGTGGCCATCCTCATTGTGTAGCCCCTGTTCTGGTCCCCAGCCTGGTGACTGTCCACACCACCCTGCGGCTGGTGAAACACAATCACCACTGATTGCCATGCTGACAGCTTTATTGCCTCCCTGACCTTGCTATTTTTAAAGAAACAGGTTATCTTGGTGATGTAAACAGGTCTTCCTCATGCAGTTATGTCATCCCCACTGCAGGGAGCTAGAGCCTTTGGTCCGCACTCACTTGTACTGCCAAGCCAGCAGTTTCAGGTGCCAGGAACTTATGGTATTGGTTTTACTGAAAGCTGCTTAAGTGATTTTGTTTTCCCAAATTACCCAGAACGTGCAGCTTTACATCTTTTCTCCAAATCTAGTTAACCCAAATTGCTAGAAAGGGTCAAACTACCTAGATTCTGAGAAACAATGCTCTAAAGTACACCAGTGCATCTTGGCTGGGGGATGAGGAGAGATCTTTACATGAGATGCTGGACTGAGCAGGGAGCAGTTAAATGTGTACTCTTGTTACAAATGAGAAAATGCAAGTATAAGCTTTAGTCCATAAATGATTCTTTGGTGTAAGAGCAGTAAGTAGGTAAATGACATCTATGGCATTGTAAAAGATGGCATTATACTCCTGCTTTGAAAGGTGCTCATTGCAAAACAAGAGTAGGCAGCATGGACAGACCCTTAGCTAGGGAAAACAAAATATTTCAGTTGAGTGTTAGAAATTTATTAAAAACTTAGTGCCTAGATTATCTTTTCTGGGGGAGAGATGGACATGGTTATGGAAAATGTTAAAAGTTTGGGTTAAATTAGAAAAGATCTTGATGATTTCGTAACAGTTTCTCCAAGATTCTCTGTATATAAACAATATGCTTAGAATGATAATGAGTAAAATGGAAAATGTCATAGTCTCTCTCCAATTCTAAAATTCCTGCCTCCAGTCTTAATTCCATAAGCAAAGAAGAGCCCACAGCAGAGGTTAAACCAGCTCTGTCACGAGGCCTTTCTTCAGCTCACAGTAAACAGAACATCTTTTTCAGTATTAGCTGGAATGAGGAAAAATAAAAAATAGAAGTCTTCTTGAGCTAATGCAGTCCAAACATGGCCAGAGGTACACAAGCTGCTCCAAATCGTGTCATCAGTCTCTGTTCTTTTTGGTCCCAGTGTCAAGCAGGTTGTGAGACTCTATCACAAAACTGCCTGGAATATTTCCTTGGTGCCTCTAAGCCTCCAGGCAAACCTTGAGCGGCATACATTAGAGGAAGAGGTGTCCTTTCCTTCACAATTACTATTGCTTAGCCTTTGTGAATGGAAAGACAGACTTATGGGTCACTAAACACCTACATTACCTTGAGAGGTGATGGAGAAAGGCGCATCTGAGGCCTACAGGGAATAGCCATTGGGTGTAAACTGCACAGTGGCACAGTTCCCATAACATCATAGCAGGAAGAGGTGAGTTAGTTGGAGTGAAAATGCAATTCAGTTGCTCACCAGTCACCCTGCTATTTTTGAGGACTTCAGATAAGCAAATTGAAAATGATGTCATGGCTCCCATAGGACTCTGCAATACTTTGCCAATTGTCCAGCCAGAGGACAACTCTTATTAGTATGATAGAACACAGTAGCTGGGAACTCAATAGCAAAAACAAAGCTGGAATTTCATAAAAAATCCTATAGCTTTTAACTCATTGCCCTTAACACACACAGCTACTGTAAGTGAGCGCCTTAAAATGAAAACTCTGAAGACTAAAGAATGAAAGTAAATGCAATCAGCAGATTAGTAAATACCAGTGGGAAATTTAGAGCTATAGAGCAAAATCCCAGAGCATTAAAGGATTTACCACTTGGCATTGATGAGGAGCAAATCTTTGGGTTTCCATTTCTATCCTTAATTAGTAACTTAGGTTTATTTTAGTTGAAACTTAGTCACGAATGATAACGCACCCTGAAACAAAACAGAAAGCAGTGAAACAAACTTATAAAATCTTATTAAAATAAGAAGATAAAAGAATAGATTCAGATGGAAAATCAATTTCCAGCACTTCCATTTCCTTTTGTTTTCTTCTCTTCCCACCCATACTCAGCTCTTTTCTAATAACATTCAGCCCTTTGCTACAGAGGTTACTGAGGGTGGTAACAAAGATAGCATTTTAAACCCAAAAGGGAGGCTCCCTCTTAGAAAGGACATTTTAGGAGTGTTCTTGCTCCTTCACAGCTTGGGTTTTGAAAGTTTGCTGTCTCCCTGCCCAGTTCCCAGGGCCCCTCAGTGGAAGTAAGACCAAAAATGCATGATCTGTGCCTCAACATGGCTTTCAGCTCTGTAAAAAACAGCTGTGTCAAATGGAGTATTTTTTACATAGATGCTTTGGGACAGGGGAAAGATAAGGGTAATGAAGAGATCCCGAGCTTGGTTATCCCATGTCCTGATCTGCCACTACCAGTGATGTGCTCCTAGGTGATGAAGAATCAGGAGCACCTTGGTTTGCCAGCTGCAGCTTGGCTGGTCTGGAAGGTGCCCAGCTGCCAAGGCACACCAGGAATTTGGTGTCTGATTTCCTGAACTGTGATAGAGATTCATGCTGCAGCATTTCCAGCACAGCTTTTGCTGTGGCTTCAAGTACAGCTGTGAAATATAAGCAGCTTGCTCCAGAACAGGAAAAGAAAAAGAGCCCATGAGTTAAATCTGAAGAAGTACATAATAAAGAGCCCAGTCTCAAACAAACTGCATGCTTCAGTGAGAAAGAAGCTGAAATGCCATCTTCCTGCTCTTAATCACTCTCCGATTTCCTCCCTTCCCCAGTGAACCCAAGGATACATTTGGTCCCTGTAAACATTTATTACAGAGTGGTCTGCATGAGTTTCCTGGGCTGAGATTGAAAAGTGATGCCCAGGCATCATGGAGTAATGAAAGGGTGGTATGCTAGTGAGGCCGAGACAGGGAAAGCAGACCCACTTAAGGGGAAAGATTTTAGAAAGTATCCTTGTCTGTGTATGTGTGGGCTCAGTGTGTGCCTCGGGTACCAAGACTGCAGCAAGACGTGAGCTGCTGGTTTCTTTGTCTTCTCTGCTCATAGGAAAGCAGGACATGGGACTGGAAGGGACTACTGGAATCATTCGACACACCATCTTCTATGGCAGGTGCTGGGTGAAATAATTCCCATCATAAACTCACTAAACTCTTACTAAAAAATAAAAGAATTTAGATTATTTTCACTGTCTTTACCTCCTGCAGTTGCTCCAGAGCCTCATTTTGACATCTACTGATTTCCACTCACCTAGAGAGATGGTTAGGAAAGCTGATAGATACATGAGGGAATCTTAGATGAAAGGATTAAATACTTTCAGCACAAAAGCCAAGGTCAGCAAGCTACGTCCAAGAGTTAAAATACTCATAACAGGTTTATATGTGGAACAACATAACCTCTTGATTTATCCGTTTAGATTGGGATACATTAAGGTGGTGAGGCACTGCAATGGGCTGCCCAGGAAGTTGTGAATGCTCCATCCCTGCTGTGTTCAAGGCCAGATGGGACAGAGCCTTGGGTGACATACTTTAGTGGGAGGTGTCCCTACCCATGGCAGGGGGGTTGGAACTGGATGATCTTAAGGTCCTTTCCAACCCTAACTATTCTATGATCCTATGATTCTAGGCTGAATGCCAGTGGGGTCACTCCTGTGTTAAGCCCAGTAGATAAAATATTATCTCCTGCATGAGCCATGACTCCAAGGTCCAGATCTGCAGGTCTGTCCCTCCAGCAGCACAGTTACATGCTGCTTTATTGTCAGGGCTTCAAGTCAAATCCAGCCCCAGCATCAAATAGGTCCTCTAATCTTATGAATCAACTAATGAACAAAATCACATTAGGTACAGCCAACTCCAGAAGTTTCAAAACTGGTATTTAGGACTGAGAAATCATTCTATGGCTTAAAAAAATTGCTTAAAAAGAGCTACTTTGAATTAATTTTGTCTTGTAGTTTCCATTCCTTTGGGTTAAAAACTGGGCGCTAGTTGCACGTTGTCAAAGTTTTCATTACAAGAGAAAAGAATTGTATGAATCAGAAAATGAACACTGAGTGTAGTCATATGATTGCAGGAGCTGACACCTTTAAGATAAATCATCAAATTCCATGCAAAGTAAAATGAGGAGCAAGCTCCCTTTCAACTAGTTCATGAAAAAAATAGGAAAAAAATCAAACCAAACCAAAACACAGACACACATGCAAAACCCCCACAACTTGTTTAATGAATCACTTAACAAGCTATGATATTTGAGTTTATGGTTATTCACTGGATCTTTATTCTCATGGTGAACTGCAGTGTACTTGTTTCAAGGCATTTATGGATATCTGCCCATCTGACTTAGCAGTCCTCTTTATCTCAGTGCTTGAGGAGCTCACAGTCTTTTATGCATCTTGGTTTTTGTGACACCTCTTCTATCACTAGGAGGAAGACCGCCACAGGGGAATGTGTTGGGGGAGTGTGGCAGAGCCATGAACTGGGACTATATCTCCCATCTTACTAGGTGCCCTGTGCTAGATCAGAAAGAACAGAGAAAGCAACTCCCTCCCTTGTTTTTTAATTTGCTAAAATAGCACCTCCATATTCCCAGGGGCAAATGTCAGGAATAATTGCATGCAAATTACACCAAAGTCTTGCCAACCCACCCACTGCCACTAAAGGGCTCCTGAAGAGTTAATATTGAAGGCTTGCTGGAGTTCAATTAATTTACAACTGGAGACCTTTATCATCTCACACTGACATTGAGAGCTCACATTTCGCACTTAATTACTTGTTCAGCAATCACGCCTGGAAGAGATAGATGTGTTTCTGTGTTTAGCCCATGCAGCTGTGAATTGTTTATTTACTTATCGTCAGGCTGGGAATGGCTGTAATTTAAAGGTTCAGATCTCTGCTACCCTGAGCAGCACAGGTCTTCCTTTAAATGCTTCCATATTGCCATGGTGGAATTTTGCTGGAGATGCCCGCCTTTTCCTCCTGTTCTGGGTAATGGGCCAGCAGGTGTTCCTGGTTATCGGTGACTGTGATTATTTACGCTAAACAACTGCTGCTGAGTTCACAATCATAACGAAGGACCTGCGGAGATAAGTTTTGGAAGGTAAAAAGCAGGCCAAAGGGATGAAATGAGATTAATTCCAGTAACTCAGCTTCTGGGGAATGACTCGAACCCTATCTCGGCGCTGGAATAGCTGAATCACGGCAGCTTCAAACAGTGGCTCACAGCAATTCATAGGCCAAATGGTATAATTACAATTTAAGCTGTCAAATGGTGACCAGATGGCTTTATCTTTCACACCAGAGGCCTAAGAAGTTGGTAGGTGTGACCTTTCCACATACCAATCCACCTGCACAGCACATGAGGTCTGCAAAAGCCCGCATTCCCAGCACACCAGCCTGTGCGTGCTGACTCTCACCCTCGGCTTAGATAACATCTGAGCAAAGCTATGTAAAATCAAGAGCACCATTTTTCACAGGGCTCCCAAGATGCAATACCCTTAAATGCCATTACACAGCCACCAGCCACATCACTGGGTTACTTCACCACATATGGATGCTGAGGACTACTGGAATACAAAGAAGGGGGAATGTTCCTCATTATTCTCTTGGAGCTCCATTCTCTTCCACATATGAAGGAAAGAATGAGTTCTGCAGGGCAAGTGAATCTCAGATCAATAGCTCACTGACAAAATATGTCTCATAAGGAAAACTGGTGAAAATCCCTTCTAAGACAGACATTGAATAACCAGGCTAGGGATCTCCTCATTAACCTTATCTTTCCTCTGCCCCAGAACATCTACATGAAAAATACTCCATTTGACACAGCTGATTTTACAGAACTGAAAGCCATGTTGTGGCACAGATCATGCATTTTTTGGTCCTACTTCCTCTGAGGGGCCCTCTTATGTCCAAGAGGACAGGCTTCACCAGCCTGTGTGCAGCCAGAGCTGCAATCCAAGAACGCCATGTTGCAGCTGTCTTTGTAGTGTGTGTGATGGAGGAGAGATTGTTGGTGAAAGGCTGGACACATCACCTAAAAAAGATAGTTTCAGGTAAACCCCAGTCCAATTTCCCAGCAGAGACCAGCTCCTGAGGTTAATTGCTTTGAGGAATATACTTCAGGACCTATTCCATGGCAGAGACAGATCCCTTCAGCCTTCAGGAAAACCCAGCCTGGTCCTGCACTGACCAGACCCTGCATGAAAGCACACAGCTTTGCAGCAGGTCTCAGATTAGAGCAGCGTTAAACAGAAGGACTTTGGGTTAGATATTAACCCCAGAGAATTATGCCTCTGGGCAGATGGAAGGGCTGACATATACCATCCGCAGCAGAGTTTCTGCCTTAAGACTTGCAGAAGCCAACGCTTTTCGATTTCAAGAAAAGGTTTTCCTGGCGCTCGTATGAGAAAAACACATTTCTCCCAGTCCCAAGGTTATTTCTATCTCCCAGATGAGGAGAAGGTGATGAGAGCTGACAGGGAACATGGCAAGGAAGGCTAATGCTAAGAGGCAGTGCTTCCTAACACTTTTTGCTATTATCCTCAGCTCTGTTGCTGTAACAAATTACTGATCTCTCAAGACAGAACAGCATGTAAGTTGTTTAATAAGGATATGTAACAAACTTTCTGGTTTTGAAGAAGTGCAAGAGATATTATTGAGCATGCACAATACAGAAAATTCCGGGGTGATTTGAATTTTCTCAGAAACAGATGCACAATCTTACTTGTCACTTCAGTAAAGCCAAAGAAAGAAGAAAAGAACCTAGACAGGTATAATTGAATCATACAAAATTCTGGAACTTGATCAGAGATAAAGTTACCACTAATTCTCTTAAAAAAAGGAAAGAAAATCACAAAAAAAAAAAAAAAAAGAAATGAAAATAAAATGTCAAAAAAGCACAGTGAACTGCTTAATTGAACATTCGGGTTTTGGGTGCATTCACAGTTGTTTTGGCAGCTCATCCATGCACGCACTGAAGTAAAAACACTCCAAAATAGAAGGAAAAAAAAAAAAAAACTAAACAGCAACTTTTACAAAGGACTGAAAGGAACAGCTCAGAAATGCTGCAGGATTTACAAAAGAGCATTGTGAGGCAGAAACAACTACAAGCAAAATCTGAACCAGTAACAGTCCTTTACACTGAGGTATGCTGACGATGAGAAGAGCTCTGTGGGCTGGGCTGGTGCTGGTGACATGACAGAGTTGGACCCAGCCACTTGGACCCAGGGTGACCACCATAATGACCTACTGACACAGAAAATGAAAGGAAATACTCGTTTCTTTCAGTATTTTGCTATTTTTCCTCCTTTTTAAATTTTTTGCTTCTGCTGGCTTTGGTCTGATGCTTAGCAGCGGCACGGGTGCTCGGGGTCGCAGCCTCAGCATAGGCAAATGGGTTTCTTCAGTGAACTATGAAAACTTAACTCATATGAATCTTGCCCCGATTTAACAGATCCAAAATGACAGGAGGTCATTTGCTATAAAAAAGCTTCCAAGGCCACCAGAGGAATTATTGCTGAGCTACAAATAACCCACGAGCACAGAGATTAAAAGCAATGGGTGCAACAAGCCATTTTGAAGGCATGTGCAGTAGGGAAAGGGAGAGCTTCCCTTCTGTTGACTCCCCAGCACTGCCGCTTTGGATGGGCTTTTTCTACACTTCATGGGAAGCAAAAATGTTCACCAGGAGACAAGGGCATCCAATGGGGCAAGGTGGGATGGGAAGGATGTGCCCAGGGTCCCGCAGGGGGGAAAGATGTTCCAGGGTCCTGCTGTGTGCCATAAGATGCTGGCCCAGACCTAAAAAGTACAGGGAGAAAGGGAGGACCCACACTGGTGTGCCCCAACCCACACGGCACTAGCTATTGCAATTAAATGGCTGTGTAATATTGTCCACAAGTGTATTTCTTGCACTGGCCATTTGTAGTGGCACTGGAAAGGATGTACTTTTGCAGGCGATTCCTCTTCAGTTCTGGAACCTGAGGGCAGAGGGGATATCATGTACTCTGACAGCTGCTCTTCACCACCCCACATTTCAAAGAGATTTTATCTGCCCTGCATAGAAGATTTCCCAAACTGTTTATATTAAGAACAGCTTTTGATGCCAGCAATGAATATTACTATATTACTGAAAGGAATCAAAAGTTAAAGTGCCTGCGTGTACAGTTAATCTATCCAAACACAAAATGTTTCTTAAAAAATTATGGCACTATTTTCATAACAAACCTCAGCCAAACTCAAAACTGAATAAATATAATATGTTCTTTTAAAAACCATTTTTTTTTTAATCACGGGCAAAAATACTTTCCTTGCTTTCATTCATCAGCTAATACCTCACCCCTGCCCCATAATCGAGCCTGGAGCTTTGCCTGTGGTGGGATTTCTGCTTCAGAGCCGTTCGTATTGAAACACCTCCTGAGGTGGGTGGGAAGGTGGATGAGAGCACATTAAGTTAGCATCATGGCCAGTCTGTGGTTTCTATCTCTTTTTTTAAAAAAACATGAATAAGACAACAAAATGCCTCAAAAGAGCCAGTAGTGATGTGTAAGGCAGCCACACTAGAGCCCTGATCCACCAATAGCCTAAATAAAGGCAGAGCCATATGTATTTTTATAGGATTATGCAAGGGCATCTATTTCTACAGGCATGCTGCTAAGGCAAGAATACAAAGTTGTGTCTTCATGTTCTTGAAAACTGGCCTGTATAGTCATTAGCACAATGTAACTTTCATTAGGGGTGCTTATAGCAGTTTGGCCCTCCCATTTTAATCTTGCTAATATATTATTATTACCACTATTTTAACTAGACGAACTGTGCAGAACTTTTCCTGGAGTTTTTAAGCATTTATTTAGACTTGCATCATTACCCAAGACCACAATTTGGATCTGTCAAGCCTCATCCCACAATTTTTACTCCCCTAAACACTGCTTATATTTGATTCCATCCTGAGGAGTCTAACCAAACAATTTGCAGTATGCAAGTACCCTAAAATGTAGTTAAAAATTACTGGAGGAGACGGCACTGGGTGATGAATAGGCAAGCAGGGTAACCTGACTCCTGAGAGTTTACACATCCCCTTTTTGTTTGTTTGTTTGTTCTGCTGAACTTTCCAGGAGTTTCAGCTGCAGGAAAACCCTGGGCCTTACTGCGCTAGAAAAAGTCATGAAAATGCTTTAATTCCTATCACCACTTTGATCATTTGTGCATGTATTTTTTGACAAGAGATTATTCTAGTTGCAAGCTGTCATAGAGAAAATATATTTAAGTTTCTTCCATCTGATTTTCTTCTATGAAAGAGAAATTGTTTTTGGGTGTCGTGCTGTTCCCCCTGCATTTGCTCACTGCTTATCCTGCTGCTCTGATAAAGGTCAAAAGCAGGTAATATATGTTGAAATTTCCACAGAGCAGGGTATGCTCTGAGGTTGTTGACTTTGATATCAGCTTTCTTCCACCTGGGGGGAAAAAAGATCACTCCAGCTTCTCATTGATTTTTCATGGAAATTCACCGATTTCTTCCAGTTTAAGATCTGGTCTCTGATTTCTTCCTGATTATCATATCCCTCTGCCCCCCACATGAAGTACTGCTTTGTTTTGGCTGAGGGTGATGATAACATTATTACTGTGCTGAGCACGGGGCAAAAAACCCAGTTTGCTGGAATACTGGTGCTGAATGACAGAGGTTACTTCAGGAAAAAACAAACATCAACCCCTAATGAACACAGCTTAATAAAAAGGGAAGATAATGAAAGGAAAAGTTGCTTAAAGCTTGAAATGGGAATGGAATGTGCCTTTACCTTTGTGCAGAAGGTGCTAATAAGCTCAGGGTTGCAGAATTAACCACTGTCAGGACTTTAAATGCTCCTTTTGGAAATCACCCTTTGCCTGTGTTGTTCTGTTTGAACTTTCTCTTTCTTTACTGGCTTCAGCCCTTCTGCTATTATCTGCAAACTAATACAAGGGGGCAAAACTTGTTTGCATTTCTGCAACTTTAGATAACACAACATGAACTGATGGATGAGCCACATAATTTTATGGTCCCCCCGACACTGCAAGGGGCAAAAATAACTTTAAAACAAACTAAATTTTGGTCATGAATATACTTAATTAGTGCGGAATTGGATTAAGGCATTTCCATTGGGCTTCCAAGAGTTAAAGTCATTTTTCTTCAGGCATAATGATGTAGGTATTGGTGTTGGTATTAATTCACCCTTTTGGGCTCCTGTGGATGTTATGGTGAAAGTATTTAGAACTTATGCTTTAAAATGTTTCTGTACATGAACTCTTTATTTATTATTGAGGGAGTCTAGAAATCTAAATGAATGAATTAAAATCTTATTAAATATTATTTGCTCTCATATTCAAGTAGAATTGCTGATATGTGATCAGTACATTTAAGAAAAAAAAAAAAGGAAAAAAAGGCTTTGAAAACTTCAGTTGTCAAAACAGACAGAGTATTCACTCCCATGAGAGAACAAGAAAACAGTTGAGTTATTAAAAGAAGTCCTACAAACCAGACTAAACCAGCTAATTAAACCAGAGAACGAAAGGTACAGTAAAGAAGACAAAAGTGGGAAAAAACGTGCTGTAAGAAAATTTCGTAGCCTAAAATAAAAATAATATTTTTCTAGATAAAACAAAACAAATTATTTAAAATCTATGTAGCCATTAGTATGTGAAAATATTTCATCATAAGATAGACATAATTTTTATAGATATTTCATCAAACTAACATTTCTGAGACATCTTACTGGTCATAACTTTGACAAATACACAGTTCATTCTTTGTGAATGTTTTAAAGCCATTCAAGTGAGCTCTTTTTTTAAATACAGATGAAAATACAGATTTAATTCTTTAGAACATTTTTCCCAAATGAATATGAATGTGAAGTCTGCCCTTTAAATTAAATGACAGCAAGAAGTCAGGGGAAAATAAAACAAAACAAAACAAATGCTAGCAAAGAGTTTGAAATTGATTCTGCTCTTGTTAACCTCATTGTAAATAAGAGACTAGCTCTAATTTAGGTAATGAGATTTCACCAAAGTAAATTTAATTAGATTAATTATTTTATTATTAAAATGATCCCTATCATTGCAAACAAAATAGAGTGGTGTTTTTAACAATTAAAGGATTTTTCAAATTGAAAAAAAGAAAGAAAATTGGCATGAGATGTAAAAGAACAACTCCTACGGACAGAGTGTTATTGTGACAAGAAAAAATATTTTTCTTAATTGGTTTATATTAGTTCTTTACTTTCAGAATTCTAATTAATTTTTAAAATGTCATCTATAATCTGTCAGATCAAAACCAATTTGGGCTATATATATAAAAAATGTGTTTATTTCTTATTCTCATCGTGCCTTTGCTCAGTACAGAACATATCCACAGTTTGCAAGTGTGCAAAATTCATTTGCCAATGTGTGCAGCTATCCCAAAAGATAATGACTGAATTATCAGGTGTTTGAACCTCTAGAAAACAGGAGAGAGACATGTTTAATCTGTTTTACATTATGTTTATTATGTTTTTAAGTGTTCTATAGTAACCAATTATTTTTATAATGCCTCTAATTGCACAAAAAGCAGATATGATGTGTGCAGTTCAGGGCAAGAAAGTATTGATTTTCATCCTTGATACAGAAACTCACCCGATAAAGTTTTTAAGCTGTGTGTTGATGAAACAAATTGTCCTATAAGTATATAACAAGTGCTGAAAAGATAAATACGCTTTCAATTGCAACACAAATATATGTCCCTGCAGCGGCAGCTGACCAGTACATGAAGCCGCTTCTCCCTGCACGGCCAAACTAGCAATGCCACCTAACGGGGAGCCAGCACCTCGCACAACTCGAGCAGGCATTTTCCTTGATAGCAATCTTTGCTTTGCTTTAGCAGCATTGAAAGAATCTTTACAAAGCAATAGTTTCAGTGGAAGAATAACATAATGTTGTAGCAAAGGCTGGACAAATATTTTGATTGTCTTGCTAGATGTCAACACTTGAAATGAGTAGTGTTGTCTCAGCCCATCCCTGTCTCATGGGCAGACACACGTGGCCCCTAAAATACAAGTCTTAGTTTATGGGGTGCACAGCTTAAATTTGTTATCTTCACGGAAATCCCTCATTCCTGTTAGGCAATAACTTTGTAGATGTGACCCAGTTGCAAAGCGAAGATACACTCGGATGCACTAATGAAAATACACATGGATGCACTAATCCCTGCTCTCTGACGCATGGTCATGACACACTTTCATCTTCCCCATCACTCTCACCTCCATGTTCCGTCTCAGTCATCCTGATGTGCCCGGGCATACGTGTACACGGCTGCTCACACATGTCCATTTACAGCCAGATGCACACCCAAGAACTGAGGAGTGCAGAGAGAGAGAATAAATATGCCCTTGTCTTAAGATGGTCTTTGCATGTTTCATCTGCTTTCTGCAGCATTACAATGATGTGTGCATGCGCCTCCCCAGGAATGCTTTTATGTACATACCCATTGGCAGGCGTGCATCACCAACACATGAATGGTTACCTATACACCCATATGCATATATAGGGGTGAATTATGTTGTGTTTTCACTGCTGCAGCAAATGAAGTTTGACCAGCTTTTGGGAATGACTCCCAAACCAGGCCCTAATTTGAAGATGATTTAAGATTTCTGCCCTAGTTAAATACCTTTGGATGTAAGACTATTAGAAAGCAGTTTGGATTTTGCTCTCCCCTTTCCTCGCTGCAGCTGAACAAAGCACGGTTCTCTCTGACTCGTCTGTATTTTCCTTTACACTGTACTCAGGATTTTCCCCTAATTTATTTCTGTAGGGCCTGATCCAAAGCTCCCGCTGATTTCAGGAGGTTTGGGATAGGGCCCTGCGCTTCTTCAGCTCTTGACCTGTTGCATCTAGTCTGAAATCAGTGCTAATTTGAATGATAAGCATCAGGCCACACACACACACAAATGAGTTTAAAGGAAGGACTTTTTTTTGGGAAAAAATTCTGTAATTTTTAATAGAATGTGCTCTGCGTATTGTCAAGGTTTGCACCCCACACACCACTATTTCAAGCATATTTTAGTATGTTAAGGTTAGGGATAAAAATCAACTATAAGGTACAGTTTTAAAAGCAGCAGGATTAAATGCAGCAGTTAGAGACAGTGGAGCTGAAAAAAAATCGAATAAAGGTGCAAAGGCTAACTTTGCTGCTCTCAAAAAAAAAGAAAAGAAAAGAAAGAGAGAAAAAAAATCGAAACAATAGCAAAATTAACTCAAACGAGCCCAACAACAGAAAACCCAAGACAAATAAAACCAGTGGAACTGATTTCCGTGTTTGCTTTTCTTTCTGCACTTGGATCTCTTGTCGTAGCAGCAAGAGCTGCAAGAATACGACACGGAATGGGAAATAAAAGACAGGAAAGAGACAGGAAAGGGTGGAAAAAAAGGTTTGTTGGTTTTGGGGGCTTTTTGGCTTTTTTTTTTTTTTTTTCTTTTAAAAGAGGCAATTGAAGGCAAAGGACGCAAATGAGAAGGCTCCAGGCCGGGAGAGCCCCACTCTGCGGAGCAGCGCTGCTGCTTCACCCTGCCAGAGCTCGGTCCCAGGAGCCGGCAGCTTTTTGCTAGGCAGAAAGCTGGAGTAAGGAAGGGAATGGTGCAAATCACGGCCTCGGAGGGGAGGAAGAGGAAGAGGAGGAGGGTTTGGGGACGGGGAGAGGAAAGAGAAAAGGTCCAGTACATACAGCTCGATGAGTCCACCAGCCCCCAGCCTCCGCTTCTCTCTCTCCCTGTGCCTCTTAAGTCAAAAAGGAAATGCGGTTCTCTTTTTTGCAGAATCAGAAAACGAACCGTCAGGAAGTTGGCAAAATCTCTAACTAAACAATCAGTCGAGGAAATGCAACAACTTCGAGCGGGTCGTGCGCTTTGGCAGGGAGGGGAGCGGGGCCGGCGGGCGGCGCGCAGCCCCGCGCGGCTCAAGCAGCGCTCCCATCCGCAAAACCCTCTCATTCCTGCGTTTTTACCCCATGGAAACTCATCGTCCGGAGCCAGTTACGCGGCCGCGGACCCCCGGCATCTCCTGCCGCACAGTTTGGGTACGGCAAAGCGCAGGGCAGGGGTGGGGGTTACCGGACAGTGTACCCCTCCCTCCCTTCTTTGCTTCCCTAGGGCTGACTGCCCGCAGAAATCCCGATATCAGCCCATCTGTCCCCAGAACGAGCTGACAGGCACACCCGCGCGATTATCCGCGGAGTCATTTTTCCTTCTCAGGGGCTGCGACAAACAGAATGGAGAAAGGAGCGAGCTCCGTGATGGTGTTTCTTCTAACTGCATTTCGCACAAGGATGAGTGTGGCAAGGGGAGGTTTGGGTTTGGGTTTGCTTTGCTTTTCACAGCTATCGTCCCTGCTTTCCTGAAGTTTTCGCGGTTTCACCCGTTCCTCCCCACTTCATCCGTTTCTTCCCCTTCCCTTTTCGAAATGCCGGTCTCCGCCGGCTGACCCGGGCTGAAGGGCTCCCTTCTCCTTACGCAAACCCAACAAATACATGAATAAACAAGCTACGGGAGCGGAGCAGCATCCCGGGGAGGGAAGTTACTTTGCTTGGGCAAAAGTAACCCACCAAAGCCCCGCAAGGGATCTTCTCCTAGGGCGGACTCAACCAGATGCTGCTGGAGACCCCCTCTTTGCCCTTCTCCCGTTTCCCCCCGGGGAATGAGGGGTTGGGACCGCGACACCCCTGGGCAAGGGGGGTTGCCCTCCCCCAGAAATGCGGGACACTCTCCGGGATCCCTGCTAAAAGCAACACAACTCCGTATTTTTCAATAAAGAGCGTTCTCTCGCGAGCTGGCTGCCTTCCACCAGCCCCACGGATGAGCTGGTTCTGTAAACACGGAATAGCAGATTAACGCTGCTGTTTTAACCTCGGGGAGGGGACGGACCCGTGCCTTGCGAAAGCTTTTGCGGCCGCTGTATCTGTGGGCTCCATAATAGCCCTTTTGTTTGGAGGGCGACAATAGCCCCGAGTCCTGACACCACCGCCCCACCCCGAGCTCTGCTCTTCCCGGCTCGGCCCCTCTCTATCCTCCATCTCCATCCTCTCCATCCCCATCCTTTCCCCGCCCGTGACTGGCCGGGGCTCTGGGTATTGCCCGCAGCACCACCGGCTGCAAAAATTGTGCAGAAGGAGGCTTTTTCTTCTAATTTTATATTTTAAAGTATTTTTAAATGGGAGATGGCTCTCATTTGGTAGCGCAGAAGAGCTCGTGGCAAGTGGCAGAGTGAGCTGCCAGCAAGTGGGGCTGCTCTTTCATAAGCTTTTGCCAAAGTACTCGTAAAGCGGGGTGGGGTGAGGAAGAGAGGGGGCGACGACGACGACACAGGGTACGGAATGAAGGGGAAATCAGGGAAACAAGCACTGGAAGAAGAGCACGGGGGGGGGGGGGGGGGAGGGTAGCTGAGCACTGCAGCTATCCCGCAGCTTCCCCCCCGCCCTCACCGCCACCCGCCTGCAACCGAGCCCAGCCACCAGAAAGAGTGGTTTGTTGGCAGAAAAGAAGTTGAAATAAGAATAAGCGGGGGTGGGGTGGGGGGGTGGGGGGGGAAGAGGGAGGGGGGAAAAAGAAAAGGAAAAAAAGAAAAAGAAATACTTTTAAAGAAAAACAAAGAAAGAAAAAAGATTGAAAATATCAGAAAGAAAAAAAGAAATAAAGGAAAAAATAATAAAAAAAAAGGAAAATATAATTACGAAGGAGAAAAAGAAAGAGGAAAAAATAAAGAAAAAAAAAGGAAAAAAGAAATAAGCAAACCAAAAAAAAAAAAAAAAAAAAGAAAAAGGGGGGGGGGGGGATAGAAAAAACCGTTCTGCTTCCCCACCCGGAAAAAGCAAAAAGAGCTTTAAATTGTAAAATATTTCCCTTAGTAAGGATTTCCCCAATATCGTTTTACTCTCTCAATCCCTTTTGGTAAATCCCTTTCATGCACGATACGTTTGGGGTTTTTCCCCTCTGTTTGCCCTTTCTTGTGTAGCACGGGCATGATCTCGATTAATGGTTTGACTTGATTTGGCCACATCCCTATGACAGAGAGACGGGGGCATTTAAAACCGGTACAAAATCCGAATAAAACAGCAGATGGAATTTGGAGTACCCGGAAAACCTCTAGACAGAGCAGACTGTAGCCAGAATGGGCTTTACCTTTATGAGACGCTACAAACTGCTGCTATGGACACTTTGGAGACCTTTGAAATCCCTTCATTTGCCATTTGATGCATTTGACATCCGAGCTCATTGTACCCCAGAGGCGTCCAAAACCTTGAAAATCGAGTTTTATTAACCTAATAAAATACACGCACACAAAATTCGGGGGGAAATACAAGATCCAAAAAAGGAAAATAAACAAAAAAAAAAACCCCAAACACAAACCCCTAAACAAAGCTCTGACGAGTTTCTGGAGCTATTTCAAGGTTGGATTAAATGTGGAGGAGGTGAACCATTTATTTTTCAGAATACTTTTCCATTTTATTTATTTGTCACTAAGACAATTAGTTTTATAGCAGAATCGCTTTATAGAAGAAATCGAGCATCCCGTTACATTTATAATTGACAAGCTGTCTTCGTTTCCATCTTTATGATATATTTCCCCTCTTCCTTGATTACGGCATTATGCAATAACTCAGCCATTTTTATGAACAAAGGGGAAATATAATGAGAACCATTGCAGCAGCAGTGTGTATTTTCTGCTCCACTAGCAGTGGGGTTTGCATGCAATATATTTTGTTTCCAGCTCAAACTAACGATCTTAACGTCTTACATGATGGGGAAAGATGTATTTACAGTGTGGCCGTTGTTCACTGGAACATTGGGATTTTACTGTGCCATAAGCATCACCTGGGTGGAGGTACCAGCTCCACTTCCCTCTCCTTGATGGGCAGCATCCCCCCCTGCTGCAGCGTCAGGGAGAAGGGAACCAGATTTTTCCTCCAGGTCTTCTTTTCCGTAAAGAGAACTGCTAACGAAAAACCGAATTAATAATGAATAAGAAGGAAACAGTAGTAAAAAGCCACCTCTGTAATCGCTATGACTCCCAAACTGTAAACAAATTCCAAGTTCCCCCGAACGCAGCTGGAATTCCACTGCAGCCGCCTCAGGCTCTTAATGCCCCGGGCACACGTTGCTGGCTTAAAGCAGAGCCTGGTGTTAGAAGAAACCCCACCTTGTTCTGCCAGATTCCGCTCTAAAGCGCTTGTTTCCATCAAAAAAAGGGTTTGGTTTGGAGCTCTCCGGAGCACGGCTGTGCTCACGGGCACCTGCCACAGACAGCCGGGGCTGTTCTCACTGTAATTGAGGCACAAGTGCCATAAACCCAGCAGCAATTAGCAGTTGGTAAATAAGTGTGCTGACTATAAAGCTGTGTTGCATCCCTCAGATAAGGGCTTATCTATATAGCCATTACACCCGCACTTGCCTCTTTACCATGTAGAGAGGTTGGGGGTGTTGGCTCCTATAGGAAAATATTTATCTAGTCCCTTTGGGACAGGAGGTTTTAATGCAGTCTGACTTTATTTGCTAAGAGAAAGCCTTTTCTTCTTTTTGTTTGGTGGGTTGTAGTGCCATAGATTTAAACCCTTAAAAGCTGTTGTTTGCCCACAAAACAGATAATCTGGGTGGAGTGACAGGAGTTTTATTCGAGTCTCCAGACAGGTATCTCTTCTGTCATTCCTTCTTGCTAAAGTTCATCATTTCACCGTATGCACAGACTCTTGGTAAAAACAAGCTTTATATATATTCCAGAAACAGAAAGACAAGAAAGGAAAATAGGAACCTATCCCTGAAGCACACTGGTCCATGTGGTCCAGCTGAACTAAAAGCAAAGCAAGCAGTACATCTCCCTTGGATCTGGGTACCACTCGGATAGGGCCCTGGAGATGGGTGCAGCAAGGGGCACTGGGGAGAATCTCTCCACACTGGCACCAATGTACACCAATTCCCTGATCCAGGGTGTTAGGCTGGTTCATGGAGTACTGCGTGGATTAAGGAGAATTAACCAGATTCAGGTGCTGATCCTTTATCCTCAGTCTTTCTACTTAGCAGAGTTTTATCTGCTTAAGAATGCTCTGGTGCAGAATGGACTGCAGGGTATTAGAGACCTCGAGTACCAAACTTATTAATGTTACAACAGCAGCGCAAACTAGTCTAGGAGGTAACTAGAAAAATGTTCTGTTCTTTTTCCTAGTTCTCTTGTAATTCCTGTAAATTTCAAGCTTTAATACAAAGAGTAGTACTTTTTAAAATTTTTTTTATATTTTTTGTTTATTTTCAGTAGATGAGGAAACTGAGGCATTAGGAAAAAAAAAAAAGGTTATCTAAGGTGTGTTTTCAGTGGTAAAGGATCCCAACACAGGTTATTTGCATTCCAGCCTGGTGTGTTTATATCAAAGCTACTCTGACTTTCAGATAAGAGTCTTTGCCTGGTTGTCACTGAAGCGCATGGGCATTTTAGCACTGCTTTCAAAGAATTGCTAAGGAGAGTGGTAAATGATCATTCCCTATTGATCCTTTCTAAACAGCTCTCTGTTTCTTTCTTCGTGTTTTTTTTTTTTTTTCCTTCGCATAAGCAAATCTCCCAGCCCCGGAATTCGGGAGGGGGGAGGGGGGAGCTGTAGAAAAATGGGAGCATTGGGCATTGGTATGCTTTGGTCCAGAGGGAAGCAAAATAATCAGTCTTCCAAGCAGCATTTTCAAACAGGGGAAAGCTGCTGAACCCTTTCTCTCAACTAAAACTGTCCATTTTCAGAAGGGTACCCTTTCTGATCCACCTATAAAATCCTAAAATACAACAATTTTGCTGGCAGCAGAATGCATAAGAGCAGCAGAGTGAACTTTACATGTGAAAGCCAAGTCATAACTTTCCATGATGCTGCACACACAAAATTCAGGGCTTAGACATGAGTAGAAATCTTACATGCTTTAACTTAATCCCAGTATAATGGAGCCGCAAGAAAGGTTTTTCTCAGTAGTTTTGAGGATAAAGCTGTGGATTTCATCTCACTATCTTCCTATCTCCATGGATGAAACTAAAATCCAGAGCCCCAGAAACAGGGGGAAATTTTGCCACTAAGTTAAGTGAGAAGAGACGAAATCTCTTGATAAAATAACAATATTCCATTGTAGCTGGTTTTGGCCAAATACTGTCCCATGTTTGTAATCTGCTTCTCTTCAGCAATGGTCATTTGGGTGCAGGAATCACGTTAGCTTCACCAGCAAAGCCATGTAAGCCAGAATTGCAGCATCAGGGCACTGTCAGTCTTAGCTGTGAGATCTGAAGGCACTAAGTTCTCTGCAAGACAAGTTTTTTTAGGCCAAAACTATAAAAGTGTCCTCTGAGAGTTACGGGAAGTTAGATGTTCCAAGCAAGTGGCCACAGCAATGTGGTTCTTGTCACCCTATGCTTACATTTGCAGGTTGTTGATGCTGTGCCTTCCAGGGGGTCCCACTGGCTATCTCACCATGTTTACCTAGCACTCTCATTGCAGTCAACTGGATGATTGACTGAAAGACTGAACTGCAATAGGATTTTCTTGCCCAAAATGTTATTCCTGGGGGCCTCTGGCAGCTCCCTTCTATGATGCCATAAAACCCCTCCCTCCCTGCTCTGATCCTCTCTGGCATTTGGTCTTGGCAAATGTGCTAAAAAAGAAATGAATGGGCCAGCAAGTAGTTTATCGCTGTCACTCATTTGGGACGAACGATGACCCTGAGTACCCCCTGCCTTGTAATCACATTAAACGGTGCTAGCACTCAGCCTGCCGCAGAAAGGTTTATTTCATATATTTCTGTGCTTTTACCAAAAAAAGAGTGCCAAGGTAAGACCTGCCACTCAATATTTCAGGCTACAGTTGCTGACTTGTTGAGTGCAACAAAAGCCAGCAGTAGTTCCAAAGGCTCCAGGTGATTTTGTGCCTTTTTTTCTTCTTTTTTTTTAAATTTTTTTCTTTTTTCTTTTTTTTTTTTTTTTTATTCCACTGGTTTGCAACAAAAGTGTTCAAAACTAAAACAAAGCTGGGTCTCCACAGCTGAAGGTTTAAAAGACTAGACTGCTTTCTAAGCAGTTGAAGGAATGAGCAGGAAGGAGAAATGAGCACAACCAGAGGGAGCAGACGTTAGGGTTACTATAAACGCCTTTCTTCCAGGAGTATCTAATCAATATGAATCAAAGAGCAATTGAGCCCTCTATAATGATGTGGTTTCCATTTGGATAAACTTCCCAACTAGTCTCTTCCTTTCCTCCAGCTGCAGGTGGTTTCTGACCCGGAGATGGGGTTCAAGAGGCATCCAGCCAGGAGCAGCAAAGGCTCCCTTTGCTCCACCTGCCAAGCCCAGCACATCCCGCCTGGATGCAGCCACTGTGCATTGGCTGCACATCTCCTGGCTGTACCCTCTAGTGGACTTCGTGTGCATTTTCTCTTGGAAAGTGGGGAAAAATGTTTTAATGCAATTCCATCTTCACCGAGAATACTGCTGAAAAGCTTCGCGCCACCTTCCCTGCTGTGTTGGAAGGTCTCCTCATTGTTCTGATATTTTACACACTCAATGGGCTCTAGCCTGACCCTTTTTTAAAAGGCATCTAAAAAACACAGAGCAAGAAAGAATCCCTCCAAAGCAAGCACCTTTTTCCCTCGTGGGAAGAAACCTGAACATCTTCCTAATATTCCAGGCATGAAAGGGAAGATAATTCCAGCCTAAAGCAAAGGTCTTAAAAAGGCGTTAATATATTTTGATTGCATTTTGTAGCTAAATGGATCTTATTAAAAGTAACCTTCCTAAAATAATTCCCAGGCTGAGCAGTCATGGGGAAATATACATGATAAATTAGTCTTGTGAACAAAACCAGTTCTCTTATTCAGGCACATGAAATTTAAACAATGAATAAAAAAAAAAAAGATGAAAAACACTTCCAGTTTGCTTTTTACCATCATCACACTGATTTTTTAAGTCATGCACAGTTGCAAAAGAAGTATATAAAGTTATGAAAATTCTATCCAGATTTAAATCAATGATAGTGACAGCACTTGGTTCTAAAAAGGAAATCCAGCTTTGAGGAAAATGTTTATATTACATGTTAAAATTTCAAACAACTGCTTTTTTATCTAGAACTGCCTTGGGTTTCACTTTCCTTTAAATAGTGCAAGTCATATGACAAATATAGGGAAGAAAGTCCAGAGCTGAGCACTTCATAGTCTACAGTGGGGGGAAGGAGAGAGGAAAAGAGTGATAACTAACAGACAACAGTTATCAGTTCTCAACTGGAAAAAATGCTGTAATTCCTCATCTCTTGGGTATATATAACCAGGTATCCCAGCTCTGCAGCCAGCCCAGACTGGTGACAGGTCAAGCAAAAGTCATTGTTGGATTGCTCCAGGTCAGAAATACCCAAGGAGTTTCAAACCAGGTTGAGATGTTGATAATGATTTTCCTGCTCTTCCTTGCTTTGCAAGCACCAGGATCAGATTGTGCCCATGTGTTGGGCTGGGATTGTTTTGGATTTTTTTTTTTCTCTTTTTTTTGACTTTTAATATCAAATATGTGCTTAGCAAACAGGACACTATGTGTGTGCGGGCATGTGTGGCAGGTGGGACTCAGTCCATGTTATCACCTACAGAACGCCTCAACCACCCCTACTCTCCATGAACATATCGACTTAATGCCACACCCCAGCCCACATGAGGCACCAGATTTCACTTCTATTGCAGCTGTACTGGAGTTGTCCCCCTACAAACCAGTGCAGGATAGACTATGTGCAACGATGGCCAAGAGCTGATAACCCAGTTTTCCCCCAGCCATCTCTTTGACTTGCTGAGCTAGCAAAGGAAGGAGGCAATGCAGAGTCAGCTTGTCCTGATTCCCAGCTCCTCAGTGCTCCTGGCAGCTATAACTTGAGGGATGTTCTCAGAATAGTTAGATGCACCAAGCCTGAAAGTTGCATGACTGTAGCAGCGGAAAAAATCATATTATAACCACACCACCTTGTGTTTGCAAAGGTCTCCAGCCCAAAGCAGCTCTCCTGCAGGTCTTTGGCATTAAACATTCATATTAATTTTATGCTTTGTTTATTTAATTGTAGGAAGAGGAAACTAACGTGCTTCTCCATGGAACGGACTCTTTATCAGGGAATGTTGATATAGGGCAAGGGGTAATGGGTTCAAATTAAAATAGGTGGACTTCAGTTTAGATATAAGGAAGAAGTTCTTTACTGTGAGGGTCGTGAGGCCCTGGAGCAGGTTGCCAAAGATGTGGTAAATTCTCCATCACTGGCAGTGTGCAAGGTCAGGTTTGACAGGGCCTTGGATGATATGGTCTAGTGCAAGGCATCCCTGCCCATGGCAGGGGATTGGAACTAGATGATCATAAGGTCCTTTCCAACCCTAACTATCCTATGATTATCAGAGGAGAAGGAACAGTTGGAGGAAATCAGGTCAGTGAAATTACCCTGCTGTGCAGAGAAGGGGTTTTGTTCCTTAAAAAATTTCCACTGGAGAAAACAAGTATCCCACGCAGCAGAGCTGCCTCTCTTGTTTCATGTCAAGCCCCCATCCCAGCTCTTTGCCATGGATCCAATTACCCTTCCCTGGGAACAAGATGTGGCACTAAATTAAATCAAACCAGTTACTTGTCTGGGGCAGCTTGGTTAAGATGCATCATGTGGTTTTCAGAGAAGTTGCTGCCTTCTGAATGTATGTCTCTGCAGTTGTCACTCCTCATCAAGAAAAGGAGAGGCATGCCTCTGCCAGATTGGCATCCCTATTTGTGAGTCTGTTCTTTTTCCCCTCAATGGAAAGACCTAGGATAGGTCTTCTTTTCTTTATTGGTGCTATTTTCCATTACCATTCACAGTTTTTCTTTCTGAAAATAGGGTTTTCTGTGCTGGAGACATGCAAATTTCAAGTTACCCCAAAACATCTCCTTTTCAAAGTCTGATAACTTCCGGGTCTCTCAAAACAGACACTATGCATGTAAAGACCTAAGAACTGTGTTCTGGGAAAGAATCATGTGAATATACCTGCATGTTTTTCCAGGCTAAAAGGAAGGTGGGAGTTTTCTGTCCATTTTGAGACTGAAATAAGCCTCTCAGTGCCTGTCTAGCCTTTTTCCTGTAAGGCCCCTTCACCAGGGAGGTGCCCCAAAACCACATCAGAAGGCTGTTTTAGGACTTTAAAACTCCCACATTTTATTATACATGCACCATTTTTGATGGGAACTCATCCATAACAGCCTTTGGGACTGAAATGGTGGTGTTTTCTCCTTGTTTGCAGTTTAGAATGGGTTTCCCAGTATATATATGTAAGACACTTGTGGTGGTTGCCTGTTGAAATAACCATAGTAGACTATGGTCTTAGGGGCACAGAAAGGAGCTCATCAGACCCTCCAAAGAACAACTCCTTAAGGAATGAGATACAAGGAAATAATTCAGGTTTCTAGGGATGTGTTACTGGACATAAGACGCTGCTTATGACCGGTCTTAGGTCTCACCAAAAAAGCAATCAAGCGTAGAGACCTTCAAAAGAATTTAAATCTTTGAGCATTTCAGAGTTTCCCATGATCTGTTGAAAAAAACAAGTGCCTCTAGGACACATGGAGAAAGAAAGTCCAGACAAAAGCTTTCCAATAAACCAGAACCATCCTGAAGGTAAAGAGATAAATCAGAAAAAGATGGGAGACCTACAGCCGAAAGAGCTGGCACTTTAGGAGGCAATTGTACTCCTGGGCACTAGAGCAAATGTTGGCAGGAGATAGCATCCAGTTTTGCATTTCCATCAGTGATTATCCCTGTCCCTAATCCAGACTTCTGCAGACTTTCAGAAATGGTGCCCCAATGGGACCTTGTCCCTGCGGCGGGTCCTGGCCACAGCCCCTGCTTTACACACTATCCATTGTACTGCTGTAAACACGGAGTGGTGGTGAATTAGAGACACATTTTGGGAACGGGCTTCTGCTTCTGTGTTAGGTTAATTAGTGGTTTGGTAGTATGTTAACTGCTCTGCACATTGACCTCAGGCTGGTTCGTCTATAATGAACAAAAGCAGTTCTCCAGCAACAGGTAACCACCGATTTCTGAGGGACTATAACTTAACTAACAAGCATTGAGTTACTGAGTCTCCCATCTGGCCAAGAAGTGAGAAAATCCTTCTTAGGAAATTCATCGTCTCAATCCCTTAAGGAAAGAGGTTACTAGAATGATCTTGAGTCTAATTTAAAACCCAAATCCTGAGATAGTTTGAAACCTTCCTTGTTTCTTCTCAATAAACTCCCCAAAACTGAAGTGACTTTTTGGACCATGGTCTGATGACTGCCAGTTTTGTTTCTATGGTAAAGTTCATCAAGAAAAAAAATCACCTTTTGTAGGAAACCCCATTTTGATCAGGAAATGTGCTTTTGCCAGTGTTAGGTCCAGTTAGACAAGCTCTTGTCAGGAAATAGGATAGGGCAAGGCTGAAAATCCAAGACTTTTCCCCTTTGCTGTTATGACGCCCTTGCTTCGGCAAGTTATAAGGCTAAAACCTGTTCTGAAAAAAAAACAACAAACCCAAACCATCAGCAATGCACAGAGATGGGTCTTGGGTGACCCAATAGCCTGGTTCTTGTTCTTTTTTTTCCATGGGATTTAGGAAGAATTGCGAATGCTGCAAGACTTTACAAAAGAAATGCTGCAAATTGCAAGCAATATTGAGTGCATTGGCTGCCAGGAGTTTCGAGATGATCCCTGGAAACACATTTGGTTTTAATCAGGCCCCTGCACTGTGGAACATCCTGTTTGTCTACACTTATTATTACTGACAAATTATCCTCCTCCAAATCTCAGGGAGCATTCACTTTATCCTCACATTAAACCTGATTGGAAACAGTAGGTTTAATTTGACTCAGCATGAGGCCCAGTCGTAAACTGCACCAGTTCCCTTTTTATTGTGGCATTCACTAGATGTGTGAAAATACTATATTTCATATACAGAACCCAATTTGCTACTGCAAAGGCTGTTAAAGACGATGCACAGATGCCCAGTGTTACATGAACAACCTCTGCCCACTCTCAACATACCTAAGGCCAGGAAAACTTTGCCATTCTTAGCAGCCTGGGAACATAATATGTCGTTCCAGAGGAAAAGATCTGGCCCCAAAAACCTGAGTGTTGTCTTCCATCACTAACTGCACCCTGCGGTTTGAAGGACTGTAAAAGTCTGCTCTGCTTCAGCCGACGTCCAGAGTTTGAGAGAGATGGAGAAGCCGGTGCAGGGTCTGAAGGCTTGTCCTCTCCTTGGTCTTGCTGAGAAACACGAGCATCTTTTTCCCCCCATTAGGCAAAGACTTATTCCTAGGAAAAGCCTATTGCAGTAAGCAAACCTGCAAGGTAAAAGGTGCATGGCTTTAGTTTAATATACTGAGAGCTTGTGAGGATGGTCGGTTTTATGGGAGAAGAGCTGAAACCCTTATGTCTGCTGGAGCCCACTGGTTTTGGACTGGCATGAGGGTAGGGTTACATGTTTGGATAATGCTCTGAGACCTTTCCAACATCTCTGATTTTCTCTTGCTGGGGTTGACTCCCCAGCAGTGGTGACACATCCAGGTGTGCATTGCAGGGAGAGCTGGGTGTTTCCACATCGATGAGAAGTCCAGTGAGGTGTCATGTAGTGGCAATCTTGGGTAGGAGCCCAGAAAGTGAGCTTGTGTCCCACGTTGTTGAGAGCTGCTGGCAGGAACTGAGCTATTAAGTAACCCCTTTCCGATGTCCTGGCTGTAGAAAAGCATGAGACAGCATGATCTGTCTGGGTTTCAGAGGAAGAAGAGTAAACAAACCAGCAGAGGACAAACAGAGAACCCAACCTCCTTGTTATTCATGTTTACACAACTGGGAATTACTCATTAGGAGCTGAAGGTGGGAAGGCATGTGATCTGCTGAAATGAAGCTTTTAATGACAGTACGGTGTCTCCTAAGTGGGTAAAACAATAATATTCAAGAGATTATCCTATGTTGGATTTTATTTTAAGCTGAATTTAAATAGCATTTCCACGTGATCTGGAATCAAATATACAGTGCATTTGCTGCGCTCCTAGTTTGTAAGATGCTTCTTTCTGTGTTTTGCCAAAAAACCTGTTGGAGAGCATAAAACCTTCCCATGGGCTGTTGATTAAGGCTCCTTACTAGAAAAACAAATTGAAAAGGAATTGCAAAGGTAATGAGTATACAGAAGATGGAGATCTGTCCCAAGCTGTGCCAGAGCACAGTGCTTTCTCCAGACTGTGTTTGGCAAATCTGTACCTCATGCTATCTATCTGGCAAATAGCATCATTGTGATGCTCCTCTCAGTGGCACAAAACCTTTAACCGTCAATCTTAACATTTTGGTTTGCACTTTAAATTACTTGCTTGATCAGCTGCTGGTTGCTTTCTGAAGGCTTTCATTGATATATTTTTAAAGGAACTTTTAAAGAGGTCACAGAGGAAGGTTTTCTTCTAGGTGCCTGTGATGCTGAGCATATTCAGTCCATCTGAAAATAATGCTCATCTGCTTTGCTATTAAATATCAGCCCTGTAAAAGTATAAGTAGATGTGTCTTCCTGGAATACTGAATCCTCAGCGCTTTCCTGAATGCCTCATGAATGGAGCTCTGGAGCAGACCCTTGCTGTCCCTCAGATCTACCTTCAGTGCAGCCAGGAGATGTGCAGCCAGGGTTACCCACACACATCCCGCCGAAGCAGGGTCAGCAAACCAAATACACAGCCATTTCCCGCTTCTTCTCATAACCTGGAGTATGAGTTTCTACCACACAATTTTTGGGTGCTTTCTTCTTTCTGCACCTTCTTTTCTTTGGTTTAATTTCTGAGGTATGCACCTGGCATGTGTTACTTTGGGGTATATTTTAAACAGACAAATTTACAAGTGAGTTACGACTGAGATACCAACACACGTCACAGAGTCGAGGCACCCAGCTTGCATTGAAAATTGCTTATATCTTTCTTGATTCAGTATGTTTCCTGTACCATATTTTGAAAGAAAACACACTGCAGTGGTTGGAAGAGATGTGGAGCTTCTTACCAGATGGAGGTGGCCTGACAGCTTGTAAAAAACCCTTTGCAAACAGTTAGCAGTAACAACAACCGACCTCAATTACTGAAGCCTTTCATTTCTCCATCTGGGTAGTGCACTCATGACTGCGCAATGCTGGGGTGATAAACAGGCTGGAAGGCATACGGAAACAGTCTGTGTCAAACCATGGTGCTTTTGAAAACATATCCCACAAAACAAGCCCTTTCTCAGGCTGAATATTTCCCCAAGTTCAGCTTTGGTACTGAACTTTCCATTTTCAACTGACCAACATAAATTAAACCAAACATTGGCATAGAGAGGAAAGATGGAGAAAGTTGACCATTTCCCTCAGGAGGTCAGCCACAAATTCCTGCTGTTGTCTGAGAAATGATGAGCTACTCTTTGGAGACATGACTTAGATCATTTAGTGTCACAGGGAAACTTTTCAGGCGTTTCAGCAAGCGTTGAAATATGTCGTGTTCCCTTCCCCCCCTCCTTTTATAAATAGTTTTAAATTATGTGAGTTCTTCTTTTTTTTTCTCTTTTTTTTTATTTTAATATAGAATTCTATGCAAAAGTCAGTTGTGCATGGTGCTATTTCCTTTGGGCGATCTTACAAGAAATGTTCCCAGCTTGCTTCATGCCACTACAAATATCTCTTTACCTCAGAGAAAAGGGCACATCACTCACTTTGCAGGCCTAAACAAATTTGACTGCTTAGAGCTCTAACAGCTCTGGGTGACAAAATACGTCAAGGAAAATATGTCATTCCCCCTTCATCATAATTCTCTCTTATATATTCATAAATATAAGATATAAATCCATTGCCTCTAAAAGGGCTATCTATCATGGGAGACAAGCTAGCTGGCTATTGCCTCTCAGTCTACCCCTCTGAGTTTTGAGACAAATTTCCAACCAAATGGAAACTCAAAGTGCTAAGGAGGGAGGATTTAGAAGATCTTGTAGGTGACATTTCCAGACAGAAGGAAAACAAGCTTTCAGTTTCACCTAAAATGATAAATATGGAGAAATGATTTCAAACCTTCAGCAGAGGCTTTTCTGGTTTTTGCATTTAAGGCAGCTCTTTGCTGACGGACTTAACAGACGCAACAATCCCTATTTAGCAGGGATGAGTAAAATATTTCAAGACACCATAAATGTTCATCAAAAACTCACACGAAGCCTGAAACGGGCTTTCTGTTGAGGTTCTCAAAACTAACTTTTTTTAATCCCTCGTCAGCATGTAACGGCTCTGGCCCCACTTTCATCCCTGGATGAAATCCAGGGAAAAAAGTCAAAGACATTTCTTCTGCTGAGATATTTATTACATTTGCTGTTCTAGGAAGTATTTGTAACTTGTTCAAAGTTCAAAAAATCACCTCAAATCTTGCAGACTGACCTATGAACCTGCTGCAGATTCATTTCTGAGGGCGTAAAATGCAGGTTTGAAGCTTTTACAGTTTTGGGGGGGGGGGGAGGGAAGAATGGTATAAAAAATTGCTCTTATTACTAATTCTGATTCTTTACAAATGCCTAAAATCAAATAAATTACTCCCCTGGGGCATAACTCTTATGCTGGCCTTTTGCTAAATTAAATAAAATCTTTCTTTTCACTTTCTCTTGTAATTACAATGAGCTTCTACTTGATGCAAGGGATTCAGATCCCAGCTGGGATCACCTTATTTTATATCTGCTGGTGAACTGTGGTAAATGCCACTAGTAGTATATTGGCAGATTAGCCAACAATATCAGCATAGTTCTTATACCCTTGACTTAAATAATAGTTTCCAAGGCAGGTGCTGTAGAGTTTCTGGTTTGCATTTTTGCTGTTACAAATTCACACTTCACACCTCACTTTTTTTAATTACCCACAGCCAGTGTAATTTAGTGGTATGTAAATCCACCAGCAGTTTTAGAGGCTGCAGATCATTTAATTGAAAGAAGCATCTGGGGACAAGGGGAAAATTCCTCCATGAACTCCCAGGCCCTGCTTCCCACTGTATCACATCCATTGAGACCCAGAAAAGAGGCGCTGAAACAAGGAAGAAAGTGTCAGGAGAAGGTCTGCAAGCACCGCACTGAGCAGACCACCCTGCCTGCATCCAGAGGTCAGTGATTCAGCCTAAATACTGAAAGCAGAGCTGAGCACATTCCCAAGCAGTGAGCGCCATCAGGGACTGTGTTTTACCTGATTAAGACCGTCTCTGTAACCCACTTTTCTCCCTTCCTTTTCAGAAGGAAAATAGGCCTTTCAATTGTATTTCAACTACAGGCATAATATTAGCACCTCCCGTATGAAGATAGGATGAGAAAGTTGGGGCTGTTCAGCCTGGAGGAGAGAAGGCTGCATGGAGACCTCATAGCAGCCTTCCAGTATCTGAAGGGGGCCTGTAGAGATGCTGGGGAGGGACTCTTCATGAGGGACTGTAGTGATAGGACAAGGGGTAACAGGTTCAAACTTAAACAGGGGAAGTTTAGATTGGATATGAGGAAGAAATTCTTTCCTGTAAGGGTGGTGAGGCAGTGGAATGGGTTGCCCAGGGAAGTTGTGAGTGCTCCATCTCTGGCGGTGTTCAAGGCCGGGTTAGACATACCCTTGAATGGCATGGTTTAGTGGGAGGTATCCCTGCCCATGGCAGGGGGGTTGGAACTGGATGATCTTCAGGTCCTTTCCAACCCTAACTGTTCTATGATTCTATGATTCTATGATTAGTCATAGTAACAGCATCAGCAGTGATAATTGTGGTCACATATGATACACTGGCTTGTGGCTCCCCCAAAACCCTGTTTGGAGCACAGTACTGCTACCCACCCATGATAGTAAGTTTGGAAATAAATATTGGCCATCATCAGTGCAAGGAGATGAAGGTTTTGCATCCCTGAACATGGGTATTTCTTGGAAAGATTTCCCCAACCTCCCTTTATTAATATTTCCAGTATATTTGCCCTAGAGATGAATGCAGCATTTTCTGCAAATAACATTTCTAGGAATACTTTGTGATGGCTCATACCTGAGCATCACTGAATAGACAGAATAAGGGAGATGGATGTTTCCTGTTATCAGTTGTGAAAAAATTATGCTTGCCCTGTCAGGATGTGCCGTAGCACTGGAGGTGTGAAAGTTTAATCATAGTAAAAAGGATTAGCTTAATGAGCATATTAATATGCAGCAGAGAGTGAGACTGTGGTGGTAAACAGCAAAATCTTGAAATGTGGGACCTACTTGTTTTTTGGTACAAGAACACAAACTGTCTGCAAAAAAACTTCATTTCTTTTCAACATAATCCTTTAGCTATGAAAATATGGGTTCAATTTGTTTTAAAGGTGCATTATGGAGCTGGAGTTTGAAATTAAGCCCTTACAGTTTCAAAGAAAAGACATCTTTGGGCAGGGAGGAACTCGTAATTTTGTCAAATTACACAGAATATGAAATTGGAGGAGCAATAAAGTGTCTGAAATGAGGTAGTGAAAAGTCCCACAATGAAAAACCCCTATGTGCTGCACATGCAAAAAACATGTCTCTGTCGCCTTTACTCAGTTCTGCACATTTCTCCACAAGTAATAATGACATAGTCTTGCTTTCACTCTTAAAGACATGGATCTTTGTTTAACTGTTTTTATATTAAAATGGGAGGATAACCGTTCTCAGTTGCATTTTGCCTTTCCCTCAGCCTTAACTGTTCAGATTCAACCAATATAATTTGATTCAGACAGGTAAATAGTCCTTAATCTTACCAAAAAAAAAAAAAAAAGAAAAAGAGAAATCAGCTGTCATGAATTAAAACCCCTTTTCCCCTAACCCCAAATAAACATTAGTCAGCCTGCATTTGATTGTAATAACACAGTTGTCATTTCAGATGTAGCATGTTGGAGGTTTTTTTCCTAAAGGCTTTATTGGAATTTTTTGGACTAAATTTGCTCTAGGTTTATGATGGCTTCATTAAAAATCAGAAACCAAACGGATGTGAAGGACTCCGAAGAGATTGTAGTACAATCATGAAACAGAAATAGCTTGCAAGATGTTTCATTTTGAAACTGCTCCTGTTTCAGAGGTGCTTGAAATTTGTCACAGAGCAGGAATTTGAGGCCAAACATGAAGCGTCAAAGCACTCACTGTATTTATTTTGCATTGCCAGCTACAGTTGAAATTCATGTGCAATATTGTTTCTCTCTTACTTACGGTAAATCCAGAGTAAATATGCTCAAATGCTAAAGTTTTCACTGATTTTTACATCAATACAGTGAAGATCTCAGGGAAGGTCAGAATGGAAATCCCACTCACTGAACAGTGACATGCCTCCAGAAAAGAGTTCTATTTCAATTTATCGCAGCTTGTATTTAAAACTGTCCTGATGCAAAGTCATAGTCACTTTTATGAGGTGGGATCTTTAGGTTCTTCCTTGTTTTAATTTCAGAGCAGATGAGCAAACACAGGCACAGAATCTGAAATTACAGTTTCTGGTTGCCTTTTTCTGGTAACTATGGAGCAAAAGTAAATTTCAGGCTTTGGCTTCATCCTGAATCTAGTTAAATCAGTAAAAGGTGTCTGTTAATTATAATGGGACTGTAATCAGGTTATTTTCCACACTAATAGTGTTTTAAATCTGAGTACCTAAAAGCTTCTGCAGAGTGGATAGAGTGATATCTTCTCTATATCCTTGGGCTGATGGAACAAGAAGAAATAGGATTATTTTGCAGCAAGGAAGGCTCAAATTAAGAATTAATAAGAGCTTCTGAATAGTGAAGGTGACAAAACATATTCTTGCATGGCTCAGGGAGGTGGGGTTCCATGATGGCTGCAGAGCTTTGAGGAAACGCTGCACGTTTCTTCTGATCTAACATTCTTATTTTGCCTTTTCTGGGTCACAGCTTTCGGCTCTGATAATTTTTTAGGTCAGTTTGACCTTGTTTTCCCATTTTGCGATGAAGTGACAAAGCAGTATCCAAATATACTCAATGACCAATGAATAATAGTGTGAGTTGTAACTCATTGTAGGCATTTAGATGGCAAATGGTCATGACATGAAGCTTTTAAAGCATAATCAGTAGAGGCAAAGGGGAACAGAAATGGAGCAGAAGTTAAACACGTAACCTTCTTCCTCAATTACCTCCCAAATCCATATGTCCGGTATTCACTAGCCCTCATTTACTCTATAATAGACCCATTTTACTTTCCCTTTCATATTTTACGCTGCTGGAAGGTAGCCCACTCTCTCATGTCAGACCTGACAGGATGTGAATTATCTCCATCCAGTCTTGACATAATTTTGTGCATGGTGATGTAATGCTCCAAAAAGTCTGGTAACAGAAAAAAAAGAGACGGTACTTATTAACAGGAAAGGAAACAAGCCTCTGTTTGACAACCAGTGGCTGAATATCAAGGAGAGCTTTCTTAGGGGAAAAAGAGAAAAAATCGTTTATGACCATATGAATTACTATTATTTATTCATAAGAAAGAAATGGCTATTGAATTTTTAACTGGAATCAGCTGGCTAAGCAACCTACAAGGACCAGGTATTTGAGCATGACTTCCAGGTACATTCAGACACGGAAGGCTCAAGTCTGCTCCCTGTGGGATCAATAAGACTACCACAACTTGAGTGTGAGCTGGAGCAAGCATAGCCTGAAACAGTTTCCGTACGCTTCCCTTCCTCTCCCTCTGTGGGAATGTACCAAATAGCATTATCCCAGTCTAGCAGTCCCCTTTTCCTCCTTTTTTTTCCCCATCTCCTTTGAGTGCAATACTCTCATGTGAAACCCCAGCTCTGTCACCCCCTCATCCCTTCCGCTCCGAGCCCTCACAGCCAGGACTGCATTCCAGCAGCGCGATCTGAAACCGTATCCCTCTAAGTTCATGAAGTATTTGACATGTGTGCTTGTGGACTTGTGAACTTTTACCTTTTACCTATCAGCAAGGCAGCTCACTTCACCTTTTCCTTCCCTTGAACTTGCTGGAAGTAAGTGTTGGAGACCAGATCTGCACTGTGTCATGGAAAGATCTCCAGCATAGCGTCATGGCAAAGCAGCTCCTATCTACATGTTTCCCTTGCTGTGTTGCTAACGTGTGCTAACACTGGAAATATTGGAGAGCGTTGCAGGGAACTCAGATGAATTTGAAGATTAAAGCACATTTTCTCAGTGGATGAGTCTGGCAGCCTGGCAGGTGCCAGCTAACGCAGCATTGCTGCAAGTGAAGGTATCAGGCAGAACAGGAGACCAAAGGCTTTCTCCAAGAGTGGTTTGATATACCTAGGGTCAATAACTTTTGTGGCAGCCAGAGCTCCTGCTAAGCTTGCATGAGCAGTACACCTGGTGCTGGGCCCAGGGAATTCAACATGGGGAAACATGGGGAGATGGAAGGAATTGATCTTTTCTTTTTCCTTTGCTGGGATAAATTACACACTAGGTCTGAGTGCAATGTTTTGAGAAGTGGGAATTGCAGAGTGTCCTGACTCACAGCCCTGCCTGCTCAAGACACAAGACCCCGTTTTTAGTGACTGTAACCCAGGGATGATAAAAACCCTGTTTGTGTCAGCATTTTGCTCGCGTTTCTTTTATAACCAGCAGAGCGATGCCTGGGGACTGTGCCTGGAGCAGACTGTGGAGTAGCAACAGGAGCTTGAAGCAGCTTCTTGAGCTGGCATGCTCTTTTCCAAGCACACTTTTATTTCCTTTCTAATTAGTTTTCATCACTGCAACCCACTGCTTAGTTAGCGACGGTGTACCATCAGCTGTGTATCCCAGCTATGCTGTTCACACTGTGTCAAGAGGTCCCAAGGGAGATCACCACCAGAGCTCATGAGGGTATGGTGGGATTGCAAACCACAGAGTCAAGTGCTGCGAGTTGAGGAAATCTCAGCAAAGCACTCAGGAGTAAGTGGGCCATGGAGGTGGCAAATGAAAAATACATTTTACGAATGAGAGACTCATGTAAGATACACCTAAGTGCTGCTGTGCATTGCTGCAACCCATCTTGAGCTAAGTTGAAGGCATCAGCTGCAAGAAAGTAATGGAGTAATGAATGTTTCTGTCCATATCTTTAATGAAATGGTCTCCAGCTCAGGTTTTTCAAGCCTTTCAGCTAACATTATAATTATTCAAGAAAGGAAGCAAAGAACTTGGACAGATATCCCACTATTTCTAACCTACCTATATCACTTCAATTTTTGCAAACCATATTGATGCTTATACATGTGCGGTTTTTGTGAAAGAGATGCGTGTCTATATATATCAATATATGATTACATGCTGGACTTTTTCTTAGCTGCAAACTTAGATGCCAGTTTACTTTTACTTTCCCCTGTTTAATTACAAGACGAATTTGGTTCCTGGGGAGGTCAGTCTGACTGCAATGGTTATAGCCAGACATATCGCAATGTCAAGCTTTCCCACACAGAGCCCTGCCAATGTCTCCCAGCCTTGACCTTGAAACACCCTCTGCCATTCCAAGCCCTTAGTGAAAGCTGAAAAATGTGCTGATACTGAAATCGCTGCTGGGGATATGCAATATTCAGGGACATTGCAGAACTATCACGTTCTGCAAACCTGCTCCTAGGCTCAAGGCGCTGGGCGAGAGCTGAGTGCTGTGATAACTGTGTTTGTCAATTACACACTAATGACACTTAAATCCAACTGAGCCCTATTTATCTCTATTACAATCTAAACTGGGCCAGTTAAATCTTAGGTCCTTAATTCTAGTTCTTTGTTATTCATGGAGAAGTAGGAGAGCTGCAACTGTGCTTTGATTCCAGGGTGACTTCTGTGATTTGGGAACCTGGGTTGTTATCTCTTGTCAGTCTTCCACAAACGCATTTGCAATCTCAGGGTCCAACTGGAAACATTTGTCAGTGCCCCTTACATAATACTGGGTTTTATGGAAAAACTGAACCCTCCAGTACATGCAGAGGAAATTCCAGAGCAAGCTTACTGACAGACACGTCTTGGAAGTTAGATGGTTATTTTGGCAGAGACCCAGCATTTTAGTTCCTTCTTCCCCACCACCCTTAAAACAAAAAAGGAAGATATAATTTCTTTGGAGCAGAGGGTCTTGAAACCCAGGAAACCACTCTGGTGCTTCACTTTCAACACTCTTGAGAATATTTGGTGTGTGTCAAGATGGTGCATGCAGAAAAACAAAAGCCATTCATGAGACAGCAAGCTGTCCGTAAGAGAAACCTCTAGAAGGCTGGCTTTTTGGTGTTTAATGTATGAAAATTCTGTGGCTTCTTTGATCAAATTTAATAGTTACTAAAATACTGCAATCTGACTGATAAGTCCTCTGCAGAAGTGGGCTATAGAAGCTTAGCATGTGTTTTAAGGAAGGCAGAGATCCGATTTTACAGTGCAAGAGAAGGAGCCTGTGACCAAAAGGTTCTCACCTGATGTTTAATGCAGAAACTGAATTGACACAGGAATAAAGTGCCAAGACCACTGGGAAACAGAGTCAGCAAAAGCTACGGGCAAAATGAATCCCTGTGGAAGGGTGTCCAGTGGGGCGGTGAATTAAAACAGAAAAAAAAATGGTTATGTGAAGTGACAGGGTGCTGTGCCTGTGTTAATGCTGTAAATGCACCAAAAGTGCATTTGTTGTAATGTTTTGGAAAATAACCTAAATGCATTTATCTGCAGGAGCTTTTGAAGGTGATGTCCCTAAAACTCTGGCTTAAAAGAGCCTTTTGGTAAAATTCCCATGGACTTTGATATAGCACCCAGCTGCCCCGTAAACAGGGATGAGTCTTGCCTTGCAGCCCCACTATACCAAAACACTCATTCATGTTTCCTCATCTTTCAGGTCAGGGAAGTGTGTGCCTGAAAGATGAATACACTGTAGGTACTTCCAGCTGAAATGGACATTTTCACCCTTCCCTGTTCACGCCATGCTCCTCACCTTAACCAGGAAGGGTGAAGGCAGCTTCGTGCCCCTCCTCTATCCCCTGACAATGCTTGAGGTGACACTGCTGTGGCTGGCGCCCACTCCTGGCTCTTACAAGTGACCAAGTGTTGGGGAAAGTGCACAAGGTGTTTTGCAGAGCTTTTTTGTTCCTCCACTCCACTCCTGGTCTGTGGCTTTTCTGAGTCATGTTGTAAACATCAATCTCTGCAGCAAGCAGGAACAACAAAAAAGAAAAAGGAATGGAAAAAAAAACCCAACTAAAATACGAGAGAAATGGAGAAAATCGAACCCCTCCTCCTGCTTCCCACCAACGCCCCTCACATTTGTTATTGCATAGGATCTTCCTGGCCAGACTTGACCTGCAAACAGTGGTCACCAGTGAACCATCAAAGGCCTTTCACATCTCCAGCAGCTGCAGGGAGGGTTCCTGTAAGCGCTCCTATCACTTTGACACCTCCAAAGCCGACAACGCCAATTTTACACTGTCATGGGCTGTGTTTCAGGGACCACCTTCAATGCTTTGGCTCCAAAGAGCTGCCTTTTTTCCAATTCATTGACACAGGGGGATATATATCTAAAAACTTGGCTGCAGCAGTGAGTGCATGCCTTGAGGATTACATAGCAAGTGAACTTTGTCAGTGTAAGCCCTAGTCAATAGGAGGAATTAAGTAAAAAGACCTCTATTGTTCCAGCCAGCGTTCTGAAGGCACTGATTGGCAGTAAAATGTCTTAAGTGACAGATGTAAAGTAAATATTACCTATGCCAAGTCTCTATATTACTTTGATTACCCACCATCAATCAATTTGTTCTTTGCCTTGTAACAATAGCAGCTGCTGTTATACTTTAGAGCCCTCTGATGAAGCCCAAAGTATAATTGATTAACAAACTGAAAAGAAAGGTTACACAAATGACAGCAAAATGTATATCAGGAGAAAAACGAGAGTATTGTCTCCTTGCACATGTGTGTCCCTTAAGTACCTTACCTAGTGGAAACTGAATGATATATCTTCAATAAAATGCATATATATATACATATACGCACACATGCATACACAGACACATACACATGCATATATCCCTTTAAGCCAGCCAACTCCCTCGTTAAATGTGAGGTCAATATTTGTAATATCCTCATGAATTTTACAATGACAAAATGTCAGGAAGGAAAACTGCAGTATGGATGTTACCTTGTGAATGAAAGCAAAACTGGAGGCGAAGATGCTGTATAAGCCGGACATACCTGGTGCATCTGATGTACAGCACAGTTACAAGCATTAATACAGTTTCTTGCTTCCAGGGGATATTTGGGGTCCATTGCAGCGTCCCTTTCCCCCTTCATTTGTTTCAAAATTAACCCGTGCTCACAACATTGAAGGTGCTTTTGCATTTCTTACATGATAGGGAATGGTAAAGAATTTTCAACTCCCTCAAGGTGAAGAAAAACAAGATTTTGGAAGTGAAGAATGCACAATTACATGGGGCTTTCCCAAGGTGGCCCAGGTTTGGCCATGCCGAGGTAGAGTGAGAAACACTCTGCGCACACATTGTTTTAGCAGAAGTCCTTCAATGCCCTAAATCTTCTTCCCACTAGCCATGACAACAAGTTTAAGACTCAAAGCATTTGTCCATGTGCAATGATGTGAGAATGGCCGCACAGGATCTTGTTTCCTTCCTCTGACAGGACCCATTACAGGCACTAAGGGGAATACCGCAGTAAACATATAAAAACTAAGAGTAGTGTCTTCAATATTCTCCCAGTTTATGGCTAGTACAGTTACAGAGATATCCTCATCTGGAGGCTGCATGTGTGTCATTGCTATTCATGGTCACTGATGGATATGTCCCATGGGGATTCCCCTAAACTCTTTTTCAAGTCATGCCTTCTGTCTGATATCCCGCAGCAATGGGTAGCACGGGGTTTGTGCTGAACAACACTTCCTGGATTTGTGCTTAAGCCCTTCTATCTGCTAATGTCGCTGCATGCTCCAAGGTCAGCATGAGCCCATGGGGTTCCCGTCCTGTTCCAAGGGTGGGCACAGCTCCTCCAGTGACACAGGGGTGCGTCAGCAGCCTTGTCCTGGGGGCACAAAGGGCTCTGGGCCATCATTTGGACTACCAATAGAAGTATGTGACAGAGAACTGTGACTTTGAAATGCAAGGAAGGTAGAAGCAGTTGTTTCAAAGGGCTGCAGCATCCCAGAAACTACACTGCTATGACAGAAAGCCCACCATGCCCTGTTAATAGCGGATACTGGATAGTTTTTGACTCCAAATTTGTGTTTGAGGTATGTTGCAGCATTTCATTATCCTGTGAATCATGACAGTCAAGCACCCTGCTTAATAGTACTGAAAATCAGGTATACCACAGCATTCACTTCACATGGTACCTCTCATGGGTTGGTTTGGGATGAGCCTTTACAAAAATTGAAACCAAATTTATATGACAGCAATTTTATACCTCTTCTCAGCTCTAGCAGCCTTGCTTCAGCATGTGCTTAAGTAATGGAGACAAACTCCTTCATATTTTGAGATGGCTTTGCTTTTTTCTCAGTTACCGTGTCTGTGTAGTTCATACAAGTGTCTTAATAAATAGGTTTCCTAATTTTCCCTGATACATGGGGACCAGACCAGTGAGAGACTGAGGAGATAACATGGTAAGAGGGAGAGTTTAATTTTGGAATACTAAAAGATCAAAGAGGAGGACAAAGTAGGCATGGGAGAGCTGTTTGGAAACAGGATTTGATGCTCTCCTAAAAGTTGTGCTCACCTTTTGTGTCTTGGTCCCCATGGAGACTTCCTGCAGCTGTTGT
The DNA here is from genome assembly GCA_017639245.1 of Myiopsitta monachus. Taxonomy (NCBI): domain Eukaryota; kingdom Metazoa; phylum Chordata; class Aves; order Psittaciformes; family Psittacidae; genus Myiopsitta; species Myiopsitta monachus. The sequence goes on along the minus strand of CM029941.1, from coordinate 100,823,227 downwards.
TAGCAATATGGATCTTCATGGTCCTTTCTGTCCTTGAAGTCTGTGAACCTCAGAATTTTCTATAAAGCTTCGAAGCTTCAGGAAGCTATAAAAAAAAATGATCTCTGCACTGCAATATCATCCATGCAATCATGGGGATGACCATATACTGTGGGGGAAAGGGCTCCAGATAAAACCTATGAACCTAAAGCACATGCTGTGTCCTTGGCTTTTTGTCTGAGAGGAGGTAATGTTGGAATTGGCATAAAAATCAAGCTTCCCGTGTGACTTTAAGCAAGGGCATCATACTGGCATTCATGCCAAGACAGTTTTAGTAGCTTTAATACTGCTGCTCTACCACTAATAACTGCCTGGTTACTATATTGGCTCATACATGACAAATCTAGTTACAGAATTAGCTGGAGCCCCTGATATGTGTATTTTTGGAATTACTTTTATGGTAAAATCATTAAGGCCACCCACCAACCAACATATTATCTCCCTATTGGCTTGGCTTTGATTAGATATATTACCAGTAAGAAGCTAAACATTTTCCTGAAAATAGCTATTGTTCAGTGGCCTTCAAGCAGCAGATGGCCACAGCAGCAAGCACTTATTTATGGTTGTTGTGTGTTAGCTCTACTTAGTCAACTTGTTGAAAACTTATTTTCCAGCCAAACTGGGAGCCCAAATGGCTATAGAAATGGTTTATTAGGTGGCCCCAGCCTTGTTTGCTGGCAAATGGCTTTACTGCTGCCTGGCTTGCATAGGTGGCAACCCAGAGAAATGTGAAGTGTAAACGAATAAATCCCTGAGCAGTTTCATTGTTGGTGGATGGATTTCTTCTCACCATTTTGTGGGTGGCTCCATTTTTCATGAGGCCCATATACCAAAAGGCAAATTAGGAGATTGTGGTAACATGACAGTTTTCATCAGAGTTTAGACAGATTTCATTCTGAAATAGACTCTCTAGGGGATGGCCCTGCACAGTGAAAAATGACTGCAAGTTCATATAAATAAAAAGGCAGCGTGCCAGAGCAAACAGGGTCACACAGCTCTGCTTGTGACAAGAAATTCTGCCCCCAATTCCTGTCGTTCTCCTTCTTCTCTTTGCTGTAAAATGAAACAACTCTCATGGTTTAGATGTGGCTACTTATGTAGCATGGGACCATGATGGTCATCCTTGGATGGATTATGGTGGACACTGGTTATAGACCAAATGAGAATGAAAGTCATGCCAGTGACAGATTCAGAATGAACTCATACACACTAAAGACGCACGACAACAAAGAGAAACTTCATTGATGCTTTTTCATATTCACTGATCTTCAGTGATGTACCAGCATTTATAGAGTCTAAACATTAGGACAGCTGGCTGTCCAACCATTGCTGGGTGACGGAAGAGCAGGCTTAGCACCGTGTCCCCACCTGGCTCCATGGATGGTTTGGGAAGTGCTATTTCAAATCTTACCTGCTCTACTGGGAAACAAGGAAGGGTTTTGTGAAAACAAGTTAAAAAATTGCAGATTTCATAGTTGCTGGCAAGGGAGCTGCCAGGTTTTGACTGTAACTCCATTATATTGTGGCATTTATTATTTCTCAGCCTTCATTTTGCCAGATAGCAATCTGTTGATCTAATTTTATGTTATAACCCTTCGTTATACCTAAATATATCAAGAACATGGACCTCAGCATTCCAGAGTTGTAACTCATGTCAAGCTAACCAAAGTAAGCATATTTAGCTTCTGATGGCCCACAATCTATCTCAAAGGTCACCACAATCTCCAGGGTCTGAGGAAACCCACAGCTGCTGCAATGTCTGTTTTCTTTGAAATACACAAAAACTCCTCTTCTCCTAAAAATAAGTCTTTTTTTTACAATTTCTTGCCCATCCCTCCTAGCCCAGGTGATTTGTCCTGGTTTTTTGGGGGACAGTAAGACCAAACGGAAGAATACGTATCTGATAAGCCAAACAGCCCAGTGTTCATGACTTGCATCAAATTCTTCTGGTTGTATCTACTCCATGAAGGGGTCTGAAATTCAGAACAGCAGACTGGAAATGAAATGTGAGCTGTAAATTTACTCCTGGTGCCAATCAAGGAAATTAATACAACTTGGCTTGTCAGGGTTCTATGTGTCAAGGGCAACATGAAAATAAAAATGTGAGCATGGACCAGAGATTGCTTGTTTTCCTGAAAAAATAAAAGAAAGTCCTCAAAATATGGTGCTGATTAAAAGTTCTCATGTGAGCTCCTCAAGAGGGTGCGTAACCAGAAGGGTAAGGGGTGTTTGTGCTTCGCAAGGAAAATATTTAGATCTTGTACATAACCATAGCTGAGAAAAAATATTCAAGGTCTAAATAGCGTGACTACATGAATTAGACTGATGGCTGTTGTGGTGAGCGAAGGGGATATTTGGTGGAGCAAACCTAAGACTGTAGTAGATGCAGTGCAGCAGCACAAAGCTGTGTAAAGCATGTGGCTTGGTAAAACAGATCCATGCCAGGGCAAGGCAAGTATAAAACTTTGCCTTTGTAGTAAAGCCATATGCCACTGGGAGTTGTCAGTGTTTTTGTTGATTTTTATAGAAAATTACAAAAGTAGTTCTTCTTCCTTTTCCTGAAGAGTTTTCCCCTTCTCACAGGAGGTTAACAAGTGCTCAGATATAATTTTGCTTCTGGAAGAGAAACTTCATTAAAGCTCTGTATCTAAAATGAATATCTGTGGTAGAGGGAGTGATGTAAATTACGCATTATTTGTAAATATAAAGGGGGAAACATGTAAATGTGTGAATGACTGAGCATCATCATCATCTTCCTGAAACACTGCCACTCTTCATTGTCTAGTTTTCATTGCTCCTCACTTTTGCTGGGCAGTGGCTGGTGAAGGTGAGAATCCCTCCACTGCTGAGGCAAAAAAAGAGGGTGTCAGAGGGAAATCTGAAGCAGAAGCCTCCCTGTTTGTTTAGCAAATTAAATGTGGATATGAGCAAGAGAGGTTTCTGTGCAAATTGCATGAGTGGCAAACAAGTATTTCCTCCTGTCTCTGGCAGAGGGGAATATTCAGTTGTGTGGCCCTTCATGATGCTGACAAATCTATAGAAGGAGAATTGTAAATACACTGGGGACTCAGCTTTTAAACACCAGTTGTTCAAGTCAGAGAATGATGGGGTGTTGAGATTTGTTCCCCAGCCCTGTGGCTGCATGATAGCACACACTTGACCCTCACTGATACAGCTGGAGGAGTATTAATCACTGCCACTTTGCACCAAGGACTAACCCAGAGGCATTGCCCTTGAATCAACTATTTTTGATGCTAATATGCCTGCTGCACTTGCTAGTTTGATGGTAATTGTTGGCAGAAAGACAAGGGATACTGTAAGGGTCAGAGAGAACTCAGACAGAAAGAACTAAACTTGCCAGGGCTCCTTCTTAAAGGTTTTCTCAGTGGTGGTCACACAAGAATTCTTTTGTAGGGCTGTGACATGGTCAATCCCTGCCGCTAGTTGAATAACTGGCTGGGGCAGATCAGTCTCCTTTAGCCCTGCACTGCTTGGTCACTGTTCTCCGCTGCTCCCCCAGAAGAGATTCCTTCCTTCCAGAGTCCATTTTTCTTGTGATTTCCTGCCATAAACCAGTCAAACTTTGTTCTGTGTCAGGTTAAGCAAAGCAGCCACACTAAGACAAAGTAAAAATGAGTGACACATGGCATATATATGAATGCATACTATAAAAAGTCTCAAATGGACCAAGATTTTCATTAAATAAGAAAGTCACAAAATTTAATGGCTTGGCAGCCTCCACCTGCTGCCTTGCTCTGCAAGTTGTACTTCTGAGGTTTAGTCATGCACAAAAGTATTACCAAGCAGGAGTGAGGCAGACAGAATACAGCTTCTGCTACCCTTAGGTAAAAGGTTGTGAGCAGTGCAACTGCGAAATAGTAATGCTGTTGTTTCGAAAAGCTTCAGTCATCCACTGCTCCTTCTCATTTCCATTCTACTGTATGCCCTGTTGGAAGAGGTCCCTTTTCCTGAGCAGTAACATCAGGCTTTAATCTTTTCCAGTCATGGCTGAAATAAGAAAGAGAAAAAAAAACCCAACCCTTTTGCAAGTATTGAGATTGGGAATCAGAAAGAGAGACAGATGCCAAGACATGATGAAAAAATTCTGTTTCTTCTGCCCACAGCTTGTACTGAGACTCATGTTTCTGCAAGAGTGGAACTGAAGATAATTAAAACAGGTTTCAAACGTTGATTTCAAATCTAAGGATTGCATGACAAGACATGAAGATAGCATGAGGCAAAGCCTCTTTGGTAAGCATCACACTCCACAATGGAGCTAATTTCCAGAGTAGTCATCGGGAATCTTTGCACTGATAGCTGAGAGAGTCTAATCATAGGAAACTCAATGTATATGTGTCATTCCTAGTGAGTGAGCACTCATCAGGATCTCTGGCACCATGGTGGATGCAGGAATGACATCAAAAACTATCTTTCTGAGGCAGTAACTCAGGTGTTTGAATAAAGGACTGACTATGTGTTAATGTTCAGGCTTGAGTGAAAGAACTCAACAAGACTCCACCACCACCCCCCCCCAAGTTCACTTTTCATATGGCCCAATTCTTGTCAGTTTGTCATCTTTGTTAGAAAAAACTTTCTCATCATCCTAAAGATGCTCAAGTGAAGAGGTCAACAGGAATCAAGGATTACAGAGAAATCTGGCTTTCAAAAGTCCCAAACACTTCAACTCCAACCTTGGCAGAAAGCTGGGATCCACTGGGGAGGATAGTTTATACACTGATTGCAGAGCCTGGAGTCACAGTGCCAAAACCCAATGCTACAGCTTGGCTGTGTACAGAATATTGTACAAGTGTTTGAGCAATCAGGTGGTCAGCATGCTTGTGTCCTGAACAAACTTATTCTCCTTCTTTGTCAGAAAGCTGCTATTTAATTACACACATGTGACAAATGATTAAGTTTGCCGGAAAGTTTTCCAATCTCCAGTGCGTTCCAAAGAATATGTTTGGGAGATTTGTTTTACTCAGTGTTCTGTACCTGTCCCTTTGCTTCTCTGATGTGAAACAAAAAGAGCCAAAATGCTAAGGATGAAAGGCAAAGAGCAATCCCTTTTAAATTTCTTTCAGTGTTGTTTTTTAACTTCCTGTTCTAGCTTAAACAGTTCCCATAAGAGCTATGTAAATGTAATGGCTAATTTGACAAGCTTGAATGAGTCATCTTTCAAAACCATTATCATACAAAATGTAACATGATTTGGAACTGTCTCCTGTCTGTGTAAAGTGATATTGCTTCTTTATGCCATTTTCTTGAATCAAAGACAGATGCAGATGTCAATGTTTCTCTGCCTATACAAATGCACACATGCGAGAATAGTTCCTCATTACCCACTGGGATTAGCAGTTGGAGCTACAGAGTCTTTACAGACAGTGATTCATAGGTAAAGACCCACTCAGGCTTCACTTCCAAGGCCATCCTTCCAAGGAAATAACTGTAGAAGAAAAGCATACAATTTATTTTTCAGTGTATTTTGCCATTAGTACAAAAATAAATTGTGGTGTATAAGTAGACTGTGTTGGAGAACAGGTGGTGCTAAAGCAGCTGGTTAAACCTACCAAACACTAAGAGGTATTTCATTGCTACCAATCTATGATGAGCCCAGTGTTATGTTAGTGTTATGTAGCTTTTGGACCTCCAAAAGGAAGTGTGTAGAAAATTCACCATGAGTTGAATGGAATAAGAGGGAAAAGGAAGAAGTGCTGAGTGTTTGGTAGAGGAATGCCACTTTTTGCAAGCATAAAAAGAGAAGTCAACAGGAAAAGTGGATTTGCACCTTTGCATTTGGTAGTGGCAGTTCAGTGGGGCAGTTCTGGCTTTCAAAGTTCTGGCTTGCACATTGCCCCTGTCAGATGTTTAGTGCAGAAAGTCTAAGTTAGTAGAGCAAGAACTGTGAAATCACAGACCTGCTTAAAAGACAACCTTAAGGTTGCAGGTGCTGACAGAAGGGTTGCAAAGACAGAAGAAGTAGAGCCCTGGGAGTGTGGATTGAGAAAGAAGTGAGTTTTATTGCGTGGTATATGACCAAGACCTCAGGAGTGCTGGTTTGAAAAGAGCAAGTTGGACTTGATGATCAACTGCTGAATGGGAGGAACAAATAAAGAAGAAAAAGAAGGACAAGAGCAGATTAGGATATTTGCCCACACAGGAAAACCTGTGATCAGGCAGTATTTTCAGGCAGGAGACATATGGAGAAAGGGGAGGACACAAGTTCCAAAGCCTTTTCAAGCATGGTGAAGAAGGATGCTAAATAACTCATCTTAAAAATCCTGGGAGAACCAGAAAAGGCTGAAGAATTGGTTAAACAATTCCAAAAGAAACAAGCCAAAGTGGAGGTCAATAGTATGAAGGAAAGGAAGTGCTAGTGGTAGAAATGGCACAACAAGGAAACATCTCCATGTCCAAAGATATTTCTGAGAAACCCAGAGTGAGAACAGAGCCCGAGCTTTAGAATAATTGCCTACAAAATATTATCCCTATGGAGAGTTAACTACAAACATAGCAACAAGGAGATCTGAGATACAAAACAATGTACCCACTGGTCTTACATCCCCATGCCCTGCTGCCCAGTGAAGGGCAGTTTTCCACTGCAGGATGCCAGATGGGCCTGGTTGTTATCCCGGAACATCTGGAAATACCAAGGAGTGGCACTTGAGGGGTTAATCCATCCTCCTTTTTTGAACTGGATTATTCAGAACAGTTTAGCCTTGTCCCCATACCTCTCCAGTGGTATTGTAGTGTGTTTATAAAAATAGCAAACAAATCATTTGACAGCAAGGGTTGGAAGTAAAAATTAAAAAATGCCGTAGTTTCCCTATTAAATTTTGATAGTGTCCCAAAGGCCTTCAATATATTGCACACGTCCAAGCTCTACCACAGAATAATTGAATCATAGAGACTAATACCATGTGTCTTTTGAGCATATAATGAGCATGTAATGAGTCAGGGAATGCTGCAAGTGGGAGCGAGAGTGCAGGAGGATATGGCATCGTTACTGCTGAATTTGCCCAAGTGGGCAGGAAAGCAATACATGTCTTCTTGCAGTCAAAGGGGCATTCCCTCTCCAAGAAAGGAGCTTTACTGTGAGTTCAACCATGTTTTAGAAACATAAGTGTTTTCTTTGCATGGCTCAAATATTAAAGATAGCTCTTTGCAGTCTATTTTTGGGGGTATTTTCAGGTGAGGTGAGCTGGCAAGGGGTAGCAGCACTACATCCATTGAAGAGTGGTGATAGGTCTATAAACTGCCCATGGCTATCCTCCAATGTTTTGGGTTTTGAGACACTGGCTTGAGCTGAGTTTCAGACTCTGGAAACTGGTATCTGGCTGAGCTCAGTCAACAGACCCAAGTTCCCAGATCTGCAAGGTAAAGTTGGCTCGATTCAGGCATGTTTAGTCCTGTATTCCTATGCATTCCTATTGAAATAGGCTTGGTTCAAGCATGTTTAGGCCTGTATTCCATGTATTCCTATTGAAAATAACAATGGCACATTTGTAAAAAGCTGCCATAGCTGGGTATAGCAATGCTGATGCCAGTACAGTGACACCAGTAGGAAACCTGTGCGAGAGAGCCTTGCACAGGGATATTCCACTGACAAGCAGAGCTCACTCAGCCTCTTAGATTAACTTGTTGGCTCTGTAAAGGATGATAAATGAGAGATAATAAAAGTAAGAAAACATTTAGCACTTATGTTGCAGTCAATGAGATCATGTTTCCTAAGTCCAAGTTTTGTAGGTTCAAAACCAATGTGAGGAGTGGGACCTCCCTTCACTTAGACCCCTAATAAAGCAAAGTCCTGCAAACATATCCAGCTGATTCTGCTTCTGAACTGGTTTGGACTTTCCTTAAGGAAGGAGGGGGGCATTATTTTTTGCAGGCAATGTAAAAGCTCTTCACAGTAGAAAGTCTGAGGGAAGCTTTGGCTTCAGTCTAAAAGCTTCGGTGCTTTATTCCAGAGATGACAACACCCAAATACAATGTGTTTGCAATAGCAACACTGCTGGTTAACGGGATAACTAAATTCTCTCTCTGGAGCTGACCTTTCTTCATTGATTTCACTGAGCTAAGAACATGGAACAACAAACGAACCTTTCTGAATGTCTCTTTCTTTAAAACATATTTCTGAATAGGAAAAGCCTGGACTTGATCCAAAACCTTGTAGCTTTTTTTAATGTGCCGTATGACTTTATGATCATTCAAATAAATTTCACCTGTAACCACTCACTGCCTGAGGCTGTAAGTAAGTGTTAGATGCTCCATTGTATACAGGCTTATGCTTTGTCTTCTAAAGCATTTAACTAGATTGGACGCTGAAATGCAACCTAGACACCACTAGTTTTAACAAAAGCATGGGTGCACGTATCCAATTTGGTTCCTGCATTTGTTATCATGCAGTGTAAATGATTATAGCCTTGACCTTTTGGGTAGGGGTCAAGCTATAAGTGTAAGAGGTAAACACAATAAATAAATACATGTAGAATACAATCCCCCGCTCTGAAAACAGTAAGCGTTTTCTGCTTTTCCAAACTAGTTGTGAGAGAGTTAGCTAAACACTCATGCACTTCATAGAGGCACTGGTTTTAGTTACTAGAATAATAATGCAGGGACTGTAAATAGGGTTTATGACTTTTTATGAGAAAGCCATGTGATGCTTTTACAACTCTCACAAGTAATAAATGTCTACATCAATCTGATTGTTTTATGTGGGTTTTCTTCTTGCTTTACACCATGGAATGGGTTGAACTTCACTGGAAGTCCATTTGAAATTCTGACATTTCAAACTTTGGGTTAGAGCCAAATCAGGAAAAAAAAGGACAATTTTTGAAAATCATATTTTCTCTTCAACCACATAAAAAAGTTATTTGGGATGAATTAAAATAGCCTATTCTAAAAAAACTAAATCAGAACAAAATATCTTCTTTTTCAACATACATTATTCGAAGCATAAAATTAAATCACTTTTGTTATGAAAAGACACTTAGGACAAAAAATCAAGTAATATCTCTCCAACAAGGTCCAAAGACAATACTTAAACCTAGTCAAAACAATATTTCTTAAAAAACTGGAACGACATTTCATTGACAACAACTTATTCTGATCGGAAGTCTTGATTTCAACTGGATGGCATTTTCCATTGAGAAATTGCCAGGGAAAGTTTTTTTTCCTGCTAGCTCTAATCTGATATTACCATGTAAATAGCACTTGGAGTTAAATATTACAGCACATTTTGAGGTCTCCCAGAACATATTTTCTTCGGCTCCAGCAGCACTGCTGGGCTTTGCCAGCTGTGAGGTAGAGCACTAAGCAATGGAAACTATCTGTCAGCAGCCAAGGTGCTTTGACAGATGGCTAATTAATTGGTAAGCATCACAGTGCAGTGGCATGAGGTTAGAAAGAAGATTTCCAGGAGGGCCCATGCTTTGCTCCACAGGAGATAGTCTGTGGATACTCTCTCAAAACACCCCTAACACGCAGCTTGCAGTCCTTGCTGTCTTTTCCTGTGCTATGCCCCAACAAACTGCCTGTAAATAAGTGGGAAATAAGAACACAGCCTCTGGAAAAACAGGGACACAACTTCTCTCTTCCCTCCCACTTGGTGAAACCCACCAGATCTGATAGCAATATGACATTATGTGCATGGGATGATGACAGATCCTAGAAAAGGTTTACTATTCATTGCTAGAAATTATGCAACAGGCTTGCATCAGCGCTCTGCAGCTCTGAATAGGATGACCGTGAAGGGACTTCATCTCAAAATCACAGCTCATTAGAATTGGTGGGGAACATGCAGTTGTGCAGACAAAGACATGTACAGGAAAGTTTTCAGGGTCTATATAAAGAGATTTCATTATGGTTATGGCAGGGAAAGTGATATCAAAGTAGAGTTTATATAGTGGACCAAGACCAGTAAGATGTTTGGTGGTCCTCAGCTCCTATAGCGTTATAACACCATATCACTCATCACAAGATACATCTGTGTCTGTCTGGGAAGGGGGCACAGCTGTTTTTATAAGCAAACTGTTGTAATGCTGAAGACAAGTCCAGGAGTTTCCAAACCTCTGCATAACTCTGAGTACTTGCAGCAAGTACTCTTGGTAGCATCCCTGCCAAGGCAAGTCTCATTTCACACATTAGTCTGAGTCCACACAATGCCAGGTTTGAGACAAGAGTTTACTATCACAACTTGAAGCTTTTTTTTGTCAGAAATTAAGCTCATTCATGCACAGAAGAGCTGGACTCATTATCTGCCTTTTGAGATCAGAGTTTTCTGTGCTAAGGGTGCTAGATGAGGTGACCTGGCTGTGTGCTGGCATAGCTACCTTGGTCTCATGGTGAACCTGCTGCTCCATAGCATCCTTCATATTGCTCAAAGGCACAAGGGTGCTAGAAGACACCATAACTGCTCCAGGTCACTTGATGGAATAGCTATCCAGAAAATATCCTTGGAAGAGTGTGGTAGCCCCAGGTGACCTGTAGCATCACACATTTTCATTAATATCTCAGCTACTGCTCAAATCAGATATTTAAAGGTGTTATGCAAAGCAGCAAAGGATCACAGGGAAAGATGAACATTGTAGGAGAAATACCCCCAACAAATGGTAAAACCTGCCAAAACATTTGATGATAATTCAGCTAGGGTGGGAAGGATCAATTTACAGATAGCATCTCTTCTCTCCTCACTCTTCCTTACAAGAAAATAAATGCTGAACTGAAAAGGCAAACAAGCAACAGAGTAAGTTTTGGAGAGAGTAGCCAAGAGTTTTATTACAAGCCTGTTCCTCATTAAGGCCTTAGCAGCCTCACACACAAAAGCTAATTACTGTTTTTATGTCATGTTATTTTGATTCATATTTCCTGTCTGGAAAACAGACGGGAGTTTCAGGCAGCCAGCCAAGGCAAGGGCCACAGTATAATGCAAGCAGGAACCTGCCCGGGCTGTGGAACAGAGGAGACAAGAGCCTTTTTTCTTTTTTTGCTTAATTTTTTTTTTGTTGTTTTGAGGAGGAAATGGGAACTTTCCGTGTAGGCGTAGTTTGCTCCCAAAAAACTGTTGTTCTCCAAGGGTAGTGGAAAGAAAGAGATGTCCCACCATTCGTTTCTGGTCAGGAAGTGCCCATGCAGGAAGGGATGTGTGGCTTTTCAGTCCTGGTTACCAATGCTTGGATAAAAGGGAAAGTGATAGCTTCACAACCAGCGCAGTTTTTAGGAAATAAATTAATTCTCTGAGGACTGAAATGCTATTCTTGTCCCTCTTATCGACACACAGATACCATGTGGTGCTCTCCACCAGCTCATGTCTAAGTGCTGTGAGGGGAGAAAACAAAACCAAATCACCGCTGCTAATGCCCAGGGTTTCCATGAGGTGGCAGCAAGGAAAATAGAAAAGGGTCCAGTGAATTACTTCTCCACAAGGAATTAATCCCAGAGAATTTTCTGCCTACATAAATAATTCGTCCTTATTTATACCATCATTTCAATAGCATTGAAGCGCTTCACAAGCAGACCTGAAACCAACCTCTTTCCCCCTCTCAGGGAGCAGAGTGGAGTTAATTTACAATTTGGGAAAGAAAGAACAGGCGAAGTGAATTGTCCAAGGCCACATAATTTTGTTTTCCATTTGATCAATAAAAAGATAATCTTGGCCTCAGCACCAGTGAAGCTATTCTTCTTCAATAAAGTATTCCAGACTCTCTGTAAATGCAAAGATATTGTGTGCATTTTTAGAGCTCTAAATTTTAGCTGAGAAATAGTGATGGCTAGGAAATTACTGTTCAGAGCTATTACAGATATCTGCTGTAAAAGGGTAATCATAAAAAAATCCATGTAAAATTAAAATTAAGAAAAGTTAAAATATGATCTATAACCCATAATTAATCATTCTGAATGACACCTGCATTTCTGTTTGCTTATTTTCCGTGCACATCTTGCTTATGTTAAATACTTAATTACTCTCACTCAGTAAAAAAAAAAAAAAAACAACAACAAAAGAGTTTAAATGTATTATTCAAAATTCATGGGGTTTTAACAGAACAAATACATCATAAAACAGCTTTGTGTTTTTCTGACATGAGAAGCAGAATTCTATTTCAATGAATTCTATCTAAAACTTTGCCTGTTTCATCAGTACCTATTGGCTTGCAAGGTATATGGCCTGGAAAATCATCCCTTGGGCTGGTGATGAAGACCATGCATATGAGCAATTTCTAAGAGGATTCTCTTTTTAAAGTGTTATTATGGGGGTTTTTCACTGTTTTCTTCATTTTTTTTTTATTCCAGAAATGGTGGGTCATGGCATCCTGGACTTTTTGACCAGTCAGTTGGGTTGATGTCTTATTCTCATTGCATGGCTCAGTGGTGCTGCCAAATTTCTACCTTCCAACCAGCACATACCAAGAGGAAAAGGATGGCATCCAGGAGGACTTTTTGTATAATCTGTCATATTTCTAGAGGAATTTACCCTTGTTTTCTTGCATCCTCCACTGAAATGCTTCTGCTGTAGGGTGGAGCACACCAGCTTTTTGGGCAATGCTGGAAAAAATGTCCAGGACAAACCAACAGGCAAATATTTGATGGTCAAAATATCTAGTACCTATGATGGCACCTAGCCAAACACCAGGTACCGTATCCTTACCCTTGTTCTAAAAACCATGGGCATATTTAATGCTTTGTAAGGCAACAGGATACGAGCTTTATTTCTGACTTGCGACAGGGAGATGCAATCAGTGTGTCACCTCACCATGCTCACTTATTGGGAGTGAAATGTTATGACTCTGAAGCTCATCCTTCCTCTTAGACACTTACATCTCTGCCTGCTCCCTGCTAGGCTCCTGCCAGCAGGGAGAAGTAACTGCCATGTACAGAGGAGGCATCCCAAGGAGATGCTGTGGTTATCTTGGGGTAAAAAGGAAGAAACAAAAGAAATATTACAAAGATTAATGTTGCAAAGATTACATTGCAAGGATTAATGTTTGACCCTTGTAGCTGTTTTCTGGAGTCTGAACCCTCACCCCCTTTGGAGACACCACACTTTCTTCCAGACCCCATCCCTGTGAAATCTGTGGGGATGCCATGAAGCTTAATATGAAAATTGGAATGTTTTACACCAGAGTAGGAAAACAGCCTCTTTTCTCCTTCTTTCTTTTTCTTCTCCATCTATTTCTATTACTCATTCACCCTTTCTCTTCTTGCTGCCTCCCACTCTGGCAGTCCAGGTATGTTGCATCACCCTTTCCAGCCTGAGCACTGCCACTGCACTGGGTAAGCAAGTGCTTTGCAAGTGAACTCCAACACAGTGAGACATGGGCCTGCATAAAGAGAAAACTCTGGTTAACTTTAATTAAGTTTGCATTACTTTTCCCAGTAGGACCTCAAATTTAATGGTATTATGGTTTAAGATGTTTGGCAAGTCTTGAGAAAACAGTTTAGTGTATTTCGCTAATAAAAACAAAAGCTGTGTAATAAACCAGGTCTCTGCTGAACCAAAATAAGAAGACATTGATCCTTTTGAGCATGCAGAAATTTCTTTTGAAAGATGACACTGTTGACTGTGTGTTGGGTCTGAGGCTTCTTTCCCAGTTTGTCCTCATTTTGTCCTGACTCAAGCAAAATTGTCATCTGCTTCTTTGTGGAGCCAGCTTGAGAAACTGGGCAGGAATTTCACCAGCACCTTCTAGAGACTGTTCTTTCTACAACTTTATTTCCTTATTTGCAGCCACCCTAAAAATTATTCCCTGCTTGGGATCATAAGAAGGGAATGAGTGATGAAAGATGCATTTCTTGCAGCCTGCTCCCCTCCTTCCTGCTTCTGGTCATGAAACACAGAGCCCTGCGTATACTGGACTGGGATGAAGGAGCTCATTTAGAGGTCAGAAACACCAAATGTAACCACTGGATGACACCCCAGCTATCACCACTTGCCCTATACTGGGAACAGGAAATAGCTGGAGGCCTCAGATATCACTTCTGGTAAATGCTGACTTGTTAATGGTGAGTAAGAACCTGGTTCAAAGCCCACTGAAGTCAATAGAAAAGGTGTCTCCTGACTCCAGTGACCTTTGGATGAGCCTCTAGCACTCCTGTGTTGTAACTCTTACAGCTCTGTTGGAAAGAGACAGGAGATACTCATTGGCAAGAACAGACTGCATCTCTGGCAGAGACTAAGTGCAGAGATTTAGCGACCTCATTAGCAGGTCAGAATGGCCTCAGCTGTTGAAAAGGACACAAAAGGAGACCTCAGAGCCTCAGTAATCATTTGAAACTATAGCAGAGTAATAGCAAGGTAAGATGAATAAAGATGGCTTAGCTTTTGCTGTTTGTTGGCTTGTCCATGCTATGCAAATGCTTTAATGGTCCATGGGATGTAAGACCTCAGATTACATTGGGCTAAGGTTTTCTCCTGCAGTGACCTTGGGTCCATCCTGTGAAATGGGATATGGAAAGCTATGCAGGGCCTGATCCAAAGCTCACTAAAATGAACAGGAATGTTTCCATTGGCTTGCCTGGGCACTCAACTTCTAAATATTTGTAACTCAAGTCTAAAATGAAAGGGTTTTTTTTTAGATTTAATTAAATTCCTGTGCTAATTCAGAAAAAGGATCATTTTGAGGTCAAGGACACTGCAATTATTTTGTCAAAATCTTGCTATGACTGTTTGTGGGGTTGAATTTTTTTTTTCCAAAAAATTATTGTGAAGACCCTTATTTAAAGTATAAATTGAATTAAAAACTCACATTTAATATTTAGTTATGATGTGGTTAAAAATGTTATGTGCCAGGCAGTTGCTCTTTTATTTGCTTACAATGTTGTCTTTAATGAATGCCAAAACCATGCAGCTCAAATGAGCAAGCAGATGCCAAGTTATTAACAATTATTACCTTTTACAGTAATTTTTGGCAGACTTTCAGTTTTTTGGTGGTCTAATAATTTCAAAATAGGGGACTTTGAAATATTACACCAAAACCAAACAGCACCGTGGATTGGTTGATTTCCTCTTTTCTGACTTATTCCAACTTGTTTCCTATTGTGAAATATTTTTCCACCCAACATTTGCCCAGCATGGAGTGAGGTTTACCCCTGCAGCTAAAAGCCATCTTCCTGATGAAGAATAACAGCTACAGAGGTCTACAAACCATGTCCAACTACTGTGTACAGCATACAGAAAGGGCAGTCAAAAGCACAGTACAGGACTCAAAGTGAGTCCTGATCTCACTCTCAAAGTAAACAAAGGTGCGTGAAATTAATGAATCCTCCCAAATCAGGATTAACTCTGCTATGTCAAAGGCCAGATTCAGAGCCCTGGGTGAGGCCCCTTTATTCTGCTAAAACAAAGCAAGAAGTCCGAAGGCCAGCACCAGGGGTGTTGCTGAAAGCCTGTGTGATTTTCCGGGGAGATATATGGTTTAAAGCTAGGTTGAAGCTAATCAATGCTTACACATTCAGTGTAGGAACACTATCATACTCTGTCATCTGCAGAGACTCTGAGGATCACTCTTCCATTCCAGGTCTTCTAATGCTCTTTATATGGTCTTCAGACCCATGCTTTGACAATACATTGGTGTGCTGGCTGAAAGCAGGCAAGGCTAAGTCAGGCTGCACCCACCTGTGACATGCATCTCATTTTCTGCTGTGGAATTAGGTTGGGGTTAGTTCCCCCTTATGGTTCTCAATTCCTCACTAGTAGCAATGTCTCCAGTTTTCTTGTCTTTTCAAGGGTTTTTCTTGGTTTGTTTGTGGTTCTTGGATTTTATTATAGAAACAACCATGAATAACCTTAACACATCTTCTGTTTACTTTCAGATGTTGCACCTTCCTAAAGTAAACCTTTCACTCTTCATTTCTTCTTGGGAGAAAAAATAATTGTTTAACTGTATTTACTAAATTGCAGTCAAAGTCCATTGGTAATTACACCATTTTAGGAATAATATTATTGATAATGTTGAAAACCCATGAAAAAGGTGGAAAAACCCGGGAAGGCTGTGCTGGTGCCATGCTCACTGTGGGGGAGCTCACATGTATGTATTTGTGTGGGCAGTGGTATTTAACAACTGGCTTTTCCTTCCTTCCTCCCTCCAGTCCTAAATAGCAATTAGCATCCCCTTGTCTAGGGACCCATGCACCAGAAACCTTTCCTGTTTCGAAGCTGCAGCAGAATGGAAAGCAGGATCAAGTGCAATGCTGAAAGTCGCAAATATAGGACAGCTCACTCATGAATCTCTGAAGAGCTTGTGCTTGCTTCTGAACTGCTCAAGAACCATTCAGGCTTGGTCATACTGGGGGCACCTCCTGCTTTTCTTATGTTTGAATTTGATCTGTACTGTTTATGAATCATGGCTATGAATCTACTTTGGATTTGCCAATCTTTTCTATAGTGATTTTCATTCCTTTCAGTGCTGTGTCTTGGTTTCTATAGGGTGATCAGTTTTTCATCAGCTTCTGAAGTCAGCACAAACACTTCTCTCCTCATGGTGAAGACCAAGGTTTTCCAGTACCACAGCCGTGACTATGAACAATTGTGGTAGCAGTCCTGGAAGGCAAAATGGGCTCATCCAGAGCCCCAGAATTTATCATCATATTGGCAGAAATAGCTATTCAATTTCTGAGCAATAGTCACTTGCTACGGAACTAACAGAAGACCACAGAAGATGACCACAAGAGAGTAATCATTGGGCTTTAAAGCTTTTTATTTCTCCTGATCTTCAGGTCCTGGGCACTGACATTTACTGAGAGTCTCTTTCTGGGTGGGAGTCTTGTATCCCTGTTGAAATAACTTGATTTCTTTTTTCTTCTTAATTTTTGGACTAGAAGAATATTTCAGGGCAAAACAACTTTTGCAGCACTTCACTTTTTAAAGTTAATTTGTCAGTGTCATAGGTACCAGATTTTTAGGACAAAAAGCGGCTGCGGAATAAAATGAAAATGAAATACTGAGCCTTATTATCAGCTATCAAAGCTGCTTGTCTCCCTTTTGTGTGTATCATATTTCCTTTAGAAGAGAAGGTGCATTTTATTTATTTATTACACTTTGACTTGAGTGGATTAAATTCTGTTCCTCTAACCTAAACATTTGAAGGATGTTTCCTATTGCAAGATGATGCTGCATAACCAAAGTAAGATTTTAAAAGTCACTGGTGTAAACTCTGTAAAATTTATGGTGTAATTTATTAAAGGAGCACAGTCTGCTACTTTTTATTGTGGTGTGAGTATGTGCTGTGTGCAGGAGTAGCAGTACCCTGGTGAGCAGCTCAGGGTGGGTATTGAGAGTCAGTGAACAGTTAGCATTTACATATGCTAACAGTTTATTAGGAAAGCAGTTTATTAGGGAAAGAGATTCAAATATTTAAAGTTCCACTGGGGGAACCCCCCTTTCCCAGATTTAGAAGAGAATCAGGGAAGCGAGCTCATTCCCTGAACTTTCTCATCCTATCCGGACCAATCGTTTTCCATGCAAACCTTTTCTTCCAACAGCATTATTGCAGACATCAGGACAAGCAGCCACGGAAGATTTGTTTTCTCCAGAAAAAGCTGTGACTGGTGCAAAACTTTTAAGTAAAATACCAGTAGAAAACCAGAATTGGCAGCCACCGTGTTCATGGTACAGTGCTGGATATTTATACGGTTTTGGTGCCTGTAATAGAAGCCGCATGACCTGGATTACTAAGAAACTCCTTTCAAAGTTAAGCTCTTCTGCTTAATAATTCCTGATACTGTTATTTTGACTATCATTATGTTCATCAATAATAATGCTCCCACACGTGATGCAATTAGTCTCTGTGTTACAGTATCACCTACTTAATCCAGGATTAAGGCCTTGCTGTGCAAAGTGTTGCGTGTACAAATAACAAAGAGGTCCCTTGTAACAATTCCATTGAAAACAGCGTTTCCTGTTTCTATGCTGAACAGAAATGAGACCACACAAGATTTACGATGAGGGAAGAATTGATTACAGAGCTTAGCAGCCATTTTAATTTTTAGGCTTATTTTTATTGTTATTGTTATTATTAGTTCTAGGCTAAATCATTCGGGAAGAATATACTTCTAACCCGGACTTTCCAGCTCACAAAGAGCTTTTCATAGTAGTGATACTTAGCAGAAGTTTAAGAACAAGCTACATACAGTAAAATACCTACACTTCTTTCACATTTGGTGTTTGCTTTCTACCCTGTGCCTACTGGAGGCTTACAAGAGGCCAGATTTGGCCTTGGGTAAATTCTCTATCTTTCATTACCACTTACAGCTCTGGAAGACACCAAGATTATAGCCCTGGCAAGCCTAGAAAACACATTTTAGACATTTTTATTGAAATTGCTCTTTCTGTATTTCTGAGCCTTCTATACTTATGGAGTCATGAGCTCCACTGCAAGCAACAAAAAAAATTACCACTGACTTCATTAAGAGCAGTATTAAATCAAAGGTTATTGGGGGTGTTGGCTCTCTTTGTAAGGCTAAGTGCAAAGTAGCTCTGCAGCAACCTTTAGAAACCTCCTTGGAAAGGTCCTGCTGTGCATACTGAGGGCACGAGTTGGTTTGCTGTGGTGCAGGATTGTTCTGTGCTTTTCACATCCCTCCACACCTTCTGGATAGCTTCAGTGTCGTAATATACCTTGCTACATCGTTGTCCCGACAGCATGCCAAGCCCACACCGTGGTATTGCTGCATCCTTCCAAATACCTAATACCCACTCTCACCTGTATCAATACACTCTATGCCTCTAGCGATAGTTTTGAGATCCACATTGTGTGAATAATAAATAATTTATGCTGTTACCCAAATCATAGAATGTGAGCTTTTATTTGAAATTTCTATATTCATGAAAATAGTTATTTCTCCCCTTCTCATCTTTGGGATCGTTTCAAGCAGAGGAGTCCACCAAGAAGCCTGAGCTGATCAAATTTCCTTGAAGATTTGAAATCTGAAATGTATGTACGTGAAGAGAGGCACATTAAATTTCTTGCAACAGCATAGGATGGGAGCAGAAGGATATTTAGCGTTACCTCTGTTACCACAGAGGTAAGTAGCACTAGAAAATAATTATTAATTGTTTTATTTTTTTATTCTCTTGCCTATTTTTGCCTGTTTTCTGAGGGGAGGAGCTAGAAGGGAAAAAGGCTTTTCTAGCCACCAAAGTACGTCATATCACTACATTTAAAGGCAGAAAGGGAGGCAAAAAGACTGAGCCAATGCTTTCATACAGCTACTTGCAAGATGCAGAGTCAGCCTTCTAGGTTCATTGCACCATCTCCCTCCAGTGCTGGTAGCATGTGGGGGAGATGCTCCTTGTGAGGCTGATGTCTGCAGCCATGGAGAGGGAGAGAAGTGAAAGGAGAGCCCTTAGGGGGGTTTGTTAAAACAAATTGCTCTGGGACTGGGTGGTAAATGTCTTATAATTCTATATGAGGGTGAAAAGTTCCTTGAGGGCCAGATGGAAGCATCCTTCTGGCTGCATGCAAAGTAGTAGCTGCCAGATGGAGAAAGGCTGGCTGCAAATACACCAGCACAGTTAAAATGGAATAAGCATTCCATACAGGCAGTTATATAACCAGAGATTAAACATGAAAACAGGAGTAAGGTGTTTTGGTGTAAAATGCGTGTAAAACAGCTCAGACATGGTGAACTTGCAAATGCAGCTCTGGGTTGGCAGAGGCTGGGGAAAGAAAGTGGAGATGCTGAAATGGTGTGATGTGAGCTGGAGATTGAGCTGATGCTAACTGGGGGGATTAAAGTCTCTCTTTTTCCCCTGTAAACTGGTCACAGCACATTAAAGCTGTAATATTTTTATAGCAAATTGGTAAAAATTTGCAATTCCATAACCAAAAATATTGGCACAGAGCCACAGATAATCCAGACTTTAAATGCTGCGTTAATCCTTCTGTGCTGGGGTCTATGTCCTTCAAAGTAAAAAAGTTATAAAGAAAAAAAAGGCGTGCTACTTCATTTAGAAATGAGAGCACAGAGCCAATAAATTATTCAGGTATCTGAAATCTGTACACAGCAGTCATATTTTATAGTATTGCTTCCCTTTGCAAATGACTTCTAAATGGCAAATAAATATTTAAGAGATTTTTATAAGAAAATTGCAAACATGACTAGAATGTGTCAAACATCAGCTACAACACATCAATCCGAGTTTTTATAGCTAGTTATAAACTAGGGTTATAAGCAAGCTTCTGGTCTCTATAAAAATTATTTGCCATTTATTAAAATGGCCATTTCCTACAGATAAATAAACTTGACCTTTATTAACTATTTATAAGTGCATCATTAATAGACAGTGTTATTATAGTATACCAGAAACATTGAATTTCTGACTTGCTCCCTTGCCAACACTCGTAACCTGTGAAGAAGGGCAAGCTTATCCCCTTGCTTGTAAGTGCAGCCTGACGTCTTTCCACTAAGTGTGTAAATAATCCAGCCCCAGCGGAGGCTACAGGCTTGAAACCGAGTGACAAACATCTTTGGTGGGCATTTTGCCTAGAAATAAAACACTGACCAGCTGCCATCTGCTAAATAATCTGGTAATTAGTGTGTCATATTTCAGGACTCCAAAATTCACAGTGCAGGGGAATATAGGTGTAGGGTATTTATCCTAGGTCAGAATTCCATCCAGTAAGGATTTATTCCCTCTGGTAACAATGGCCAAATATCACTGGCTGCTTTATTTTTGAGCAGCTCTTGAGTGTTTTTGCCAACCTGCCTGGCTGTGCATGCAGAGGAAGGGCTGTAGATAGGAGCTCACCCATGTATTTCAGGGCATATCTTTTGCCTCTCCCTAACCCCCTTGTGATCTGGAAAGCCGCCCTAAGGGCACATACCATTGTTCTGAAGTCAAGCTTTATTGTTTTTTTGTTAAGAACAGGCTACTTGAGACCTCGTTTTCTTTTGAACTAGGGAGAGCCGATTTGTGAAGTAAAAAGATCCCATATATCACCCTGCTAATAAGTTTTCCACAGCAGTTGCTAAAGTCAAGTGTTAGTCTTCAGCTGGAGTCTTATTAAGAAGAAATAAGATCAATAAATAGATACCACTGGCTGGAAGATGAAAAGTATCCTTTCAGCCACATTATAAACTTACCTCTTGCCCCAAGAAGAATTAATATTTCAATTCATGTGCCAAAAGGATTTCAGGGCTGCATGTGCAGAGGAGAGAGGGTTTGTAGGGGAAATTGAGATCTTTTTAGCCACTGAATAAAAATACCTTTTGTTGGTAATTCTACACAGCAAATCAACTAACATTGTATTAATGTAATGGCTTTTCGTATCATGAAATAACAGAGAGAAAACGTTTTTATGATGAGCATCAGCTTCCAATTGAACGGGGAATAGGAAGGTCACGAAAGAATACTTTCTTGAAGATGCTGACACATTAAATTTACAGGTTGGACACCGGTAAGAGGGAAAGATCGAAGCCTTTTTTCTTCAGAGGACCTTGCCACCATTTGATTTCTGATGTTAACACAAACACAGTTTTGATCTCTTTGATATCTTTTTTCTCTCCTCCATTTTCTTTGAGGGAAGTCCAAGTTTTTAGTGCTGGGCTGTGAGTTAGGACTCTCTTGTTATGCGAACTGCAGGGAAACCTATGGAAAGGCTTAGTGAAGTCTCCAGGGTCATAAATCCTACTTAAGCTCATCTTAAAAAGTCCTCATCTTAACATCTCATGCTTCATGGGTTCCCAAGGCCTAGTTTGAGCCACCTGGATGTGGAACACATATCATCACATTCATTAAGCTATCTCTGAGATGATGTGCTTGAGCTGGTCACCCTTCCTAGCTTGCTTTCATTGATGCAACTGAGAAGTGCAACTGAGAAGTGAGGTTTTTAACTTGTTTTCATACATTTCCACTACAGAGAACAAGAGAGCTGAACTAACCTTGAAAAGCAGTTTGGAAAATGGGATTTTTATGTAATATATTAATATTCATGCACATCCTCTGGAGAAAAGGATCATGATTTTATCAGGAACTGAAGGTATTCTGAAATGCAGTTTTTTATTAGGGATCAGGAGCACTGTGTCCTTCAGCAACATCTCATCAGGCGGATCTTCAGATGATCATACAGTGTGATGTACACCCCATGCTGAGGACTCCCAGGCTGCTTATGCAGAGATTTTTGCAGACTGGGTTTTACTTCTAGGTGGCCCTTTGGAGCTAATCATCCATGTTATCTCTGAGAACAAATATGGAACATATTCCTTCCTGTGCCTTGTGTTTGCAATGTCCTCCTCAGGTTGCTTTGTCTCATCTCTACCCTTGCTGTCACTGGACCTCCTTCAGGATAAACCATTGCCCATAAACTCAGGCTGGAAATTTCTAACCACTACAGCATGACCTGCATTTCAGTGGGATGCTTGTGTCTTGCTTCCCAGATGACCTTGATATTAAGGATGGTGCTATGTGATGTAGGAAGGTTTCCTGAAGGTTTGGATTTGTTGACTCCAAACAGCAGCAGATCCAGAGGGCTTGTCTATGGCTGAACTAGGATGTTAATTAAAATGCCATCTCCTAAGCAATACAGTCACATAATTACTGTTTATAGCCACGTCAGGCATGGTACATGTCAAATGCATAACATGCACAAACTCCAACAGTGACAGGAGGCATTTATAGTGGCCTGTTTGGCTTTGAAAATGGAAGATGTTGGGTAAAGCCATCTCTTCCACCGCAAAGGGAACAAAGCAATAAATAATATGGTGAAAGGAGTGGAAAGCTTTCTGGTGGGATATGTCATCTGTCAGGCACTGGAACAGGATGGATGTTTTCCTGGTGGGGGGAACTGAGCTTTCTGGACAGGCGTTTGCATGAAAGGGGACTTGTTTGTGCTGGCAGCCTAGGGAAGGAACCCTCTGCTCAGTTTAACACAGGGTTTGCTGTCTGTTGCAAGCACGTTTCCAACCCATGTCTCCATCTGTCTCAGATACTGCCCCAGGGGCCCAATCCACTCCTGAAACACCCTTTCAGCTGGGGTGGACCTGACGTGTGATGTGGTAGAGCTCATCCTCAGTCTTCTCAGAGTCAAAATTTCCCAGTTGCAGGATGGAGAAGATGAAGGACTATGGTTTCTTCCTGTTAGGTGGCTACAGGGCAGAAGAGATTTCTTAGGGAAATAATATGTGTCTTTTTCTCATTAAACATCTGAGTTTCCTTACTGGTTTACTTTTATGGAGCTGCCTGGTCAGTGGTACAATTCAACTTCTAGAGTACCCCAAATGGTCATGGGGATGCGCACACATCAATAAACTTCTTTTCTCACCTTTAATGCATATTTATTTAAGAACACAGCAATATAGGGACATAAAAAATACCATCAGCTGCGCTGCATAGAAGGCCACCTAGCTCTTTTGGCAGGCCCCTCTTGCTGTTGGCTGAACCCTGAGGTCCCTGTTAATAGGATAGCGCTGTTTATTATCTCATAGAGGTCATTATAAATAGATGCTGTTAAAGATAATGCCACATTGTAAATAAAGGCGCCATATGAAATCACAATATTTAACTAGTTGCTGAAGTATTTCTTTTCAAGAGTTCAACAGTCAACGTTTTGCTGAGGCGAAACCATCCAAATCATCTTGGTGACAGATCCTTTGTAAAAATACTTTCATTTATACAAGAAATAGTTCCTTGCATGTGTTTTTTTTTTTTTTTGTTTTTTTTTTTTTTTTATCTAGTTCAGTGGATGTATTGATTTGGAACCCCTAACTGATTCATATGCTGTCTTTTAAGAACTCTACAAAACCTTATAACAGAGGGTTTGTTCCTCAAACAGAAAAACTGAGGCATGGGAGACAGAAACAGGTCATGCTGGCACCAGTGTTTTTACCAGGTTGTGCATTCAGATTCAGATTTATTAGTCTGGAGACAAATGTCTCTTTGGGGGAATGGAACCAAATGTTGCCACTGGTATTTTAGGTATCACATTCAGTGAAGAAAATACAAAGTTAGCAAAAATAAGAAATGTACTCCCCCCAAAATTGTTACTCCATTCACTTCAGAAGTGCCAGACTTCATCATATTCTCAGCACACATCCCCATTCTGTCCCCCTGGTTCCCAAGTGAGTGAAAACAAAAAATTGCTTGTGAATTGCCCCTTCCCCAGGATATGTCAGCATCCCCCTTAGTACACTCATTGGCCTGGCTTGGCCAGCAGCTTGATCCCTTTGCTTGCCAACAACATGAATGGGATGGTTCAGCATCACTGAGAGGCCGTGGGGCTGAGATGTGGTGAGGATTCATCTTGTGCAATTCTCCCTAAAGAATCCACATGACAATATCTTCATGAGGAGGCTGGGGATAGGGAAGATTAACTCTTGCATCACCTGAGCCAGCTCTGGAAAACTCTTTTGGGCTAAGAGAATATAAAATCTTGTTTACATTCAATGTAAACATTCGCATATCAATGTTTCACTTGAGCAGCGCTGTGGCACATCCCTCTGTTTGCAATAATGTGGCATGTGCAACAGTACAATTCCCAAGAAAATGCTGGATCTTGCACTTCAGGCCCAGATTATAGCTTTGGTGTGCATTGTCTGGAGAAGACAATTGATCAGTACCAGCCTTCTATATCAAGAAAATTTCTATGGCAAAGAAATAGAGCTATGGAAAAGTGCTCAGTTGCTAAGTGAAGAGCTGTACATAGGTAGGACATATCTCTAACTTTTATCATAGAACAAAATATCTTTGCCAAGTGATTCCCATATCAACATCTGCAGAGACCAAAATCTCCAGCTCACATTCTTTGAGCTGTCAAAGCAGCCCTCAGCATCAGGATGGAGTTATAATTATACAGGATGAAGGATTTTACTTAACAGAATCTAGAGGAAGCCTGACTCTGGCAGAAGCAGCAGTATGATAAGTCAACCAGGGCAAAAGGTCTGATTGCTATTTCCCTTCCAGAGAACGGGAATAGTCATCTGGGCAGGGAGAATCACTTATTGTCCTGAGTCAGCCTGCTGTTTTTCCCTGTAAAATACGTACCCAACAAGAAAAGACAGATGTTTCATGTAAATCTGCCATACGACAGAAATGCCAAGAAGGTACAGATGTACAGATAGGGATGGGGAGATGGAGGAAACTGCCTTTCCCCTGGAGGAGTACCAGGAAGGAGTTTTCATTAGTGCTTTGGATGCAGGAAATGCAAAGCCTGAGAACTATTAATAGAAATGGCCTCATGCATGGATGCTGGAGAAGAGTGGGCCTCCAGGAACGAGGAAATAACAAATCATAGATCTACAGAGACTGTTTCACCCATGAGTGGAGTTACAAGAAATTGCTATCCATGCAGGGGAGGTGGAACTGGATGATCTTAAGGTCCTTCTAACCCTAACTATTCTATGACTTTATGATTCTATGTCCTTCCACCACAAGCAATAGACCAGGCTCCTGCCATTCAGTTAACTTTGTAAACTCTCCCACTGCTTAATGTGTGGGAAACAAGAAATAGATGCAATTTGGCTGTGGAAATGCCTCTGAGATCATTTATCCAGAGTCCATAAGGCTGATTAAGGTTCATGCAGACAGGCTTTTCAAGAAAGGTGGCTGTCCTTGGGGAGTGAAGAGAGTGTTCCTGAAGATGGGATGTGAATTTAGGGGGAGTGAAGGATGGCTTTTCAGGAGTGCCAAGGTCTTGCTGACCTACATGCTTTCTACAGTGCTGGATGAATTTGCATGCTGACCATGAAAAGAATTTAATACAGATTCTAGAAAACTGAATCAACCCCCTTGATTTGTCATGAATAACTCTGTAATTGATGAGTCTGTTGAGCAGAAGGGCACTAACATGCTTGGTGGTAGCCAAGTAATCACTATGACCAATAATTCAGGGACTTGGTGTTAACTGGGTGACATGGTTTAGTGTGAGATGTCCCTGGCTATGGCAGGGGGGCTGGAACCTGATGATCTTAAGGTCCTTTCCAACCCTAACTATTCTAGGATTCTATGACTTGTATAAACCATATAGTCTCTCACTGCCTAGATTTCCCTTCACACAGAGATGTGAGAATAGATGCATCAAACATAGGTTATTAATTGCACAGATTTGCAGAGGGCAGAGGACTCCCCACGCATAGCCAGTATCATCCCTGTGAAGATCCTGAAGTGGGTTGATATGCCTGTGTCAAGCCAAAAAAAAAAAAAAAGAAAAGCCAAGAGGGTATTTTACCTTTAAAACTGCACAAGGCAGTAGAGCTTCCCTGGGGCTTGTGCTTTATTCCCAGAGGGAGTACTGTTTGCCTCCTCCCAGTTGCACTGTAGCACTAAAGTTCTTTATGATCCCAGAGATTTACTCATCTCCTTATTTTTCTAGTCTGTGAAATAGAGATATTATTTAGCTACTGCACAGATTAATGTCAGGCTACTACAGATGTGTAATACACTCTGCTAGTACTACATAATTACATTATTATGGTCCTATAATAACACAGGCAAACTTATTTCATTTAAGTGTTGGCAAGAGTAACATCCCACTGTATGCAAAAGTTCATTCAATTTCTTTCCAGTCTGCTAAAAATGGCAAAATAATTCTACCTATTCCCTGTGGCAGTAGCATTTACAGTAGTTAAAAATAGCAAAGCAAAATTAGTTCAAAATAATGAAACCAGAGCATTACATTGTCACGCTGCCTATGTTGCTGTTACTGAATAGCTGGCATTGAGGATGAGAGGAAAAAGATTTTTTTAAATCTGCCAATAGAATGTAGATATTAAAGACATTTTTGGGGCAAAGTTTCAGTTTTCCATTATTCTGTGTACACCAGTTGTTTCGGACACCTCAGCCCATCTGATCAGGTTTTATGGTGTTCCCGGGTATGCCACCATTTCCATTTGTTACCTGCCCTTTGCCTCAGAGACCTGAATTCACCCAATCTAAAAATCACATGGGTGCCTAAAGGAGGAGAAATATAATGGAGATAGAGATGCCTGTCCACTCCCAGGGCTCGTTCGACTCCCTGGTGGTGGTAGAGGGGCACCAATCTGTCCCACCACCATCCTGACAACTCACCTTTGATTCATCCCAAGTCACATCTAAGGTGGAAAAAGACTGTGTGAAGGGGGAAATCTGTCAGACAGGTTCATTAAAGCTGATTAATAGAGGACACATTTTGATCAATTGTATGAATTAATAACTGAACTTTATCAGCTTCTCTAGAAGCTCATGTGTAAGATCAAATCAAAAGCCTGCTGCAACCACTAATCTTCCCACAGAAAATTACTTCAGAAATCCAAGAACTTTGGCATGGAGGCAGCGATATCCATGAGGGCCGCCTGTGGGAATCCTTCCCAGGTCACTAAGGGATGGTGAATCCTTTCTCTGGAGGTGTTTGTCACCTAAAATCTATGTTCCTCAAGCTAAAAACAAGTCCCATTTGACTTCACTATGGCTTCACCCAATGTGAAACACACCTGCAAAATCTGAGCATCTTTTATACATGCTCAAGCTGAGGAGAAAGAAATAAAAAAAGAAAAAGGAGAGTGGAGAAAGATGGTAGATTTTAGGAAAAATAGACTGAGTAATTTTCCATCTTGGCCTGGTCCAGTTCAGAATGTGTGATTTTACCGGCCTATGCCAAAGGCTCATTTTTTGGGGGCTAATTTTTTTTTTATATAAAGGAATATATTTCACTGTCAGTATTATAGCAGTGAAGAAAATCTTTTGGAAGAGACATATGTGCTCAGTTGCTGGGCATTATATCCTCTTCTTTTCCTTGCTTTCTATTTCTCATCAAGCTTTGTGCTCTTTCAGTACTTCGAGTCACAACAGTTCTCATGCCAACAACCATCTTCTTTTTTCTCCTTCCTGAGGACCTTTCAACTTTTCCCTCTATGCTCAACAGCTCAATGCCACTGAAGGCAAAAAAGGCCTTAAACTGCTTCCTCTGGTGGCATGATTGAAGGATGCTCCATTCAAAGAGGTATCACCAATCATGCTTCTTGGGTAGCTGACTGACAAGGGCATTGTCAGCTCCCAGCTGGCCCCAGATGGACGAGCACCTGAATTCACCTGCGATCGACAAACATGCATCACTGCTTGACAGCCTGATCCCCATTAGTGGAGGAAGGGTCATTAAAGAAGCAAACTGCTGGCTTGTTCTTACCATGACCGTGCTCTGCATGGTCCAACTAAAACAAAAGTCCGAACTGACATTCCAAGCATAATAAAGAGGTTTCCATATCCTTTGTGCTTTCATTGCACAACACCCTTCAATAGAAGTCTTCAGCTAATGGAAAACCAAAATTGCTCAGAAAAAAAAAAAAAGGGAAGAAAAAAATAATCCATTTTTTCAACATCCTCTTCACCTTCAGATGAGAAAAGAAAGGGGGATGTAGAGAAAAATGCAAAGAGCAAACATCTTAAAATGCCTGCAAGAGCCTTTTGGAAGCTGATTAGAACCATTTGTGTGTGGTCAACAAAAAAAAAATTGAAGTTTGCAGAAAGTGGAAGGGAGACAACCTCTGCTCTGTTCCGAGTCACAGAACAGATGCCAGCGTTTCTTCTGATTTTACAACTTTTTCTTGGCCATCAGGGTGAAAGACTGATTAAAAATGGGGGCTGAGAATGTTTGCTGAAAAACCTCCCAGATTGCAATCCTAGCACAAGGGCAAATGGAGACTTGCAGTAAATTGTTCCTGGCTGTCTGGATCACTTATCAAATACAGCAAGGAAAGACACCCAGTCACGGCCATAGGAAATCGCACATCCAGCAGCCAGCTCCTTGCAAAGGAGCTTTTGCCTTGTATGCAGTGGGAAATAGAGAGTAGAAACCAGACAATCTGAATTACAGCTGAAAGAAAAAAAAAAAGAAAAACCCAAGATTTTCTGTAAAGAAACCATAGACATGGATGGAAAGAGATTTATCTACTCCAAAACCATTTTTCCTTCACTCCTTCACTGTCTTAGGTAAAATGAAATAAACCAAGAAGATTGAATTTCACTGGGAGAATGACTGTGAGGTCTGCTGCGCAAGCCAGATTTTCCAACCATACATTTAAAAGCGGTTACTCAAGTTTGTGTAAAAAAAAACCAAACCCAACAGCAGCAAAAAAAAACAACCAAAAAAACCCCACTTACCCAATTTCCGAGCAGTCTGTGAATCGTGAGGTTCAGAGATGCAGAGAAACAGAGCACTTATTTACAACTTGCACAGAGATCTTTCTGAAGGACGATCATGTCAGGACTTTTCTTGCTGCCCTCTTGACCTCTCGGGGGGTTTCTGTTGAGCTGTGTTTCATTTTTCACCATCAGGGGCTTTAGTGAACATAAAATTCCTTTCCCCATGAATGCTCCCAAGAAAAATGGGCAGCCAACACAAGCTGCCAAAGGTCTGCTAGGTGCAAGAGCCACGAGCATTTTGAATTACTGGAGTGCCAGTTAATCAAAGGCAGCTCAAACTGGAAATATCGTGCTCATGGTAAATTTAACATCTATTATACCCACTAGTAAAACCACCAGCAGCTGAAAACACTGGAGAGGGAAACAAACTCCAGAAATCAACGAATCTCATTCAAGGAGAGTGCCTTTTATAAATGCAAGAGGGTTAAAACCTGGAAAGGGTAAAATTGAGAGCTCAAGGAGCATTGATTTACAGGCTGAGAGGCCCATCGGGCACAGGTAAAGGAAGAGCTGGTTTTGTGGTGTTGATTTTTACAGAATTAAAGGAGATAATTAATAAAACTAAAATAATAAAAAAAAAAAAAAAAAGTGAGGTTTGGCCTCCAAACTGGTGACAATGAAGTGTCTGGGAATTAATATTGATCTAAGATTCAGACCTTATAAATTACCCATGAGATTCACTAAGTTTTTCATTAGCAGTTGTTAGTAATTCAGTCATACTGGCTCAATGTTGACCCAAAGTGCAATGGTTAAATGCCTGATGGGGATTTCAATCTGTGAGACCTTACTAACCCCCCCAAACTAGCTTCTATTTTTATCTAGCATAACAAATCTCCATGTAGCACCTGTGTCTCC
The DNA here is from genome assembly GCA_017639245.1 of Myiopsitta monachus. NCBI lineage: Eukaryota > Metazoa > Chordata > Aves > Psittaciformes > Psittacidae > Myiopsitta > Myiopsitta monachus. The sequence goes on along the minus strand of CM029941.1, from coordinate 100,793,232 downwards.
ATATAGACCAGTCAAAAAATTGCATTCATTTTTCCTAGCAAACTGGTTTCTATATTTAACCTGACTTTTAGCAGCATAACCATAGATTTTGTTTTTGTACTGAATGTTTATAACTTTTTGGCATATCATAATCTCTTGGCAACCCTAATGCTCCTAAATTGTGCTAATATAAAACACTCCTTAGCCTTTTTAATCCAAAATGCTTTATGACTTGATCTGAAATAATACAGCCAAACTATCCAGCAGTGTTGAAACGGTACAAATCAGAGAAAGAAACCCAAAATTAGAGTAGGGAACAGTATTCCTCACCTCTTCTACATAGCTTTGGAGCTAATAGATATAAATTAATCAGTGGAGAGAAGCAAGCACATTCAAAACACCTATTTTATATTACTGTTACACATCATAAGTATATGTATATGTTATACATATTATGCACAATGAATAATATATAGATAAATGAATTATAATTGCACTGTATCAGAGAGCAAGATAGGACACAGTTCAGCTTTTACTGACAGAGAAAGGTACTACATTAGGGATTTCTGAGACAGGTGGCAGCTCTATTGTAGGAAAGGCTTTCTAAAAGTATGGCTAAGTTACATGGGAGACTTACCTTCTAAGATCCACCATTTGAATAAAACCTTGTAATGCACTTGATTCCTAACTGCTTTAAAATAATCATAATATTTGAAATTGTCCCATGAGGAGAAACTCAGCAAGAAGTTGTTATCAATTTAGCAAAATCTTTTGCTAATTCCTCCCTAATTCCAACACTCCTTTATTTTATCAGATTATCAGTGGTATGGCAGGGGATACTCACATCAGCATCTGTATTTCACTAAGTAGCATAACTTTATAGGTTTTTCTATCTTTTTTTTTTCCTTTCTTTTTTTATTTTTTTTCATGGTAAAACCGTAATAACCCAGCCATTCTCCAGCACAATAACTTTATTTTTAACCAGGGTATGGTCAGAACCTTGTATTTGTGGAGGGGTCCCCCTGTGTCAGTCTCACACCTGGATATGCATTAGGTGGGAGGAAGGGGAGGGCTGTCCATCACCAGCTGCGTTAATGAATAAAGGAAAAAAGAGAAGAAAACAGGGTTTTAACTTTTTGAGATTTCTCCATATCTTTCAGCTGCCTAGACCTTAACAAGATTTTTATAGACTTGGTTAATTTCCTCCTTTGCAGCCTCTGCACAAAGGAGCTCTGGTGAAGTTGTGCTGTCACAGGGTTACCTCATCTAATTCTGTCAGGTTTTGTCTGAGGCTGCCCTTAAGCTAGTGGTAGGTACCTTTATCAGGCTTAGCTGATAAGAAGCTGTCAGGAAAGCAGGTAACAGATCTACTCTCCTTTTCTTTCTTTCTGACAAAGGAAATTGCTTCTGTTTTCTGTCTCTGAGGAAGTAGCTTTATTTTTTATGGTCCTAGTGGGGAAAACTGAAACTTCAGAAACTTTATTTTTTTGATATAATTATTGTGCAGATATTTTGTCTTTCTTCTTGGCTTCAACAACACTGCAGCAATACTCAAACAATCAATAATCTCTTTAAAGTGGATTTTTTTCAAGACCTCTTTTGCTGCTAGGGGGTGAGGAAAAATTCAGTTGTATCTCTTTATCTTCACTGTAAGGAAAGAAATCAGACAGATATATTACAGTTCTTATCTTCCCTCTGTCTCACACATATGCTATTGGAGGGAAATTTCAGTTCAGGGAACATGCTAAAAGTTAGAGGATAACTGGGCTCAGAGGAGGAGATGGCGCCTCTGCTGGCGAGAGTCTGGCTGCAGCAAGAGAGGTGCAATACCAAGGCTGCAGCAGGGATAATTAAAGTTGCTGCTTTCCTAATACTGAAATGAAAGAGGGAGCTGCCACTTGCACTCTTTCGTTCTTTCTAATTAGGAAGGTATTTGCTTTCTCTATCTTCCTAATTAAAAACGTATCTGCTTTCTCTATCTTCCTAACTTGCCAAGAGTGCAAAATGGTGCCTCTCAGCAAATAAAATGACTGAACATTTATTTCCTCAGAAATCCTGCTGATAGGCTCAACTTTTGCAGTGAACCCTGGCAACATCCTGTCCTAAAAAATAAAAAAAATAAAATAAAATTTGGCTTCTATTAAATGGATGTGTGTGAAGCTTGCAGTGATATTGGGAAACAAGTTGTGTTCACCACAGTAATTCTGCATCAAAAAACCCCTACTAAAATGAATATCTAAAACAAGCCCAATATCAAAAAGGGAAATGTTGGCATGCTTTAAGATTGTGGCTTTTATTCTGCCTGCCAGCTCAGAAACACCCTAATCTATAGAAATACCCTCCCAGACAGCAGTATGTATCCTATATATCAAGTCTGCTCTCCTGAGGACAGATATCTCTGTTGCTGTCTTCTTTGAAAAAGAAAAAAAGTATTTTGCTAAGAGATATTCAAGTCAAGGTTCTGGTGTTTTCTTGCTCATTTGCTGAGAATCCAAGAAACCTCATTACTGCTAGGGGGGAGTCACAGACATTAGCTACAGAACCATGCAAATGTTCCAATAATTACAGGCAGGGGGTTCTAAATGAACCTTCGTTTTAATACTCTGTATGGTATTTCTTATTCTTCATTTTGGATATTTCAGATAAATCCTTCTGCAGGTGAGAGGAAATTGGGTGAGGAAGTAGTAGAATCCTTTTTAGAAATTAAGACATCTTCAAGCCTGACGAATTTTAATGTATGTCTATGTGAGGAAATGCATTTCACAGGAGTTCTCCTTTCTTGTTGAGTTCTATGCTGCAACATAGAAATGTGACAGAGAATTTGGAAAATCTGTGATGAGGATGAACAGTTTTCATAGATGAGTTCCGATGTTCAGTAACTGAGCCTGAAGGGAACTTGGTTGCTTCCAGCTGAGGCACCCAATAGGAGAAGTGAGACTTCAGAAACCCAAATTTACAGGCTTGCCATCCCGTGACCTAGTCATCTTATTAAAAGGTGGATCTATATTCACCCCCCTGTTGAATAATTCATGTCTCAACTTTCCATCCCTGTCAGCAACTGGTACTGATGCCAACTTTTGCATTGACAAAGAATTGAGCTGACACTGGCATCAATAGTTTTTCAATAAATCTGACACCAGGCACCAGCAATGTTTGCCACGAGGCAAGAGTCTTCTCCATCCTACAAATGTGGATGCATCTCTTCTAAACCTCTGTCAACTTACCTCACTGGAACTCCTTTTACAATAGTAAAACTTTACTACAAGGCGAAACCCAGCAAGTGAGATCTGATTGAAGAGTGCTATCAGCCTGCAATGGCACTCAGGAGAGTGTGTCAGCATTTCTTGTGTTTATAAGCCACCTGATGTAATGGTAATAAGATGCTAGCATGAGAGCCTGCCCCTGCAATCTGCCAGCTACTTGGAGCTCTACCCCTTTTTGGTTCAGGAGTTCTAACAAGATATTTCTGGTTTGTAATCAAGGTAAACTTCCTGTACAAAACCCAGTGGAAAGTCTTGATTCCTGAATAAAACATTCAGTGCTTCGGTTTCTAAGCATAATGTTGCCCTGCTTTGGAAATGAAAAGCAGCTCTGGAAATGAAAGCAATTTCTAATCTTCTTTTGTCATCTAACATTCTTTAAAACAGGATGAAGCTGGCAGGTGAGATATCAGAGACCAGCCAGCACAGCTGGAGTATCTTGGAACCAAAATCCATCTCACAGCCTTATCAACATGGGCAGCATCTTAGCCCAAGTCCTGCTGATAAATTTAAACCTCTTTCATTTGCATTTCTCTAATGCCAGAAATCTGCAGCCTCAGTGGGTCTGAGGCATAAAAGTTATTAACTTGCATAAATACTTACAAATGAGATGTTCAATGTGTTCACAGATGACATTTTTTTGCATTGTTGGCACTGTTGATAAATAAATGAGTAGCATTAAAAATATATATTGGTTCTGCACTGTATTGGGGCACAATTTATTACAGTACTTTTGAGTCACTTTACCAGGAGATACACCAAGAGTGGTACATTTAGTGGCATAGCCCAGCCTGAACTCTTCGTGTTCACAGATGTGCAAGGGTGAGATGTAAGGAAGACACACCTGAAAATAAAGATCACAAATTCACCAGTGCTTTACAAGTTATATCAATGGCATGTCAAGAATACCAGCTTGACCTAAACCACATGGCTATATTTGCGTTTCACTCCTGCAGGCTTTTGTGATGAGGATGAATAATCAATAGCATGTGTCCAAAAGCCGCAGCTGCCCACAGTGTGACCCCCTGTGGCTTCCACTGGGAATCAGGGTTGCTCCCTGTACCAGTGAAACCTCCAGGAATTATCAACTTGATGCTGTGCTCTATGCCCCTTTAAGTCTTATATGGTACTCAACCTACCCAGGCTGGATTCTGGGAAATAGGTTTGCTTTTCTGCCTCCTCCAAGAGCTCATAGGAGCAATTATTCCCCCAGTTCAGAGGACAGAGGTATGGAAACCCTTCAAGGAATACCAGGGTTCCCCCTTCAAGGAATGCCAGGGTTCCCAGCGGTGATGATTTCCCATCATGAGCTCTTGTAACACAAAATTGACTTCTTTCTCCTGGGTCTCAAGCAAAGCAACTCGACATTGCAATATTGTACCCTCTCTTGACTTGAACTTAGGCCTCCCAGCTGCAAATTCAATAGAAAGTTCTTGCTTTCTATTGAAAGTTGCTTAATTGGCTGCTGTTCTTGCTCCTCCAGATGAATTTGCATTAAAGAAAGACCTGCGATCTTTGGCATTCCCTATGCAAAACCCCATATTTAGCGTATAGAGCTGGCAGTTCTCTTAACGCCCACATCTGTTTCTGCTCGCCACAGCTGATTTATGTTTAATATCTCAAAGGCATGTGGTGCCAGTCCCACATTGAGCTCTGGATTGTGGTGGTCCGTCTGTATTTGTTGAAATTGGGCCCAAAGAAGCTGGCTTGGAGCAGAGACTGTGAGGAATGCGAGCCAGTGGCCGTCCAGACAGCTCTGTCAGCAAGCTCAGGAAACTGGCTGAAAAATACTGGGAAGAGGCCCAGATTTCAAACAACCTGTGGAGCTCTCATGAGAACACACTGTTTTAAAACAGAAAGTTGAATGATATTCTTAATTACAGGGTTTTTTTTTTTTTTTTGGGGAGGGGAAGTTAATGATGTCCCTTGACCTTGCAGAATGAGAGGTATGTTCCCCAAATAGTGATCATTGAACAAGCAGCCTTCGTCCTGCTGTATGGAGTTCTCATTTTCCTGTGTTGCATTAAGCATTCTTAATTCCCAGGCAGAGATAAAGATCAGGACACTCTTGGGGTTCCCTAGCTGTGGGTTGGCATTTCTGGGCTTGTGCAGGCAGTTTGCCACCACTTCCCATCAGTTACCTTCAAGCTGATGGCTGGTTTTGCTTGTTAAGGCTGTCATCCCATAAACCTGAAAGCTATCAGCCCAAAAGATTCAAGTCCAAAGGGTGGTTTTATCTCCTGAACTAATAAACTCCATAGTTTTATATCAGGGACAGGATACCCTGAGCACAGATATGATTTAACTAAGCACTTGCTTTAAGGCTCAATATTCAAGTAACAGGGCAAAATGCAAGAGTCTGGGCTTTTTTGCTAGATGATCTAATAGTCCCTGTTGGTCTTAAATTTTATGAATTGAGGCTCTGGATGGAATCTGGTGTATTGTGTCGGTCGGAGTCTAGCCTGAAAGAATGAATTACAGCTTTTAATCATGAAGAGGTACCTTGTACCCTGTCTGCACAGCTTAAGTAGCACATAGATGCTTTCTCTTGAGAAATCCTTGTTGGGTTTTTACTTTTTATTTATTGGTCATGTGATTGGGTCAGCATATCTGGAGCTTGGGAAATTGTGCAGATTTAATATCAGACTGCAATTCATTATATCTGAGCATTTAAGTTTATGTATGTTGGGACAGCGTTTCATCGCTTTTTGAGGTCAGGAAGTGACTATCCTGTATCCTGACTTGCACAGAGCTTGCAATGGAAGATCAATTCAACCTGTATTCATCAGATTTTATTCATAGTTCACTTGATTCTAAAAGTTTGTATCTCAATTTAAAAGTACTCAGAAGATGAGTTTTGAAACACTGAAAGGGGCTGCTCATAAAATCTAAATTGGGAAAGCCCAGAAACAAACTTGGTAAGAGAAAACTGTTTTATTTGAAAATATTTCATATGAACGGAAAAAGATTTTCTCCTGTGTTTATAAACTGATCTTCTCTTTATTATTCCACATGTCAGTGTTCTACAAACTTTTTTGAATGTCAGTGATGACATTAGAAAGGGGAGAAAAAGAGAAAAAAACAGTAAATATAAGCTCTTGATCGATGACTCAAAGCTAAATAGGATAAAGCTTTCCTTGTAATATTTGTTGGAGGCTAAAATTATGTGGCTCTGTAAAAACTGTAACTATCGCTGCCTCTCACAAAAATTATCTGTTAAATACATGCTTCTTTTGGTCAGCATCTTGGTGTCAATGATTTATGCCAACTGGCCTAGAAATCACGAAAACCAGTTCATGGCTTAGTCCTGATTCTCTGTTAAGAGTATTTGTTTCAAAAGTAAGGTTGTGAAGGAAGGAGAGGTTTTCAGGGTTTTCAAGTGGTAACCCAGTGTAACAGAGCACTGGACTATTTAACACCTACATTTAGAATCTCCTGATCACCGATGGCTGTTATATGGACAGGTATTAAATGCTGGCCTTGATGGAGAATTCTGCAGAATTTAATAAGCTCTGGACAAAGCCCCAAATCACTGTTTAGAAATAAGGAGCTGCAAAGAACTTCTGAGGTCTGTTTCCTCTTTTTGATTACTTTGTTCCTTACCCTGCTACTTCTGCAGGAAGTTTGTTCCAGAGCCTCTTGCTGCCAATTGAAATGACTTGATTTGAAAAGATCACCAAATTCAGCAAACTAGACATTTTCAGATCATTATGTTCCCTCTCTACCCATAAATGCCTTGCTGGCCAGCATGAGTTGTGTACGCCAATATTGTCCTTTACCCAGAGAGTTCTTCCTCCTCACCAGCATGTTTCCCTGGATGCAATCTCAGGGGCCAGCTGTGTTCGTCCTCTGTCTCTGAGGATGATCAGGGGAGTGGAACACCTCCCGTATGAAGACAGGCTGAGAAAGTTGGGGCTGTTCAGCCTGGAGAAGAGAAGGCTGCATGGAGACCTCATAGCAGCCTTCCAGTATCTGAAGGGGGCCTATAGGGATGCTGCGGAGGGACTCTTCATGAGGGACTGTAGTGACAGGACAAGGGGTAACGGGTTCAAACTTAAACAGGGGAAGTTTAGACTGGATATGAGGAAGAAGTTCTTTCCTGTAAGTGTGGGGAGGCAGTGGAATGGGTTGCCCAGGGAAGCTGTGAACGCTCCATCGGTGGAGGTGTTCAAGACCAGGCTGGGCAGAGCCTTGGTTGGCATGGTTTAGTGTGAGGTGTCCCTGCCCATGGCAAGGGGGTTGGAACTAGATGATCTTAAGATCCTTTCCAACCCTAACTATTCTATGATTCTAAGACAGCAAGGTCCTTATTCAACTGAACATCCTCATACCCTTCCCACTGATCCATTCAGATTCAGATCAGAGAACTAAAAGCACATGTTATTCCAGGTGAGGATCAGTACCTTTCACCATCACATTCTTGTTTCCCCTTCACAATGCGTTCATTAGGGTTTCACCTGTCTTTCAAAAGCAAGTCACACTAGCAGCTGGTAGTCTTACTGAGAATGAATATATATGTCAGGTCTGTCTTCTGTCTTTTCTTCTGTCTTTTCCCACAAGTAAGAATGGAACGGAACAGAGCAGAGCAGAACGGAGCAGAACAGAACCAGAACAGAACAGAACATGACAGTACAGGACAGAACAAAATGGATTCTGACTTGCAGAAATTCTCACTCTCATTCCTCAGCTTCACGCTTAACTGTAATGTCTATTACTCAACCTTCAGGGTCCTCCAGTTCTTTGTGAGTCCTATGCTGAGCCTCTTTTGAAATTATTATGTCTCCAGGCTCAATTTTTCTTCTTTGCCTAATCTTGTCTGAACTTTGATACTATAGTACTTGAGAACACCACTTAAAGTTGGTCTCAAGATGGACCTTTAGGAATTGCTTGCAACCTCCGACCGTCTCACACAATGTGATCAGCTCTTGTTTAGCAGGTTTCTCACTGGGTTACAATGTGGTCAAGCTCCTATCTTCTTCACTTTAACCAGACTTCCCCTGAAGTACTAAATGGTTTTTTTAGGACTTAATGTTAGAATCACCTCAGGTAAACTCACATCACATTTTGTTTGTTATCTTTACCTTGATGTCTGTGATCATTCCCATTCTCACCTTTCCTAAAGCTTCACAGATTACCGAGGACAGCTGCAGGCATCTGTAGTTGCTCCAGGTCACCCCAGTGGGATATATCTATTTCTATCCTGGTTATGGGACTCAGCCAGTTTTTCCACTGTTCTTAGTGATTTTTCCCCCCTCTGTACACTGATTTCAGCATCTTGAGTCCTCTGTGTTTTCTTTCTACTTCAGATGTGGTAACTTCTATTCCCAGCCACTCATGAACCATCCATCCTTTATCCTGTATTCTATACACTTTCCTTACTGAAAACACATGCAATGCATTCATTTAATTTGGGGAATTATACTCAGTTTCTTTTAACCTCAATGCTGTCCTTAGTGCATGGCAAACCCACGTCCTCTTTTCTGGTTCTCTTTTTATTCTTCTGGTTAAAGAACTTCTGTTGTTTATTTTAATATCCTTTGCAAGGTCTAACTCAGCTTGACTTTTGGCAATTCTCACTTTACCCCTATGCTTTCTGACCTCTAAAACTCAGCTTCCTTTGCAGATTCATCTCTTTTTCCATTCTTACCCTAACAGACCCTACGAAGTGAGCCAGTTAGCTCTGGACCTTTCATATTTTTCTGCTCTTATTCACAATGTGAATCCCACATCAGTTTTCTAGTTCTGGTGCTCAGAATATTCAAACACCCTATAAGTACAAGTCAGCAAAAGCTTGGTTGAAGCACATTGCCCTAATCAGAGCATTTAATAACCAAAGAACACACTCTGAGATAAAATCAGGCAAGCAGACAGACCTCCTAGCTGAGGCAGACCTCATTTTGTTTCCTCTCCTTCTTTGGGTCAGCTCACAGTGGCTGAAGTTTTATTCTGATTCTCAAACTCCTCTTCTAGAAAATCACCTCTAAGTGCCAAAAAAGTGGCTTAAAATATATTTACTTCTGTGGTTTTCTGCTAAAGGTATCTAATGGGAATTACATCCCAGGATAACCAGGGCTCGCCATCAGCAAGTGTTTGCCCTTTTGTGTGTACCTGGCAGTTAAAGTCTCACATGTTGAAAAAATTCCTTGTGGTATTATATTATATTGTAACATTTCAGATCTTTATTCAAACCCTGAAATGCAAACAATTTTATTAGAATTAGAAGATATAGTACTAATTTGAGCTTGACATCACATATACCGTGACGATAGAAAACATGATAACGGACCAAATTACAGCAAGGAAATCATCTGGGGAGCAATGAAATTAATAAAATAAAGCTATTTCTGCCTCAGGAGCTCACAAACAAATGCTAACAATACCAGCACTGAAGAGCTTTCACATGATATGTCTGTTTACATCCACAATAACTTGAATCCCTGTGCGTAGAGAATAAGCAAAATTACTGTAAATATGTCGTGCCCATGTATTTAGCAAGACTAAGATCTATAATTATGCACTTCAGAGGTGCTATTGCACTTACAAGGCTGTCTCACTGCCTGAAAGCAGGAACAACTTCCTTGCTTGAAACACACTTCTGTGATATTGTCTAAGGGTTTGATCGGAAGTAAAGAAATGAAAGTTACTCATTACTTGGATTGCCTGAAAACATTTTTCCAAATCATTTTTTAACCGAAAATTAAAGGTTTTTATCCAGTGACTTTTTCCAAAATGTGTCTGCTTTGGTTGCCTTCATTTTTGATTAGAAGCTTGTGAGGTTTCTGCAATCTTTCCAAAGAAAACTAAAATGTGGGCTTTCTTAGTAATTTTTCCATTTTCACACTTCAATTTTTGCATAATTTTGTTTTTGTGGTGAAGGTTTGTAAATGCATGAGTAATTTTTAGGAAAACAACTTTTTTTTCCTGTTTTTTTTTTGGTTTTTTGACAAATATGGCCCTGGGATAATAATGAGCCGTTGTCCAAATTCTGTACTGAAACCAGCTAGCTCACACAGTGCTGAACAAAATGTAGAGGAACATGCAGCTCCTGTCTAACAGAAATGCCAAACTGCAAAAGAAAATGAGCAGCTGAAACTCCCACTGAGATATATGAGAGCTGAGGTTGCACAATCATGATTTAATCCTATGTTACTATTTGGTTTATGCTTGCAAAATCTGAACAAATATCCAGAGATCATATTTATTCAGCATCTCTGCCACAGAATATTGTGGGTGCCAAAAGAATATATTCAGGAAAGGATTAGACAATTTAATGGGGTATAAATTCACTGGTGGCTACTAAACATGGGAGTCTTGATGAAGTATCTGGAAGGACAAACCAAGGAAAAGATCATTCTGTTCTGTTCTTCCTTTGTTTTTAATCTCTTTTCACTAGCCATTAATTTTCCGCTACTAATAGAGCATTATTATTATTTTGCAAAAAAATTATTCATGTTTAAAATTTGAAATAACTACATTGTGATGCATCTTTAAATCTTACATTTTCTCAAGTTTTAAGACTAGTTTTTATAATCCAACATAATTTCATCAAGAAAAAAAATCATTCTCGATAGCACACTGAGTAGCCTCATGATCCCAGCTGAATACAAAATATCTGCTATTATATCTTCATTAGAAATAAATTACTTTCATCATTGAGTGAAATATTTCTGAAGCACAGAACAGTTTTTTGTTTATTTGTGTTTTAAACGTACTTCTACCCATGTGGGTTTACTCCCCTGACTAGTTAGAAAAGTATTGATCCCTGGACTACATTGTACTGTGCTGCAACTCTGTCAACTAAACAGTAAAGACATGATCCAAACCCACTGGAACTGCACAATGTCAATGCAAAAATGATGGTTGATACCAACTAACTTTGTAGTTTGGCTGTTCAAACTGGATTAGAAAAGAAAACAAAGAGGAAAGTTTCATTTCCAGCCAGCCCACATGATCCTATATCACACCAGTTGCATTCTTCATACTCAAATGTATAAATGTTTGCAGCACTTCACTCAGATTATTAAAACTGCTTTCAGAATGTATTATGAGTAAGTTGGTTTCTGGTTTACCAGATGAAAACAGAGCAGAAAGAAACCTCTTCTTTTTTAACTGACTAACATTCAGCCAGACAAAACTGGGTTGCTGGCCACAAAATATCATTATAATCAAATCTGATTTGAACAGAGATTTTTTATTTGCTTTATACCACTGCTTATTTTATTCCCACTACCAGTTGAAAATGAACATTGAGTATCAGTCTAATATGTTTTAGAATGTGTTTGGGTTTTTTTTTCTGCTGGCTCATGGAATATCAGTTTGCAATGTCCTTGACTTTATTTGTTGTCCTGTTTTGTTTGATTACAATCTCTAAAGATGTTTTGTTTCATCAGATGATGAATTTGTTCAGAAATGTTGGAATTAGAACTTTGTTGCTCAATTTTGACAGACCATATAGTATTTTTCATTTTTCAATGAAAAAACAAAGCAAGGATATCTGAACCTTCAAACTGACGGTCTGATTTCTATAATACCTCGTAGGTTGCTTTTCACAAATGCTTTTCCAATATACTTCAGTTCTTATAGCCCCTTATAAACCAAAGTACTCAAGGATTTATTTAGATGCTGAAATGTGTTGATGAACAGATGGACTTAAGAGCATGCTTAAAGTTAAGTACATAAGTAAATAGTTGGCTGAATTAGCCCAAAAGATTGCAAAGTGTGATCGTCCCCCACCCCTATAAACTCAAATGAATGCTCAAGGAAATATTTTACATTGATTTACATATGGTATTTGGACAAGCAAGCAGGGAGGTAACACTGGCTACTATACCACAAGTAAATACTGCAAAGAAGGTTTCATGCTCTGGACCCATCCTTCACAGGGGCAGATCTCTGGGCAGTGGGGAGTCCAGCAGATTTTGGCACCAGGCAGGAGCAGCAGCCCTGAGGGAGCTGCCTAATTGCTAATTACCTGTCAGGCTCCAATTGAAGATCATAAGCTTGATCCAAAGAAGACACATGAAAAGATTTCTATTTATATGAAAACAGAAACTTTAAGAAGACCTGTTTAAAATAGTGAGCATAAATTTGCATTTTTTAAGATAACTTGCTTCTCTGGGAGCTAATTGAATAGCTAATTATCATATTTCCTAATGCTGCTATAATACAGTTTCCTGGATTATTGCATAGGAGATGTGAAACTGTGCCCTTGCAGAAACAAATCTGTTGGTGAACAAACTCAGTTCAGGCAGCAACCTCATGGCCATGGGCTCACTAGTGTCATCCTTATTTAGGTTAGCTTTCTGCTGGCTCCAGAGAGCATTTTGCCTTAGTAAAATAATAATTAAGAGCTTCAGGATCAGGCCCGTGGAAATGCAGTGGGTCTTTATTAATTAGTTTGTCTGCTGTACCTTCCCTGCAGCATAAGTGTGTTTCATAGCAGGAGGAAGAATTTCTTTCCATAATACGAAGGATTTCTCTAATCTCTTTGGGGTCTGTCATGCTCAAAGCACGATGGGTCAGCATTCTGGTGCTCCTTCTCCTATGAATGGGCAATGGGCATTCTCTGCTTTCCTTTATTAACTTGGAGACCTTGGTGGGCTGCTGGAAAAAATAAGATTGGGAAAGGGGTACCAGGGTGGGGGGAGTACGAGCGCGTGAGAGAACCACATGTTAACATCGCCTGTGTATGAACAGCAAGCTTTCTGGCTTGACATTTATTGAAAAAATAGATCTTACACTGTATCCACCCAACACCTGTTGAGAAACACTGACCCCATTACAGAGGTTGGATTTACACTGGCTCTGTATAACACCCTATAAAGGAGGCCACTGGTGCAAAAGATTAAAGAATGCTGTTAAGTAAGTTGTTTTATTTCTTTTGAGACTGGAAGAAAGCTGCAAAGTGAGAGAAAGCTTTCCTCGGTTATTTACTCTTCATTACTGGGGATCTTGAAGGGCCTTGTATAAACTGCTCTAGTCGGGTCATGACAACACTTTATAAGGTGCAAATGTTGAGGTGGAGCCAGTGCTATACTGCCGGGGAAGCAAATGGAAAGGTCCCTCCCGACTAAATGGAAAGTTAGTGCTAATAAAACCTCATGACTTTGGCACTGCTTCGTGGGCACAAGAGGCCCATGAACACGGGTTTGCACCAGGACCACTGAGACCCAAGCAAGTGCCCTGCACACAGCCGATGGTGATACGCACTGCCCTTGGTGAAGTTTCTCCACGTGAGCTTTGTAAAATCCTTTTTGGAGCTAAATATCATATGTTTAAGGGCTGGGGTTGGAGGGGGAAAATCCCTTCTTTTTCACTAGCTGCTGTGTAATGAATAGCCCATTTCAAGGAATGTGTGAGCTCCTATTAGGGCTGAGTGAATGCTGCAAAACATTTTCAATCAATGTGTGTCCCAGTTCTAAAACAAATGGCTTTCTGTGTATTCACTCCCCTCTGCTCTCTGCCTTCCCCAGTCATTTGTAAGATCTGGTTCTACCTGGGTAGAAGCTGATGGAGGCAGCTTGCCTGCGTGCACCAGCGGTGGGATAAGGCTGGGCCTGCCTCTCACCCCTTTTTCATTCAGTGAACTGTTGCTCATGATGGGAATGTTCATTTTTTTGGGGGGCCAAGCAGACTGGAAGGTGAAACAAGGCTTGCAAGTGGTCATTGAATGCTGAAGTCCAAGTAAGGCAGTGGACGACTGACCTTGATCCAACCCTAGACTTTTGGGGATTGATATATTGCCTTGGCACATCCCGAAAAATCTGAGGCACCTACAAGGGGCTGCCAAGTTTGATATGGGACCTGCAGTAGACCCATATCCTTTGGGAGTAATTGTTGGGGCTGGAGAAACCCCTGAGTAGATCCCAAACAACATTAAACAACTACATGTGGGTTGATAACTTGAGCCCTTTTATCACCCTCTGCCTGAAGACTGTCTGGAAGCATGGAGACTAAGAAAATCCTAGCCAAAAAAAGATAAACTGAAAAGAGATGTGCCCACTGATAAAAGAAGGAAAATGCAAAGGTGACACAGAGGCAGGAGGTATTTGCTTTCATCAGCAAAGATAAAGATTCCCTAAAGAGGTGAGAACCCTGCTAGGAAACTCTTTTGCTCAGTCATCATTCAGAAGAAGCCTGAAGCTCTTCTGTACTGCCTCAGGATAAGCCCTTTGGTTCTGGGAAGATACAAAACCTGATTACCTCCTTCTGTTTTCCCATGTGCCTGAACAAAAATTGAACCACAGCTACAAATAGCTCTGGAGAAATGGGCAAAAGCAGCTCAGAAGCCTCTGGGGGTTCTCTGCTGGCTTCGGGAAGCCTCCCATAGCAGCTGGGATACGTTGTATCAAAAAGACCACTGTAGGCAATGAGTTCCTGCCCCTCTCCTGTTGCTCCCATCACTAAGGACTCTCTCTGGCTGTGGGCAGGGGTGATGGACTCTGGGCAGCAGATGTCAGGGTATGAGAAAATCTCCCTTTATTCAGCGAGTCTTTGAGACAGGCTTCTTTCTCATCCTACCCTTTCCACAGCTCTGTTTGGACACAAGCACAATTTTTGTGTAGGAATAATTTCTTCATAGGCAGGAAATACACCCTCAATGAGACCTTCATAAAAAATAATAAATAATTGGGGGTTTTTTAAAGTCCATCTGAGTTGGGAATAGTGCCTTATTTCCCTTGTAGAGATGTAAGGCTGGCATGTGTTCTGTGTTTGCACTAGGCAGAGCAGCTGTGTGAAGCTTGCAGAGTTGGGCTCCTTATGTGTTAGGAGAACTAAGCCCTACAGGTTCAATTAATAGACTTTGGAAATGAACCAATGCCTGACGATCCCCAAGCTTGTTTTAAGTGAAGGAAGGTGTCCATTAGAGAAGAATTAGACCTGCCAGGGTCTTAATGCAGCTGGGACACACAGTGAGAGACTGAAAAGCCAAGAGTCTGGAACCTGTGCTCCAATGGCTGCTGAGCCAAGAAGTCCCATTGCTGGTACAATAAACAAACAGGAACAGTCTGTGCAGATGAATGCCTTGTCTTTTGGTTTGCATGGACTGTAAAATCCATATGCTTCCCAAGTCACAAACTCCAGCATTTAGCTCTGAGGCCTTTAATGAGAAGGATGAACAGAAAGTAGTTTCATAAAGTGGGAAAAGGTTGGGTTTTATATAAGAAAAAAAATAAAAATTCAACAGTGCTTTTCAAACACTTAAGGGCCTATTAAGTTAAAAAATCTTTCCATTACTAATTTCAGTTAATTACCATCTTAAACAAATAAAGACCTTGGTTACTTGGATCAAAGGCTAGCGCTTCAAACTAAGACAAATTCTCTTCAAGTCACAGATTTGGAAAAGCTCCTAAACACATAACATGGAGCTGGTGGTACAGAAGACCCGGGAAGGTGAGCAACATGATTGCTGATGGGGAAGACAGACCTGTCCCCACACCCCCCTTTACCTGGAATATGGGCACACTCCCCTGTTGTTTCCACCACCTGGACCCAGAAGAAGTCATGGGGCTATTTGCCAGCTGCTGGTCGTTTGGGTGTTACTGTTCCCATCCTTCTCTTTAAGCCTCTGCAGTTTGGCTCCATCAAAGCCCAAGGTCAGAATAAAATGTACTTGGTTGCTGATGACTGATGACTAATTTGGGGTGAAAAATCCTGCGTAAGGAGTTTTCCGCCCAAGAACCAAATTTCTCCACTTTGGCACTACTTATTTTAGAAGAAGTACATTCCAAAATCAGATTTTAGGATGAATCAACTGAGCAAGAGGAAAATGGCACGCTGGTTGAATATTTAACTGCTGTATCTGTGAAAGCAGTAAAAGACTAGGAAGGGGGAAGCAAGAAGGGAGGAACAGAAATGCCCTGGAATGACTGGATAATGCACAAGATTTTATTTATCAACTCTGTTTACTTTAAAATACATCCAACTGGAACACTAGGTGCAGACATAAAAACTAAAATAGAAAACATCCTGGGCCAGCCTCTTAGAGGACGCAAATTGGCATGGGAGTTCCTATGGCTTCCAGCAAAGCCTACTGCATTCACACCAGCTGCACTCAGTTGCTCTCAAGTTAAATAAAGTCAACTAGATGGCTGGAGCTGATTTTGCAAGGACAGAGAAGGAGGGAGAAAGAAATGAGGTCTCTGAGGTACCTGTGAGCTAAACTGTTTGAGGCATAGTGGGTCTGAATAAGACCAGAGATGAAGGGGAAGCCAACTCAGGTCAAGGAGCGCAGGTGTGCTCCAGATACAAGCAGCGCTACGACTCACTGCCGTTCCTGGGTGGTCCAAAGGTGTAATCCCACCAAGGGCTCATTGCAGTAAACCAAGCCCTTGCTTCCTGGACTTGCCATGGACTTGAGGGAAGCAAGTTCAAGTGGGGTCAGCAAAAAGAATACGACCATTAAGTGGTAACAATGCATACAAATTACCAACAGACTGTGAAATTCAGCCAGTCTGTTGAAAATGCTGGAAGTGTGGTAAAAAAGAGTACAGTTTAACTTCATCTGCACAAAAGGTGATGTCGAGGCCTTTCTTAGAGTCTGTGTGATACTTGTGGCATGCTATTTATACATGATATTTATACACGCATTAATAGGAATAATCTCATGTTTCTTTTCTGCATAGAATAATCCCTTGCTGAAGTGTCGGAATGTCTGGACTAGGCTGTGATGGAGCTCTGAAGAGCACCAAAAATGCCAACAAACCCATGACAGCCCTGTCAAATTTGAATGACTACAAATGGCCAGATCTGCAACTGGAAACATGTTTTCCTTCTGCTCAAACAAGAATGAGACTCTGAGGAAATTGGAGTTGCCAAAAACCTCTTTTCTGCAGGAGCCTGGATGGTAAATCACAGTTTAGGTGCATCTGGGCATTTGCGTCAATTAGTAAATAGTGTGCTCTTCTCTTAGCAAGGACTTCACGCTTACTGTGGGGTGCTGGAGAACTTTTTAACAGTGAACATACGGATTTTTCTAAGACAAACACCATTACATCGGTGCTAATGGCTGTGAAGAGCAGCCACCCAAATTGTCCTTTCCCAAATGAAGCCCTCTAGTTTTTAGGTAGGAAAAGAGAAGCAGAACCATTTAAATCTGAACAACAGATGTAAGAAATAGAATATCTACTTATTAAAACAACTCGCCTATAATTATGGTCAATATGCATTTGATCAGCTTTTCCTGCTCAACTCACCTTTATTAGCTGAAGATAAAAGCCAGCTGAAAGCGCTTGCAATAATACCATCACAGAAATGTGCCCCAGTGAACTCTCTCTGAGATAACATCTTCAATAATCTTTCCCATGTTAAATAAACAGCCAGAAAGGAAAACATGAATGGATCCAAATATTCATTTCTCCCCAGCAGTTGTGTTTCTGGGAGTGGAATGGTTCTGGATGGAGGATCCTACATATGGCTTAGTTAATGGATCGTGATATGAGTGGAAACCTTCCTAAAGAGGAATTAAAAAATGAGGGTTCAGAGAAGAGCCTTTCTTGTAATAATTTATGGGCTGAATGCTTGATTAAGGAATGCAAATAATCCCTAACAGATATGACTGCCATTGAGATCTATGGGAGCAGGCACTGCAACAAGGGGAGCTGGGTTTAAACTGCTGAGAGAGATTAGAGAAATGTGGCAGCATGTGGTAGTGCCTTTAAGGAAACTATTAGCTGAGGAAGCAAGTCACATTTCTCTAATTTTATTAGTATTGGCCAAATATGGGAGTTCTCACCTAGATTTTAATTGGCCAAAATTTCTCCTGAAGTCAGTTGGAATTTGCCTGAGTAAGGGGCTCTCTAACAGCTAAAAAAGGTCTTCAGAGCTAAAGCCCACTATCCTTTCTTGTACCAGATGCACTGATTAAGTGTCAAGAAGTCCCCACAAGCCAGTTTATAGGCAAAATATATGGGCTTGGAGCTATTCAACCACTGTGGCTGACAGTGAACAGTATTTTCCCTCTCATCTGAACACTATTAGAGGGGGAAAAGAAGACAGAACCATACTTGAAAATGTGAAGCACAAGCAGAAATCAAGATGGAGACATCTCTGGGTCTGCCAACACCATTAAGAACACATACTTTACTGTTTCATCTCCATTTCTACTGTTTTCCATAAAACAACTTGTTAACTTACTCTGGCCCTCAGGACTGAAGGTAGAGAAATTACCTCCATGAAGATTAACCACTTGAGGAACAAGGAGAGTAATACTTCCTTTTTTTAAATGGTCTTCCAGATTTTTAATCTTTGTGATGAAAAAAATTATTTCTGCAAACGACACTTTCAAAGAAGAAAGGTCGGAGTGTATAGGGGAGCTAAGCTATGCTCATGATGCTTTGGGTGCCAAAGGTAGTTTATCTGCAGATGGAGTACCGACTGCTGCTTCTTGGGCATAACTGTAGAAGAGGACAGCACATGAATTCTATGATATATTCAGTCTCTTCAAGGATTCCCTATGAGCTGCATCTGAGCCAAGATTATAGATGTTTATGATGGAGCTAAACTCTCAGCCATTTCTCCAAGCAAGATGCTGAAGACTGCTATATGTTCGTAAATGAAGGCCCGAACATCAAAGCATGAAGATAAATAGCGATTAAAAAAATGAAGACAACTAATCATAAAATGTCTACTAAAGAGAAATCTTGACAAAACCCAGAGAAAAGATTGAATGAAAATTACCAAGTTTTTCTTTTCTAGCTGGAAGCAATCGTAATTTGGTATCAAACTTAAACAGGGGAAGTTTAGATTGGATATGAGGAAGTTCTTTCCTGTAAGGGTGGTGAGGCAGTGGAATGGGTTGCCCAGGGAAGTTGTGAACGCTCCATCGCTGGCGGTGTTCAAGGCTGGGTTGGACAGAGCTTTGGGGAGCATAGTTTAGTGTGAGGTGTCCCTGCCCATGGCAGGGGGGCTGGAACTGGATGATCTTCAGGTCCTTTCCAACCGTAACTGTTCTATGATTCTATGATTCCATGATCTCCTGGAAGCTACTCATGTTGAGATTGGAAACCATGCAATATGGTCAGCAATGCATCTGAATGAACAAAATTTGCAAGGAAAATGTTATGGATTCATTTGTGATGGAATTGCATTGTTATGGATTCAGGCTTGAAGTGGAATTTTTTTAAGATCTTTAAAGTAATGATGGGTGCAGTTTCAATTCCATTCAACTATGCTACTTATAATACTTCTATGCTTGACCTAAACAGCTGTTTAATAGCTTATATTTGAGCATGCTTTATCCACTCAATTTTTTCTTGATTTCTCCACTGAATATTGTTATAAAAACATCAGTGCATGTGTTTCAATTTAAACTGCTAAAATGCTGGTTAACATTGGTTGTTTTAAATAGTTGTTTCTTGTTTAAATACTTGGAACTTTTCTATGGAAAATTGTAGGAAATTAAGAAAATGTTCTTACCTTGGACTCTATAAGCTTAAATATATTGATGTTTGGGTCGTGGTCTTGCGTGAGTGTGTAAGCACATACACATACATGCATGCATGTATGCATGTACGTGTGTGTGGGAATGAGCAAGAAGAACATTGAACATACTGGAAGTTTCCTAGCAGTAGAAGTGATAGGCCATTATTCTTCACACTTTTATTGGGATCTATTTTGGGGGCTAAGGAGTGAAAATTGGCAGCCGTTTGCATTTTCTGACAGATGGCTGAAGATTGGCTAATTAGAAACCAAGTCTGATTCCAAGTCAAATAATCTGAGGCCACTAAGTCTTCATAGGATGTTTGTCTGAACCATTTCAGTGAGCGCTAATGTTTTCAGAAAGAACAATATTGTTAACCCATGTTCACAAGTGCAATATAACGCTCGTTACAAAGAAAAACTGGTTTAAAACTTGCTTTATGTGAGTGATCAGTCTCCACTCTCCTTCCATGCAGGAAATAGAGCCCAAACCATATGATATGTTTGTTATTTATGTAAGTGATAACACTGATTTAAGTGCAGAAGCTGGCTTTTTGGCAAGGGCTTGATGGTTTATTCGGTTAACCAGCCACGGTGATTAAAGTCAAAGGATTTCCCAAAGGTCACAAAATTCAGTGATGAACCAGCCCACATGGAAGTCCCCCATCCTCCACCCCTCCTCTGCCCTCTAACAAGCACCACACCGGTAAGGCTGAGGACAGGATTTTGGCCCTGTTTCCTCAACCTTATTAATTTCAAAGTGCTTTGCTACTAGATACACATCGCAGGCTTCACAAATCCAGATTCTGGCCCGAGAGACCTGTTAGACAGTGAAATAATTTGCCCCAAAGACATGATGGAAGTGTCATAACTCAAGTCTTGCAGAACTGGGTCTGACAAAGCATGGGTGAACGTGCTAGTGTGAACAGAGTTACTTTGGCAGAAGGAATCAGAGTGGAGCATATAACATGCAGTATGCTCTTGTGCATCATTACTCACCCTGTGGTGTGCAAACCACTGGTGGTCCATGAGGCATCAGAACATGGTCCTAGAGATGATAGAAATTTCTTAGTTGCGTTTATTTTTAATAAATAGGCACATTCTGAAACAAAAATAAATGAAAGAGGATAAAATGTAAGCCCAAAGCACTTAAAACTTAGCCTCCTTTGTTTGTTTATAAAGGAAAGCCCTCACAGCAGCACCACACAAGATTGCCCTTGGAGTTTACATCCATGGATTTGAGGATGCTAAAAAGCACTGATGCAGCAGTTGGAGATGAAGACTGGGATGAATGAAGCCTTCTGCTCTCATTCTGCACTGTGGCATTGGGAGTGATAGCAAGCTTTCCAAATGCTTGGGTCATATAATTTCCCATTTTTTGTGTCATATTAAGATGTTAGTTTTAATACTATGTCCACTTTGCGAGTTGGGAGTTTTGCTTTCTTTCTGCCACATCTGCTTGTCACTCTACATGACCTTTTGTGCCTCAATTTGCTTGTAGTAAAATCGGGATTGTTTCAGAGAGAGCCACATCCTTTTACTGTTTTGAGGGCTGTCTAAACCATGCAAAGCATCTGCAAACACCTGAGGTGCTGTTGGAAGGTCTCCCAATCATGCAGTCTGAATCTCTAGTCCATCACAAACCTTTAATATTATGAATTATGATGATTGAAAGGTTTGTGACAAAACTCTGGGTTTGGTGGCCAAGGGATGGGTACTATGAAAAGTGGGATTATTGTGGAAAACATCTTTGACAATTTGCATTTTCCACAGACAAAATAATAATTTCATTAATTGTGATGTTACCTAGATTCACAGTCACAATACAGAGGAGATTATTGGAAAGTATTTTAAGGGTGAGACAAGGCTTAGGGAGAAAGCAAAGAGGGCAATTCTTTGTGTCTGAAATCAGCTATTTTATTCATTCCATGTTAAGACTGAACCCACACAGAAACATCCATTTTTCCCACTGTGAAGAGTTAGCCAGAGTAATGCCAAAAGAATGGGAGCGTCCCCCATCCTCTCACATCAGAACTATTGGATTCCTTAGGCTTTGTACATCAGCATGATGTTAAAACGATATTAAAGTGTCTGTGATTTCATGGCCACCATGGAGCCATGCTGAGGTGGCCTCAGAGGCAATCTGCATTCCCGAGATGTGTGGTCTGTACCATGCAGGCTTAAAAATGCTCTTTGTGGTGCAAAAGTTAGTGTTAAGCCTGTTTTATTTATTCTAACCATTAAAACCACTATCTCCTTCTGAACATGGCCATTTTTCATAGATTGTGGAGATCATTATTTGTTCAGCTAACTGCTCTCTCTTTCACTTGTAACTGTTTTTCTTATATACATATGAAGTACTTTGGATCCAGCAGAGTTCATAGAGTACAAAGACTTGTGCTGGAAAAAAATATTTGCATTTCTCTAGCATTCAAGAAAAGGTCAATAAAATAAAGCAAGATGAGAAATCATGGGGTGAAATGCTGGCCCCACTGTAGTCAATGGAGGTTTGCCATTGACTTAAGCGGTGGCCAGAATTTCACCCGCGTTGACTCAGATATGGTGAATAGCTCTTTCTTGTCCACATATTTCGAGCATTAGGAGGCAAATGGAATAGAAATAAATCAATATCCCATCAGAAATGCAGATTTCACCTTATCCTCTATGTTCTGAATCCATAAAACATAAATTACGGGCAAACTTTGACCTCTGTGTTTGACTTAGATTTTTCTTATTGCTTCAAATTTCAGGAAGAGTGACTATTACAGAGGTTGTCTGGATGGGCTCTATAGGTGGAACAACCTGAACGACTTGAAATGCACAGCATTCTTAGAAGATTAAAGCATCCATCGTATAGATCCAGGACCGGACAGGCTGTCTGCTCCACACAGTAACAAAGACTGAAACCATATTGGCGTCGTGCCTGATACAACACTAAATGCTTCCCTGTGGCTTTATACTCCCAGGGAGAAAGAGCAAAGGAATCAGCAGGGAGACCAGTGGAAGTCATGGTCTGACAACATCAAAGAGCAGCTTGGACCCTATCCTCATAGAGAGAAAAAGTTTGCCAGGATCCCATGAGTTGGCTGACTAATAAGTGAAGTGCTGCCAATGCTCCTATTCAGGATGACTTGGGGTGACACAGTGAGTGATGGCCATTGCTGGTGGAAGAAGTTAACAAGAAATAAGCAGGGAGATAAAGAAAAATAACCAAGCAAATACAGGAATTGGGAATGCCTAGGAGCACAGGGGGAGTCGCCACTTGAATCAGAAACGCCTGTGTGAGTAGTAAGGTCAACAGTGACTTCTGAGAAGGCATTTGCAGCCTTCGTTCCTGCTTCTGTCCTCTGACAGAGACACATTGGTGTGTGGTGCTATTTGTCTTGTCTACACTGGTCAGGATAATAGACAGCATTGTGGGGGGAGGGAAGAAAATACATCATTTAAAACCCAAGATGGCCAGATGTACATTTGTACTGGGATCTCACATACTGCATGTGGGTCAGCTCCTGCGAGTTATTACAAATGACCTTGCACTCCTTTATGAAGACCAGGTCCCCAGTGAGAGCTGTGTGACTTCATTTGCTCATTTGTGTGAGGAAAAGCAACTACAGCATGTGGCATTCCAAGGCATGCTGCTACGGCCAAGTGACAGACAGCTACCTTTGGGCAAGAAAAGGCTTAAGGACTATTGGGTAAAGGACTGCACACGATATACAGAAAAGGTTTTGTGGTTCTCCAGAGGTTGAAACATTGCAACCACAGGCAGTGCCAGGAGCCCTCAGCACCCACTGGCTTGCCGCAAGGATCAGCTTTCATCAAGAAGGATTGCAGACAGGCACTGCATCTGACAGGGCATTGAAGACCTAATGACATCTCCTTTCTTTAACTGGATTCCCTTTTCTGCACAAAGAACTCAATAGGAAATAAAGGGACACAAAATAATGTCATATTTAAAGAGAAGAGGAAGGAATAGTTTAGAATCCTTGAGGCTTAGAGTACTTGTTGCTAAACTCTGATAGCCTGCTGCTGCATATCTGATTAACAGCTGCCTTCAAAAACTGGAATCAATAAATCTCCTCTTGGATTGAGGTACTGCATACAGAATATCCAGCTCTACCCCATCTTCCACACTGCAGGTCCAGAAGGAGCAGAGCAGCTCTGTGACACTGAGGAGCATCCACAGGGAAATCAGGAATCTTCACAGCTGCTGAGAGCTGAGTTCCCAAACACTGTTTGTTCCAAGCCCATTAGTCTTCCTCGCTGAAAGACTCAAAGTTGGAGTTTATCATCTCAGCTGGTTCAGGTTGCAGAGCACAAGAGGGGAGAGTGGTTTTCCAGGTTTTAAGCCAGGTTAATTTGTTTGCCTTTTTTTTTTTTTTTCCATAAATTATAAAAAAGGTTTAAATCCATCAAGTCACTCTTAAGAATTATAGAGCTGCAATAAATTCTAATCTGTTTGGACTCAGTTTCCAATTAATTGTTTTGCCAAGCACCCTAATAAAAATGGATTAATTTAAAGCTATGTAGAGAAAATATATATGGAATTTTACAGCAGCCCTTTCTTTAGCTGGACTATGCTCTTTTGGTATGTGTGTTTGAATCATTATAATAGCAATAAAAAGAACTGGTAATTACATTGCCTGTAAGAAGTCATTAGACAAGAATGGAAATTTATAAAACCCTACAATTAATGGTAGGTGAGTACACACACACATGCACATAGGTACTTGAGAAAATATTAATATAGAGGATAATTATGGGGTATGGACAAGAGACTGTTCTGAGGTTTAAATGAGTTCCCTTTTAGGTTTGTGGGGTTCTAGCAGCCTTGAGGAGCCTCATACATCCCTTGAAAATGAAATTCATCCTGTACAATAATCACCAACCACATCCCTGCAGCAGACTCCTGGACAAAGAACAATGTGGCATGAAAGAAGGGCACCCCATTCAAGTGCAGTAAGCATCCCACCTTGCAAAGCTTGCTGGATGGGAACACCCACATTCAGAGTGGATCCCTATTGCTGCATAGGCAGGTTAAAATGAAGACAGTGCAATTTCTGTAGCAATCATAAAAGCAACCTGCTCTAATTTCTCAAATGACCTTCACATAAAACTATGTATGGCAGGGCTTGACATTTATTGTCTGCAGTCCCGATCACTGTCTAAAATCAGGGGCAGCAAATAAACATTCCTGGCATGGAAGAGTCATTTGTGTGCAGAGACCTGAGTATTTCTCCTTGGAAGTATTTATGAACACCAGTGTGCTAGCTGCTGCCTGGACAGGCAAAAGTCATCATTACACTTTGGATAATCTGGGAGCAAACACAGCCTGATGCAGGCTTTTTTAGCCTAAAGGAAATGAAACATTGCCAACCCACAGGAAACCATGGAAAGAGATGGGATCCCATCACCTGGGAGCAAAGCAGGGAGACTTCTGGGTTACGCCTCATGTAGGTGGTCTGGGCCAATTTTATTGAACATATGAGAAACTAAAAGAAAAGGCCAGGAGAGAAAATCATCCCTCCTTCATTCAGCCATCACAGTACAAAAGGATTATTCTTAAACATATGTTTTAAAAGCATTGTTAGTCCTTGAGGCCAAAGTCTTGAAAGAGCAGCAGCAGATGCCCAGAAGTTGATCAGGGGGGTTCATTTACATGCTTAATTCAAAGAAAATTTAAAAGACAAAAAAAGAAATTTCAAGAAAAATAAGCTCAAAGAAGTGAGATCTTCTTGCCAAATTCATTGAAAGGATTTTTTCCCCCTCCTATCTGCTGCTTTTGCATCCAACATCAATGTTCTTTTTCCCCTTTTTGAAAAAGCTTTGGACTGACATTTGTTTATAATATCCTATTAGAATTTACTAAAATATTTTCAGCATAAGACCTATGGCATCAACTCATCTTTCCTCACTAAACCAATAAGCACACATTAAGGCACAACGTGTTGGGCTTCCTGTTTACATCCGCAGATGGCGAACTAATGCGTGCTCATTCCTCCGATGTATTAATCTCGCCTTTTCCCACATAATCCGTAAATGAAGCCCAGATGGAAAGAATTAGCTTGAAATCTCTCCCTCCTCCTGCTCCTCTCCCTGCAAAATGCTGGGAGAGAGGCTCTGGTAGCACTGATTACACTGCAGAATTGTTTTCTGATTCCTTAAGTTCTTATGTATATTGCTATCTCTCTCTCAACAGCAATATAGGATTATACTGCTGGTATAATACAGGTATAATAATGCTGGAGTATTAAGGTTCCTGCGCTACTTCTCTGCTTTCAAGACAAGGGATATTAAAGAGAAACCATTGAAGATTTATAAAGCAAGTGGCTAGAAACTAACAGACACTAACCTGAGCTCAGTAAATTCAGTGGAGAAACTTCCAAACAGCAGACATGGGATTAAATTTTTCCAAGTCTTACAAAGCTAGAGTTGGTATAGGTTCTAATCTCTTACATTGTTTATATGCTTTTGACAATGTTCTTGCTGGATATAAGGTTATGTTCTATATTCCTTATTTTTCACTAGAAATACCATGAGGTGCCTACAATGCCTTTTGTAGATTGCTGCTTCAAGAACTTTGGATGGCTGTTTACTATGGTATCTTTGCCAAGTAACAGACTATCAAAGTGATATTACCAGTTGTGTTTTAATCACACTGGCATTTCAAGTTGTTTCACAGGGTATATCTCTCCTGTAGTTTACAGGTCTAAAAGCACAACTACATGATGGATGTCTTCCCCACGTAAATTGGAAGTGGATACAATGTGAGCTCGTGCCTTAAGCAAATGGACTGCAAAGGGTCATGCTCAGCGCCTTCTTCTCCATAAAAGATTTCTTGTGTCTGTTAGGACACACCTGCCTTATTAACAATATTAACCGCTTTTCAGGCTCCAGAGGCATGCCTGGATCTCTCGGTATTCTTTCCTCACTTACTGCACTTGGTTATCTCCAGCTCCAAAGATTTTGCATTGATCAACACTTTAAGGGTGAGGAATATCCCACATTATTCATTTTCGGCGACCACAGTTATGTCATGGCCAGCTCCTGAGCAGCTGAACCTCAAGTGACTCTGTGCTGACTTTAAAGGCTTTCCAAACTGACAGTGAAATTTACCTGGTTAGTGCATACCATGGAAAAAATTCATCAAAGGGAATTAAAGAACTGGTCTAGCTGCACATTCATCTCATTCTAGTAAAAAACAAAGCCACAGATAAATTATTTTAATCCTCAATTATTAAATTGCTTGAAGGAGTTTACTGTACTGGGGAACTCTGAAACATTTTAGACACAATGCCAGCAATTTGTCTAAAGCCCTGCATGCTGCTGCACGCACTGAACTACCCATGAACTCGGGGTGGTTTCAGCATTCCTAATACCCAGGTCATATAGCAGCATCAGCTCAGACCACAGAGGAGCTTGAATCCCAAATGGAAGAAATTGCTTTGTAGAGAGTGCAGGAGCAGGCACAGCTCTGAAACCATGTGCCAGGGGTTGAGCTGACAGAAATATAAGCCAAGAAGCCACCTCATTTTGGTTTTATACCACCACACTCACCTCGAGGCAGAGTACCTTCCTGCAGTAGTCAGTAAACTCGACGGAGAAAGGACTTCAGTAGATAATGAATAGGAAAATCTGAAAGATCAGAATTCATTGCCATGAAAACTATGACATTTTAAAAAGTTTTTGCATACGGGTGACTTTGGAGTTCTTTGGATTTTTTAATTTTATGAATATTGCAATAGTCAGAAATGTTATTGTTCTGTTTGAATGTGTTTTATTTCAAAACATTTCTTTTAACTTGAGAAACATCCCCCTCAGAGAGGAAACTGAGAAATCTGTGCAGGCAGTGAGGAAAACAGATCTGAACTGAAAGCCAAATGAAAAATGAGAATCAAAATGAAAAAATGAAAATTACCAAAAAGTATAAAAGCAAATCCAATTTAATAATGGTCAGCGACCTTTACTTCAACCCTCAAAAGGAAAAAAATCTAAAGAATCAAAGAGTTTTCAAGAAAACTTGCAATAAAAATACTCATCTCTACTCCACTAAACATCAAGGTAGGGTCCACTGGAGTGTCCGTTATTCCCCATCCAAAAATGTTCTGAAAATAAAAAGAATAAAAGAAAAGAGTTGCACAACTTTAGTCTGAGTAGTTAATTGTTCAAAGAAACAGAATTTCCTCCAAGGCTGATAAATTACATAGGCTATTTCAAACAACAGAGTAGTAAAACAAAAAGGAGTGCTGTTATATTATACAATGAAATCAAAGTGATTTGCAGAACCCTAAATGTTTCTTCATTACCCTTAATCTTGTACCATTAAAGTAATGAGGAACTCTGATAAGGTTTTCAGGCAGTGACAAGGGAACAGGAAAATTATGGGCACTTTTATTTAAAACATTTTCTCTCAGTGTCTTTGGTTGAAAAGATAATGAAATATTGTAAAATCTTTTATGAGGCTGTAATAAAACTACCCTGTAAATGAACCTAAAACTGTAAGCTTTGTCAAAAGTTGATAACAGGACCAAGTCATATTACCCAAGATAAAAAAAAGAAAAAAAAAAGAAAAAGATTTTTATATCTTATTAATCTTTTTCCATGACAAAAAAAAAAAAAAAATCCAGGATATTTAAACAAACCAAGCCACTACTGTTCAGTGCACAGAAAATGTATTTAAAATTAGATAACTAAAAACTAGGGTTTTTTTAACCAGTAAACCAGTATAGAGAAGACAAGTGAATAATGAGTTATTTGCTTCCTTAAATCACAGATGTCATGCAATTTTAACACAATATATAATACAAACATATGTTACACTAGATCTCTGTCATATATCAACATGTACAGAATGACTTGCAAAGACATGATATAGTTAATACGTGTAATGGATGTGACAGGATAGAGATCCTACCTATTTTCATGTAAACTAATCATGTATATAGTCACAGTGGAAATAAATATATATTTTTAAAGGCATAAGAGGCCTTTATTTTACAGACTTAAAGACATCTGTACTGACTGGCTGTACACACACAGATAAAGAGACATGCAAAGAAATTCAGAGCATGGGGCGTGACTCTACTTTGCTTTCCTCATCAAGCTGCGATAACTTCCATGACAGGGGAGGACACTACCTACTTTCTGGCTCACATTGGGCTCTGCCAACTCCTTGGAGATTTTCCCAATACAGACAATATTCTCCATCAAATTCAAGTGGAGCTGCATGTGTGATGAGGTCTGAGCATCTCTGCGTGCAGCGAGAGGGGACCGCTGACAAACCCTTGTGATTATTCACTGGCAGCAAACTGCTGCCTGAGCAAACCTTAATCTGGATAGTTTATAAAACACCACGCTCCCCAATGCAGGGAACACTGCTTTAATTCTTCTGAACTGGATTAAAAGAAACATATGCTAATAGAGGGGTTGCTGTTAGTGCAGCTGCTGTATACAACCCCGCGTAGCAGTGACAGAAAAGCCATAACTCACTGCTACTAGTGAGCTTTCTGCTATTTATTTATTGAGTTCAGCCAACAGACTTCTAAGTGATTTAGATGTTCCTCAAGATAAAAACAGTATAGTAGTCAGGATTTTTCACAAATCTACCATTGCATCAGCAACGGAAAGGGAGCAGGCGGGAGGGCAGACAGGGGGAAATGACTTGGGTGTAAATGGGCACAGTTTAGTCTTTCTGCTGACCAGTATTAGCACAGACCAGGAGGTTTTAGTGCTCTACAGGCTTTCTTTTATCTGCTCTTAGTACAGAAAAAGAGACAATATATGTACAAAGAGACGGAGTAGAGCACTAGTGGAATGGCGGCAGTTCTCCGAGATGCCAAGTAAAAAAGAAAGTAATAAATGGCAAGAATCAAACCAAAAGAGGCTCTGGGGAAAGGAAAAATAAGAATAAAATTAAAAAAATAATAAAAACAATTACAAAAGGGAATAAAAAGGTCACTGTCAGAGGATGACAGGAATTCCTAATGAAAGGGATTTAGAGTGAAGGACAGATTCCTTTTTTCTCTCTTTCTACTCAAAGGGAAAATATATATTAACCCTGACGAGCATTTTTGAACTTTGAACTCTCTGACCTTTAAAGCCTCCAAAATAAAACCCAGCCAACTCTGAAGAAATGGCAACAAACAGCAGAGTCTGTCCCTTGGGTGGCTTCAACTGCACCCCCGTGGCATCATTTGGCGGCATCCAGCACCACCGCCGTGGCAGCGGCTCCCACAGACAGATGGATAGTGGCCAAACTCAGCTCCCACACCCCAGCCTCCAACGGGAGTCACCTGGCGTCTGTCCTGGCATTGTCGTGTCCAGGACAGGATTGTCCTGGCATTGTGGCAGCTGGTAAGGGAATTAAGCTGGGGACATAGACTGTTATTACCTCTGCTTTATAATGGATGCTAACTATTCTATGAGTCTATAATTCTGTGATACCAGAAAAAGTCACATTTTGCCCCAGTTTGCACCTTTCCTCCTTCCTCTAGTTAGCTCGAGGTTACAATACAGTGTTAATCATGGAATAATTCATGCCAAGGTATAAAATACCCAGAGCCATTCTACATTAGAGACCTTTAAATCCTTCCCAGCTGGAAATTAAAAAGGCTGTTCTCAGTAACTACATAAGCAACTCTGGGCCACAGAGGAATAAAAATGCCACCCCTTTTAGCCCACTTTTAGCAAGGTTCTGGGAGCAAGTAAGACCATCCACGGCCGTTTGCAGTGGTTAAAGTGTTTCTCCAGCAGGCTTAGAGATCTAAAGATCTTTAATAAGCACATGAATGCATCTCTGCCTTCACATGGCAGTGGGTGCTTATCATCCTGAGAACCTTAAATCACAGAGATCATCATTAAGCCTTAACCTTTGCAAAAGGTTTGCTAAGGGAAGGCAGAGCAAATCCCTCACCTCTTCTACACTCATCTCGGTGGAGCATTTTTACGCTCAGTCAGAAGGAGGAAATCTGCGCTTGTATCTCCTGAGCTTTACCGCGCTGTACCTACCTGCGCTGCGCCTTCATAAAGTGTAAAATAGTGCCATCTACTGACACTGCGTTTTAGCAACTTCTATGTACTCAGCAAGACCTTGAAAGATGATTTTTCCATCCCTTCATCTCTGTATTAAGTCTGTAACCTGGGCATGTTCCTCAGATGTTGCTAAAGCAGTTGTAAACTGATACTGGAAGAAAATATACTAGTGCTAGCAAGCCTCTTGCAAGGGATTAAACCTACTGCTGTCAATCTAGAGCCCCTAATGAAAAGGCAATGCAATTGTGCAGGTCTGGATTTCCCTCTGAAAAATACAGGAAGGTGCAATGGGGAATGCAAGGATGGTTGGCTGTCCTCAGCAGTGCCCCAAAAGCATGTTGTTGTATGAGGCTGTCATGGTTTAAAGGGATTTGCACATGAAATCCCTTGTCATGTTATTTAAGACAGGAGGAAACACCTGAAAGGAAGGACCAGAGACACAGTGATGCAGCTTGCAGCAGTAACATGAGCAGGACCATCAGTGTCATATATGGGGGGTGGGGGTGGGGAAGCCTGCTTGAGAGCTGCACACCTGCAGAGAGGATGTGTCATCTCCTGCTATCCTCTAAGCCATATTCTCTAGAGCTACTTCCCCAAGTTAACATTTCCCAGATAGCTTAAAAAAGGGGGAAAAGAGACCATGATTTCCCTGTTTTGGAGATCTGTGGTTAGAACTGCTCAGTATTGATATGAATATTAGCTTCTGATAACACCAAAATCACAGGGTACAAATGAGGTCAGCCCCAAAGGTAGAAATACTCCTCATGCTTTCACATTGCTTATAGACACTCTACACCCAAATGCCAAATGCAAGAGCAAAACAGTGTGCTATAGCATACCTAATACTGCTGAAGAGGGTTTGTTTTGAGACGTACATATAACTCAGGTTTTCATACATATAACTCAGGTTTTCAAAGCATGTAAACTGCATGAAAAACATGCACACATGTCAAGACAGCCTTGATTTGTGAATAATTAATAGCCTCTGGTAGCATGTCCTGGAGGCTGGTGTCCCAGTCCCCAGCAGAATTACTTAAAACTTGTTTCCTGCATCTCCCTGTGCTGGGTGAGGTGCACCCCATGCCTGCTGGCATCCACATTACTGTTCCTCCATCCTCCCACCCATCTAATTGCAACAGGCTTTGGCTCCTTGTCCAGAAGTCCCCAAGTGACAAATGAATCTGTGTAACTTTCCATTTACCAGCCTCCTCAAAGAGGATATGCAAGTGCTTGATTACAGCACGTTATCAGATACCAGCACTGGGATTTTTCCCTCTCCTGTTGTTTTTACGATGACGATAAGTTGTTACAATCTTTACTTTACAAGACAGCGCTCATGTCCCAGGCTGACTGAGCAGGGTCGCTGATTGCCATGACTTCCCTGCAGGTATAAAGGCCGGTGATTTATGGCAGGGGAAATCCATATTAACCATAAATATCTCAATAACTAGCCATTTGGGAGAGGGAGCAGGCTATGCATCCAACACAGACTAATTGCTCTTTAATGGGCAGCATCTACAGCACTCTCTGAAACAATGCTTTTGGCCGCGGGTGTTGCTGAGGTTATAGAAAGGGCTTTTAATCTGCAAGAGGAAGTATGCCACAGTGGTGCTGACTGCTGCTCTCGGCTCAGCCCTGCTAGTCTGTGTCTCACAAGAGCTGATTATCTTGTATTAAACAAGGGATGCAGACTCCTACCCGCAGCCAACAACTGGACCTGAAACATCCAGCTGAGTCTGCTATTAACATGGCTGTGGCTACCCTCCAGCTCCCACATGCCAAAAAAGTGACCTTACATCTCCCAAACTTAAGATGAGGATTGTAAACTCAGATAAAAGCTGAAGAATTTTGGTAAAAATTTGGCATCTTCTTCATCCAGGAAGGTTTATAGGTAGTTTGGTACAAAGTTGGTGGAGGAGGTGGAAGGTGGACGCTGGGATGCTGTGATTTTCTAAACTACCTTCCTGCATTGTAAGATGAGACATATGGAGACGTATCTTCATTACCACCGTGAGATTCCTGTGTCCAAAAAAGCTGCTTCTTACCACCTCACCCATTGATTTTTTGTTCTTAACCCAGGAGAGACCACCGTTTGGATCAACGTCTTTCCCCAGATATCAACACCCCTCCTCCTCTCTTAATTCAGACTTCAAAGTAACCAAATCCCAGCAGCTCTTTCACTGCAGGGGGAGATAAATGAGCCTGAGAATAGTTCTCATTTTTTAACTTAAACCCCATTGCTTTTGGTTCACAGGGTCTCTTTCAACCCATAGAGAGGTTTCATCTGTATCACATCCTCCTCAGAGGTCTAAGCCAAAAGACCTCCACAGAGTTTACACCCAGCTAAGGTATGAGTGAAAATAAAATGACTGCAGTGCAACCCATGGCTCTGCATGGATGTGGGATCATTTAAAGTTTCTTTGAGATTAGCTGAGGTCTGGCAGGAAACACTGCTCATGTATTAAGTATGCCTCCTGCCTTTCTATTTGAGATCATTGTTATGAGGGAGTCCTGCACAGAAGTGAGTGATGAGGAGCCACAAAAGCAGTTCAGAGGTCTGGCCGTTTCCCTGTTTAGCCACGCTATTTGATGGAGTGTAGATGAAAACATCGTTTAAGAACTCTACTGTTTCAGCAAAACTCTTCCAAGTTCCCTGGACCAAGAGGAAAATCTCTTCCCATCCACCTTCTCTTTCCTCACTTCTGACGAATTTAAAGGCAAGGACTATGAAATACTTGCTATAATTTTTTACTTCAAAATTAGTTTAAAGTTCTGGAAATGTCATACAAAAAGATTGTTTGGGCTACCTATGGCACATGGACAGTAGATTCTGAAATAATTAAATCCTGGAGTGACTAGAAAAGTCCCTATACGGGAAAGAAAAGGAAAGAGAATCAATGCACCCCTGGAGAGCTGAACATGCCCGTCAAGGCATTAGGTTTCTTTAAGCTAACAGTCAAAATGAGGCGTCACCGACGATAAGGTAACTGGTGAAACACTTGCGGAAGGTGACAAATGCTCCGTGGTGCTGTATTTATTTTCCAGCCCTGGAGCTAGTTTGTGTACACTGCATGCAGCTATCCTGAAGCCAAGCAGGCTTCTGGAGAGCATGTCCACAAACCCACCAGAGCCACAAATGTGGGCTGCAGATGCTGCTTTATGGGACATATGCTCAACAAATCCCTTCTGATAAGTACAGAAGGTGGGGAGATGTTACTCCTCCTCCATGCCTCATTTTACTACTTGTCACATCGTTTTCACTCAACGCTTTTGCTTGGAGCATCAGTATTGACAGACCAGTGTGTCGGTTGAAGATTAACTATTTTGGTGCTTAAATCCCCTCACGGTCTCCCAGCACCATTAGAAAGGTTTAACATGTCAGAACCTGATAAGAAAATTGACGTACTCGCTGCCACGATGTATAGAACCAGACTCATCCACAATTGCCTGGAAAAATAAAGCCCAGATCCAATCTGCCCAGCAGAGATCAGTGTTTTCTGCAGAGATAGTGCAGACTGTGTATCTGGCACATGGGAGGGCAGATGCTGCCACACCTCAGTGCTGATTTCCATGGACTAAAAAGCAGCTTTTTCAGATCTTATGGAATCAAGACCTAAAACAAAACCTCATCAAGATCTGACTTCTCCAAGTGAAGTAATTTGTCTATGTTGAAGGTGTCACCTGCATGAGCAACCCTCCCTTCAATGTCGTCCCCCCCCCCCACCAAAGGGAACACATCACTTCCCACCACGCACAGACACATTTAAACCATTGTGCGTTGGCACAGGGACTTAAGCCTCCTCTTGGCCTATTTTGGTTTTAAGCTCTGGGATAGTGCATTATCGTGCTGTAAAGCCTGAAATGGAGATGGAGAGGCTAGGATTTCTGGAGAGAAGGGACTGATTTCATGAGACCAAGCAAGAAGAGGTTCCAGATGTGCTGACTGTGAGTTCCACCTGGGAGATGGAGCAAGTGACACCAAAGCTGAGTTTACTGTGTGGAAACGCTGGATTTTCTCATCTCCACTATGGTTTTGCAGTGGGAGTGCTGATGTTTAACCCTGAGAAAACCAACAACAGCATCTTCCCAAGACACCGACTGAGAGGTGGAGGTTTTACCAAGCTGCTGTTGTTAGGTGTACTCTCAAATCCACGTCTCAGCAGATGTGGAGGCTGCTTTCCAGCACATTGCCTGAAGTTACAGTGCACCCCAGCTATCTCCACCAGCTTTTCTTCTGTTGCGCAATCAACGCACAACGAACACATGGGCATTAACCTTACCCTGAAACCTCACCACAATTTGAGCAATTTGTAGCCCAAGCCTTGTTTTCTTCTTTGAAATAAATCTGACTTGAAGAATTGCTATGAAAAATGAACTAGTAGATTCATGGCACGGACGTTAATCGCTAGGAGGACTGGCAAGAATACAGTTTGGCAGTAAAATGCCAGGCATTTGGTACATAAATTTCTCACAAGCATGAAGACAACTGGCAGGCAATGTCAAAGGCATTAACACCTACCATTGAGTGTAATTATTTCAGTCTGTTACCAGTCCTGGGGTTGATATGCATTTCAAAAACGCTGGGAGAAGTCAAAGCTTGGGAGGTCTGTGCAAACCATTTCAGGAGGCTGTAAATTTTATTTTAAAAGGAAGAATTTGGAATTGCATAAACAGTGAACCTCTTTCTACCCAAGAGTGGAACTTTTTACAGCATCAGTTTTAGTCAATAATCAAGTTGTCTTTTGTATTAAAAAAAAAATCTTTGAATTCTGGATTATATACACATTTCAAAGAAAAATTCCTACAAACACGAACAGAAAGCCTCAACAATATATCTATTCCCATGCTCATTTTTCCCTTTAAACTCAGTGTCTGGATTTTGATAAAATCCATTTATAGACTCAAATCACTCTTATTTCCAAGAAATGTTATCCTCAGATGCAGCCATTTTAGCTGCTTCTGACCACCATAGACTTCAAACGTCTTCTTCCAACAGCAAGTATAATACTTTAACAGCAATGGCAACAGGAAAACCTTGGCTGATGGCTGTAAGGAGGATTATCTTCACTGAATATCCATGCTGCAGGGAAGAGCTACTCTACTGTCAGTGTTTTGCACTAGTGTTTTACACTTGGAGGTCACTATGTTATGGCTATAGGAAGCTCAGAGAAGGGTTTAAAACTCCTCTGAGGTGTGGGGTGCATATTTTGGAGTTAGTGACCAGGTCAAAGTTAGTGACTAGATCACAGCCAACACAGTCATGGCTACCTACACCCTGGTCACATCCCAAGGACTTCTGTGATCTTAGAGGACTCAGAGCAGCCTTCCTATATCTGAAGGGGGCTACAGGGGTGCTGGAGAGGGACTCTTCATCAGCAACTGTAGTGATAGGACAAGGGGTGATGGGTTCAAACTGAAACGGGAAGTTCAGCTTAGATATAAGGGAGGAGTTCTTTACTGTGGGGGTGCTGAGGCACTGGAATGGGTTGCCCAAAGAAGTGGTGGATGCTGCATCCCTGGGACCGCTCAAGACCAGGTTGGACAGAGCTGTGGGCAACATGGTCGAGTCTGAAGCACCCCAGCCCATGGCAGGGGGGCTGGAACTGGATGATCTTAAGGTCCTTTCCAACCCAAACCCTTCTATGATTCTATGATTCTATGATCCATCTCTTGGAAAATCTCATGGAAGTCCCATTTTTAACAAGACCTTCCCTTTCCTTGCATTGGTTTTTCTATTTTAAGATTTTTAAAGATTGCAGATATTTTCTACCAGATACTAGTCAGACTTATAAGAGCATTCTGTCACTGCAGCATGTGTGCAGGGAAGAAGGACTAGCTGCTCATCAGGTTTACAGAGCAATGTGCAAAACGGTTTATTCCAGAAAAAAAAAAATGAAAATCGAAGACTTTCCTTTACTGTGAAGTGTGATAGAGGATGATTTCTGTAGAAGCTTCTACTTAGAAGAGACACAAGTCTATTAAGGCCCTATTATTATTTCTGTTATTACTTTCCTTTTGTGATTTTGCAAAGGAAACACTGACACCTTTGGCGTAAAAGCCATTGCTCTTTCTCTCTGCTCTAACAACACCCTTTTTCTATGCAAGAGGGAAAATCCATCAATTTTCTATCAGCCTTCCTGCACTTTGTCCTCTTGGAGTGAGGAATCACAGATAGGAAAAAGGGAAATCTTTGTCATTCTGCATGACTCTTATCTCTGTTTCTCCATTTCACTTCTGACACATCTTTGCCCTTCGGTATCCGCAGCCCCAGGGATGCCAGTTCAAGGCTGCAGCACCACCAGTTGCAAAAAGCTACGTTTATTAGTCCCCTCGTAACTTAATTTCTCAATGCCAAACACAATTTTACACAGTTCAAAGACCACTTCTCCAAATACCAGTTTCATTGCTTTTTCTTTTTTCTCCCTAGCCGAGGACAGCAATCTGGCTGCACTTAAAACATTTCGCTTCCCTTTTTTATCCCTTGGAAGGGACTTGAGGGGTTTACTGCATACTGTGATCTTATCACCAGCTACTCCAGCACAGTCCTTGGCAGTAAATGGAACCCGGGGTGTCCCACGGTGGCTGTGACTGCACCGTGGCATCCCTGCAAAGGATCCATTCCCATCATGAGCTTCTGCAAAGTACCTCTGAAAATATGTATGGACATAGACATACATACCATCCTCTTCAAGCAATGTTGGCAGTTTATTTCAGCACCAAATGCTTACTGAGAGATTTGGGTGGGATATTTATGAGAGCTTTAACCAACTTGGTCATAGTAATGGTGATGTTACACTGCATGCTGAAAGCCTTTCCAGCTAAACGCTGTTGGGCACTTCTACTGCTTACGGCAGCTACAAAAAAAAAAGGGAATTAATCTCCTTTTTAAGTTATCTTATTAATTGGTTTTGGTACATCTCATTATTAATTGTTGGTATAGACAGTGGATTGGGTAGTCCTACTGTGTCAGTCATCCATGAGAAAGGTTTAACGTCTGAGGAGCAAGGCTGAGAAAGGAAATGAAGCGATCTGAAACTTATCTTCTTCCAATACATTCAGCACCCACCACGATGTGTTTATGTGGGGGAGGATGTAATTTCATAAGTTCCAGCATACAAATTCACCAAGTTTAAACACCATGAGCTAAAACCTTGTCTGATGGAAGCCAGCTTCTGTGGGATAATGCTGATTTACACCTGCCCAGGAGCTAATCCTCTGAATCCAGCCAGAAAGCTCTCTCAGATCTTTAACAAAAACAAAACCAACAACAGTGATTTGCTCTATTTTTAAAAAGGATAAACAGATTAAATGATACATGGGAGGAGAAAGAACTCCCCCATCCAAAATCAAAGTTCAGGGCAACAGCCAGAAAGAAACGGTATCATTTAGGGGCAGATGAAAGAACATGTAAGTTCAGCATGATGTCATGGCTGTTTATGCAGTTAAATGGCTCTTTATCATACACCAGACACATAATGACTTTCTAAGGCTCCCACTGGACGGATGGTCCGTCTCTGTAATAAATGTTGACAAGTTTTATATAAAACTGTATATCATTTTCAATTCCCAGTGTAGCCATTTGAACCTGTGATTAATAACCTCGCAAATCTTATCTGTTTGAAAATAAGAGGAGATGGGTTTGTTTCCTTCAGATTAGGGTTCAGGGCTTAACAACAGGAAAATAGCCTGCTGAGATCACTCTGGTTTTCATGGCACATAAAAGTAAGAACCAAGAAAATAGAATTTAAAAATACGCCAAACGTATCACAAAACAAATAAGATACTTCACAAGTCATGATAACATTGATTCATGAAGTCTGTAACCAAGCAATTGTTTTATATCAGGCAGAATAACTGTGAACGGAGAGATAGGCACTTGTACATTTAAATTAAAACCCTAATTGGCTGATAAGATGTACCACACAAAAAAATAATATTCAGACTCAAACTTCTTGGTGGTTTGTCAGACTGAAACAAGAAAGCTTTAGGCAAAGATAGAGAGAAAAATGGAGCAAGAATCTGGGGTTCCAGATCAGTGTTTGGCCTGGGTACAGCTGATTTCCAGGACTGCAATAAAAGGGTCAAAAACCCCCCAAAAAAATAATTAAACTCGCCATTGCCACATTGCTCCAGTCCAAAAAAATATTCAGAATTTTACTGTGAGAATGCGCTTGTTTGCAGTCAGCACAAGGACAAGAATAAAACAAAAACTAGTGCTAAAAATTACACAGGTGTGGGAGCTGAGGAGAGAAACCACTGAAGAGAAAAATTTACTCTAAAATCTACTTAAAAATCCACATAAAATCTGCTTAAAGCACAGTAAATAAAGCACTCCTAGCACAGCTTGGGAAATGGAGAGCCAGCTTTGAACCTCAACAGCTTTATCCTTTTCTTCCCAGTTCCCATTAAAGCTTCGCACCTACAACCAAAGCCGCAAAGGACGATGAAAAGAATATTGCTATGTCCTTTCCCCTGCAGAAAAATAGAGGAAAAGAACTCAAAAAGGAAGTACCCAATCTGTGTTTTTCGCCTGCAAAACTCCGAGCATGTTCAGCTGAAATACATCCAGCTCGTTTGGTTTTTAGCTTTCTAGTACATCGAAATTTTCCTGTGAAATCAAGCTCTTCCTGCCAAGGTTTTAATTTATTTTTGAAATGCAGCTTTCTGTCCAAAATTCTCAGCAGATTTTCTCTTAAAATAGCTTAGAGTTACTGCAGTATTAAAAAGAAAAATTACCTTGCCTTTGACTTCCACACAGTGGGCTGCTCCCAGAGGCTGGAGATAAACACTGAGAACTGAGTGCGCCTCAATTGCACCTCCTCAGTACAAAACTTTTTGTCAGTATAAAGCTTTTTTTTTTAATAATTTTTTTTTATTTTATTTTTTATAGGATTTTCATGCAAAGCCAGGGTAGTGAAGAAAGCAGCCATTTTTCCTCATGCTTTTCCTTAACCGAAAACATCAAGGGTCAACAATAATTCACCTAAGTCAGGAAAAGATGGAACTGG
This sequence comes from Myiopsitta monachus, assembly GCA_017639245.1. Classification (NCBI taxonomy): domain Eukaryota; kingdom Metazoa; phylum Chordata; class Aves; order Psittaciformes; family Psittacidae; genus Myiopsitta; species Myiopsitta monachus. The sequence goes on along the minus strand of CM029941.1, from coordinate 100,753,535 downwards.
AAAATGAGGCGGATCATGGAAAAAACTCAAATAATCTCTGGAGAAAGAGCAATTCATCCCTGCACTGGCAGATGGGTACAGACATGTGGATTTTAGTGTAACACTCCTCTCATAGGAGGCACCTCCTGGGGCTTAGACCTAACCAGGTTAACACATTTTGCAGGGGAAAATTGTTGAACTTTTTTTCACCAATAAATAAAAATCCAATCTCTGATTTATTCCTTGTTTAATACTGGTGGTTTTCAACCACTGAACACCTCCTGCCAGCATTAGAAATGCTTAGTAGCCCCCAGATTTCTCTCTGGTTGAAGGAAATTTTCTGCTTTGTGACAGAGGAAAAATTGGCATTAAAAATGCAGGGGAAAATATGAACAAAATTGATGAGTCTTGATAGGGCTTTAGGATGAGAAAACATACTACATTACAAATAATTTATGGTCAACAATAAATACATAAGAATAAAATTTAACGTTACTTTTTTAATTCTTCCTCCTGTAGCATCTATATTGTCTTGAAAGTTAAATTATTAGGAAAAGCAGAACACATTTTGGTGAAGAGCAGTAAGGCAGCTGTATGAATGTGAATGATTTTCACTGCCATCTACCACTTCAAAGTACAAAGATCCTAACATAAAAATAAATTACAGAACAAGGCAATGGAGACTGCAGATTAAAATGATTCAAAAAGTGATTTGCTTTATCATCAGCATGAGACCAGAATTAGCTTTTGTGCACCACAGACAGCCAATAACTCCACACTGGGTTAAGGCTTGAGGAATAAATGCAAGTTATCCCTAAGGCAAATATGTCACACAGAGGAAACAAATGTGTTTGTCCACGAGAGGTCTCTAGAGCCCTGTATAATCACAGGACATTTGTATGGATTAGGCTTCTGCTTTGAAATGAGACAGTATCTGGATGCTTCTGTCCCTTCACCAGCTCATGGGGACTCCCTTGTATGTCCCCTCTTTACCTGGCACAATTTGGCCTTCCTCAGCCAGGATGAGGAGGAGGACGAAGGAAGCATCTGAAGGAGGGGTGGGCAAATGGCTCCAAATGGGAGAAAGAAAGGGCAGAAAGGGGTTGCATCCGTGCTCTGCCTGGGAAGAAAAATCACACATTAGCCAATGGCTTGTGGGAGAAGCTAAAGCAGAGAGCAAGTGTTGCTCTCTTATTCCATAGATAAACAAGGGAAAAGGTATTTTTCCTTGTGAAAACAGCTTATCTAGCGCCAAACAACTGACAAGGCATTGGTGGTATTGCTGGCATTGCAAGGGAGGGGAGGATGGGAAAAGTGTCCTTTTTTAAGAGTTTTAACTGGAGGGTATTTGCAAAAGATGCTGTCTCAGCAAATGAGCAGTTACTTTAGCAATTTCTCTGCTGAAATAATGGGAATTTCCTCCAAGCTGTTGATCCTTTCTAGAACCTCAGTATTTTCAAGGGTTTGCACATCTTTACTATGGAATCACTAATATCAGTTTCGGACTTCCTTACAAATACTTTTCCTATTTGTGTAGAATAGCCATAGAAAGTACATTTTTATTCAGAACATTCAGAAATCAAATGAAATTGCATTTTGGCTGTATAATTGCAACTATTTTATTTTATAATTTTTATAATTTTTACAATTATTTTATAATTACAACTATATTATAACTTTAGTCAGTTACTGACCAGGAAGCAGAATAATTACCAAATGTTTACAGCACAAACATTTTTATATGCAAACCCCAATCACAGGAAGACTTTGTAGACAAACATATTTTGAAAGCATTTATAGATGACAGTGGACACATCTGGAGAATCTATTCTCACAATTTCACAAGGAAAGATTATGCTTCTTTCTGCTTGTCCGAGCAATAAGTTGAAAATTGTTGGCCAGTCCCATAATTTACTTCCTGCAGGATATTGTTTCTTCAGTCTCAGTAACTGCATTTCTGCGTACAGGTAATATTAAATCCAGTCTCTATGTATCATTCCCACAAAACATATCTCCTTGCTGAAGAGCTGGAGCATCCTGGCAATTCCTCTTACCACCCTGTGACCAAAGACTTAAGTAGAAGGCACATATTAAACAGACCACTTGTAGACAGCTCTTAACTTTTCTGTGTTATTCAGTGACTGGGGTTCACAGTGTACAAATAGAGAACATGAAGCTACAACAATCTGGTTTTACCAAGCGCTCCCGAAAATCCCAGCAGCCATTTTTGGCTTGGCCAGCTTTGGTACCTGTGAAGTCTCATCAAAGTATGTTACGAGGAAAGCAGAATTCAGCTCCAAGAGTTATACACAGGAATAAAACAAGCCGTTACCTCTTCTAGCACGCATTTCACCAAATCCCTGTTGGCTGTCATAAGCAGGGCATAAATCTCCATAGCTAATACCTTTGCATATTCTTCCTTGGAAATCTTTTTGCTTGTTTCCTTTACCAAAACTGGGAACATATCCCTGAAAGATAAACAGTGTGTGCCTGAGAGCAACACCCCCATGCAGCCCCAGGCAAGAGGGGTTTTGGAGTCGGATCTCAGCACAGACTGCCTCAGATCATGGCCCCATGGAGCCTCCACGAAGACAGAGGCCCCCAGAAGATCTGGGCTTTGAACAATGAATGCCTTAAGTGTGGGTTTCAATCTTTTTCCCTCTCTTTTTCTTTCTGATTTGTGGACCATTAAAAATATTCCAGTGGGGATACAGGATACCCTTTAAAATATGGAGATTTCTGTGCAGCATATGTGAACTCTTCTTCCTTACTCCCCTTTCATGGAGCCTCAGGGAGCTGCTGGAAATGACGGCCCTGGGAGATCAAACATGCTTAGACCCTGTGAATCAGACAGGGGAAACAAATTCAAGAGACAAGGTCCTCCCGGAAACACCCTCCAGAGTCATTCAAGAAGATGAATTGGAAGTGCAAGTCCCTGCAGAGTGAAAGGGAGAGACAGCAAAACCATCCCAACCTTGTCACAGGAGAAAGCAGCAACTTGAAGTGAGCAGAAATGGACAAGGTGATGCTTCCTTCTGTAACTGCACTGCTAATAGATGCAGTGGATCTTTCCACCAGAACTGACTGTGCTGTGTCAACATAGCTCCAGCTTACGTGGAAGGTAACAAACACATGTGGGTGCTTTCCTGTTCCCAGCACCCATTCATCCACACTCTTTCATGAAATTGCCTAGGGTTCTTGCTCCTCAATCACTGTAAACTGATATATATAGTCCATATAGCCATAAGCTACATAGGCTATATAAACTGTATAAACTATATATTTTATGTAAACTGCTTATATATATATTTATAAACTATATAAACTATGAAATATTGCAAAATAATCTTAAAAAATCATTTAATTCAGATGCCCAGTGTAAGCAAGAGAGGATTTAAGTGAAATGAATGCAGAAAAGAATCTCCGTGGGATCTCTGATATTTTTTTCCCTGAGACAGAGCCAGCCAAGTCCATGTAAAAGAAGGTGCAGGATTACAACTCGTCAATGAAGCTGAGAAAGCCTAAGGGAGAAAGATAGAAATGGGTCTTCATCATCATCTTCATCATCCATCTTATGCCAGCTATAAAAGAGCTTCAGATATCATCAGAGCTTTCTTGTGCTCCAGCATTTCCCAAAAATGTTACATGAGCTTTTGAAGGGCTTAGTGTTGGCCAAAGTCGGTGAAAACATACAGCATATCTGGCATCCTGGTTATATCAGGACTGGCTTGCTCATAGGAAACTACAGTGTTTCGGAGATCACAAGTGTGAATGCACATCCCGAGTCATCTGAGCATCCCTCCACGCCTGTTTGTTTGTGTGAAGAGCTGGACTTCTTTTGCATGCTTTGCCACTATGTCCCTTTCTGAGACAAATATAAAAACATGGAAGTAATGTTTAAGGAACTTTTTAACCACAGTTCATTAAAGTGAGGAATAATGGAGCTAATCATCACTCATTTCAGTGTTTCTCCATCACTTCCAAGGTACTAAATTATCCAGGAGCAAGGTGCTCCACTAAATATCCAGCTAATGCTAACTGTTCTGCTTGAGCTGATCCAGTCATCACTATGAAACCCCAAGACTCACAGTGATTTGAAGGAAAAACCTTGGTACTATCATCATGGTATATTCATAATGCATATCAAAACTGAGGATTCTTCATAGTCGTGGGGCTCTTCAGAATCCAAAGCAACCATTTGGAACTGATGACATGCACCACAATGTCTGCAAAAATATTTTGCCATCATTGTTTAAACTTTTTTACTGGGAGCGACTGCACAGCATACACGTGATGCATTACACATTAGTTATACACTACATAGACTAATGTGAATACGCATCAGTTGCCTATAGTGGGTGCTGCCTTGTTCCATGCATGGGTTTGACTGTGTTTTGTTCCCTTTGCAGACTTTCCCCCTTCTTCATCTTGCCTGATTCTCAAAATGTGTAAAGTCAGCTACAAGTGTGGGCAGAGCTTACACGATGCTGTGAGGGCGTATAGGAAACTGCGACAAATGTAAAGTAAACTCTGAGGTTAGCATTTAAAGAGTGCTGCTATAGAATTGGCTAGGTAATTTCTTCCCCAGCATTTTCCCATGGGTAAAAGACAGACCATAGCTCTTCCTTCCCATGAAAGGCACTTTGATCTCCCTTGATGACATGCTTTATGTGTTTTGGGAGTTCAGTGTAATTGGCTCTGATGGCTGTTCCCCATCCCCAAAACATCTCTGTGTCGGTGTTTGTCCTGTAAATCTCACACAACACACAGCTCTTCTAAGTGCACGATAGACCAAAAAGAGCATATTTATGGATTTTGGAAAATCTTTTTAGAGATCATTTAAAATACTCCTTCATTATCAAAAGTGTTTTGTGTGGCTGCTTTGTCTTAATGAGAGTCAAACCCCATGTTGTCAGAAAACTGCCTGACTTGCAATTATGAATTGCTGTGCAGCGGCTGCAGAAGCACTCGGTCATGTCTGATGGCACTTAGACACTTGGACTAAACATTATGTCACCCCTCATGTCACAGCTGAGGGTTGCCAGCCCAGCAAAGCAGTGGTTTGATACCAGGGCTCCCATGAGAAGAACACGTCAGGAGAGCAGAACATTTCTCATCAGCATAAGGACGCACAGATACATCTTACATCAGCATTTAGGCCAGAGCCGCTCTTATTTTCTCACCTCTCTGTGAGTTATGACACTTAATCACAACTACTGTTTTGGTGCAGAGAGTATGGTAAACAGGGCTGTATCTGAAAAGTCACTTATTTTGTTAATCTAATAGAGGAAGGAAAACATTCCTGGCATTATGGTTTTATCAGCTTATAAACATGTGGTAGAAGCCTACATGCCTTAGAATAACAACAGAAACAAGACTGGGAAAGGAAACATTGAGATCTGGATGCTTTAGTAAGGACAACCAGCAGCACAGCACATTGTGTAAACTCAGAACTTTTCCCATTCCTCATCCCTGCAAATTCTATTAAATATTCTTAAGCTCTGGGGGCCTTGTAGTTAATTCTTTTTAATTCTTTATCAACTGATTAGCCAGCCCTTACTCAAAGGACATTTAGGATTGACAACAAAAGCAACAAACAGTGGAATTTCCTATGCTTCATCCGAAAGGATGTTTAAAAAGTTAATCAAAAGCTATCAAGTGTGCATAATCTGGATCAGTTTGCAGAAGGAAAAAAAAATATTTCCAAGGAAAATGGGTTACAGAACTAAAATTACCCTTGTTTCCTTGCGTGAATAGTTACTACTTTTGTATCCTTAAGAGTAGAAGGAAAAATATGAATAGCACTTTTGAGTTGTCCTCATAGTAACTTTTTCTCTGTTTAAAGGCACATACACAACATTGGCTCATATCACCACAGAACGGTGCTTGGTACCATGGCCTCGAACATGACACTGCTCTTTTTCCTGCCCTGTCTGTGGCTCACTGGGCTTTCTGGGGCTTTTATCCTACTGGCGCTGAGCTGCATAGCCCTGTCTGGTTGTGCTGTACACTTTTCCTCTTGCCATGGGACCTGACCAAACCTGTCCTCAAGGGACTTAGATCTGAAGGTAGAATTCCTTCTGAAAGTGGTAATCACCATTTTCACCTGCACCTGGATCACAGTGTATGTAGTCACCCACAATGGCACATTTTCTGCGCTGGGTACAATATGCAGAATGCAGGTCAGTCCCTTCAAGGTACAAACAGGACGAGACCAAAGGCTTTTCTTCCTTTTCCTATTGTTTTAATCTTCTCATCCAAAAGCATTCATGCCTCCTGACACAGAAAAAAGCCCTGGGTTCAGTGAACTAATTCAAATGACAGTCATATGAGGGTTGAAACCAAGGCGGCATTTGAGTTGAGGTTTATTTGCTTATGAAAATCTCCATTTCTAATGGTTAAAGGCACCGCCTTAAGGCTATAGTAATTATTTAGTGCTGTTTTCTCCTTGTGTGGGTCTTTACTTCACCAATGGTGTTCGTGCTTTGGCAGAGACTAGCTAAGAGCGCCTTTCAGCCCTGTTTCGAAAAGTCAGACTTTAAAGGGGTATGGGCAGTTACTTATCCTTGCAATTGAAAACATCTAAAACATCTAATTAGTATTTTATAAAGCCATTTTTATGGGGTGAGTTCTCTACGTGCTGCAGATGGTTACTGCATAATCATAACACCATAAAGGCTAGAAATTTACAACATATTTTAGAAAAATAAAAGACAAACAGATGACAATTAAAAAGAGCCCCAAGCTCAGTAAGATGCTTCAAGCCAATGCAATGGGTGGGAAAAACTTCCAGGCTGAAGGAAAAAATGAGGCCATATCGTTAGTTGAGGTGGTGGGGCACAAATGTGCCAGAAGTGCCTCTGAATGAAGAAACCAAACTCACTTGGTCACATCTCCTTGCTCAAATAGCATCTGATTGGACCTCATTCTATAAATCACATTTCTAACACAGATAGCAACCAAAAGTCTGTCTCCAGTCTCAGATGCCCCAGGGGACATGATAAGGTTCAGCCATGAACCATTCCCAGGTTTATTGTGCATAGAGCCATTTCTAAGTTACTTTGACCAAAGCATTTCAGGTCAGCACTTAAGACATGCTGTCTGATACACAGCTACTAAGCTGTGTTGGAGAATACATCAGGAGAGCATGGCACTCCTACTTTGCCCTCTCTTATCTTTCCTGGAAAACATGATAAATACATGAGCAAACCTGCTGGGACATGTCAAATATGCATCTCCACCTCCCCACTGTGGATTAAGAAGAAAAAGTCATTCACTACTCATCATACTTGGAGAGTCTCTTGTGCATACAGCAAACACCTCCAGACGTCTCCATCGGTGACGTTATTTATAAGTGGACCAAACAGCTTGTTAGGCTAATTGCTCCTGGAGGGATTTAATTCTATTGGGGAAGCTTGAACAGGGCTCAACTGTTCCAGAGAATTAGCTGCCAGTCCTCCCTTTGATTTACGTCCCTCATAAAATTTTATGGCCAGATTAGAATGAACTTCACTTGCACTGTGTTTTTAGTAAAGTTTTTTACGCTGCATAAAAGCAAAAAAAGAATCAATGCTGTAACTAATTATAGCCTTAACCAGGAAAGGAAAATTCCTTAAAATGGGGAGGAACGACCCCAAAAGCCCCCTAGAACAGATCCCTATGGAGGCCCTGCCTCAGGCACCTCAGCTTTGAGCCTAAATATGTAGAGAGAGCAGCAACAGCTAAAAAAGCCATAGTTTAAGGAAGAGCAGTTTTTAATGGCAAAAGACTGATGTGGCTTTTTATGGTAACCAAGAGGGAGTATGAAGCAACCGGGTTCTGGTAAATGGGAGAAGGGAGTGGGTGCTTATCAGTCACTTTGTCTGGAATGTCTTTGAGTCATTTGGCTGCTGAGTTTGTTGGTATGGAGGGAAAAGTCTACTTTTGAAGTAATTGGCTGCTTGCAGAGATAATTTGCCTGCATAGTGCTTTTCCTTCTGTTGTTGATAAATTATGGAAATCCCTGGGCTACACTTTGCTTCATCAACTGTAAAGCTGGGACATAAATCCAAACAGAAAAAAGAGTTTTTTTCTTCCTTTCTTTCTGCCAGTGAAATACAATGTCACTGAAAATGGCCTTTATATCTATACTATGAAATCTATGAAAGATTGCAGAAAAGGAGGATAATAAATAGACGTAGTAAAATATTTACTATTCTAGACATTGGTAGCCAAGGCCAGATTGATGGGAAATGTTTCGTTTGGGGCTGACAGCCTTTAAATGACCTCTTTACAAATGCCTGAATCTTGAAATTCAACATGCATGTGAGCTCCACTGGGACATGTGAGTATTTTGTGCAAGTACTTTGCCGTGTCAGGCGCTGGCCCATTGACAGCAGCAGGAATTACAGGTGTTCAGTTCCTCCCAGATGTGCAAAATGCAGATGCTGGAAAGCAGCTCATCCTGACAAAACTCCAGCTGCCTGCTTCCATGCCGGACGAGAGCAGATCATATGCTACATTTCACTTCTGGCCAGGACTTATCTTCATTTTCTGCTTTTTTTTCTCAAAATTAATGCTTTTGGGCTGCAGAAGCACTTCCCAAGATGGATTTTTCCACTGAGAAGGGAGCCGCAAGAGAAGGACCACTTCATACGGTCAAAGAAATCATGGGGCTTTGTAGATTTATTTTAAATTAAATAAGTTATTCCATGTGTTCTGGACACAAGATCACTATAAACTAATTTAAAATCCAGGGAGAAAACCTCTGACAGTCAATTTTTTCAGTCCTTCAAGCTGAAATACTGTACCAGTAGTTCATCACCTGGCAAATAAACCTGCCAGCTCAAAACTCTGTATTAATCATTTTCTGTACCCTGCTTGAACTTTTCAAAACTGAACTCAGGAGTGCTCTAATTCTCAATTCACTGGTACTAAAAGAAACAAGTAAAGAGGAAAAAAGGATTGCTATGAGTAGCCATCCTCCTCTGCCTCTTCCACTGCAGGAATATGAACTTCACAGAACACAACTTCGGGGAAGTACCTGCCATTTGCCCCACAGCATCTCAAGCTGTAGCCCAGACTTTATGAGCCAGAAACAGACAGACCAACACCTTCCTTGATAGGATGGATTTTTAATTTCTGGCCTGGACAAGGGATATTTTTTACTAGAAATTTCTCAAACTATCATTCCACAGTAATAATTAACATTTTTTCATTATCTACATTGACACCTACAAAGACCTTGCTTAATTATGTGCCTGTATTCCTCCTTCTAAGTGTTAATGTTTCAGTCTTCAAGAAAAAAGAAAAGGAAAGAGATGACAAAAACTCCACAGAATAAAGGAACATATGTTCCTGAGATCATAGCAAAACTAGCCACTTAGTAGGAACAAACTGTGATGTATAGCATACTTACTTTTCTAACCTTTCTAAAATTACCTATTTGACTGATTTCTTATGTGTGGAAAGAGGCATAAGGCCTTCCCTTCTGTCAAAGTACTATTGTCTTGAGTAATTTGGAAACCCCCTGTTTCAGTGCATTGACACTACAAGCACAGAGACAGATTTAAGGCATCTTTAAGTATGTGCAAGAGTCACAGGAATGCGTTTCTTAATACCACTGTAACTAGAGAATATTTGTAGGAGAAGTATTTATAGGGGAAGTCCAGCTAAAATCCAAAGCACTGAATCAATGACTGTCCCACAAGAAATGAAGCCATAAGCCTGCTTCACATTTACAGCTGATGGTTTGGGGTGCAAGAATGGGCACAGCACTTCCACCACAGATCTGTGCCTTCACTGGGGCTCAGCTCACAGGCACAAATGAAGAACAATGTCATAAATTAGGGACTAGGCATCTATCTACTGCACAGCTGCAGGAGAGACTGCTGATAAATCAACCTCTTGCATCATATCAGGCTGTTGCATGTATCATCCCAGCCTTGTTCAGTAATGTATCACACATTTGAACATGCAGCCATTGCTGTGATATATATAGGCTGAATAATCTTACATTCATGCACCTACTCTATACATAATGCTCTTATAGTAATAAGCATTAAGAACTACCTTAGAAAGGAGAAAATCTTCTTTAAGTCTATTAAAGTCTCCTCCAGTGTCAGCCTAAGCAGGGATTATAAATATATATATATGCACCCAGATTTCACTACTTTCTTAAACGGAGTAGAGGTACTATTATGAGATAATGCTTCCAGCAAATGCATAGTATTATTGCCCGGTATAGAGAAAAAGCTTCTTTCCTTAATTCCTGTCCAGATCTTCCACTTAACTAATTATTCTTGATATATTGTTAGAATGTTTTAATTTTCAGTACTTGATGGCAAGACATATCTAGGTAGGGAATATGCTTAAGGCTACCTTGGGCCAGCAGCTATCGGTGATTAACATGGATGTTGTAATTAATATGGCATCTAAGTTCAAGTGAATGATGAGAAATTCAGATCATCTACTAAATTGGACTACCAGGCCTATTTCCTTCAGACAAGGGAAAAATGTGCTTGTACCATTTATTTCATTGGCCATTAATGTTATTCCTAGAAGACATCTCATTTAAGTGTGCTTTCTCTTACTTCTTCCAGTTCAGCTCTCATATATTCATAAGCAAGACTATCAAATCAGTGTAGTTTCCTGTAACATTTTTTCCCCCCATCTTAAAGACTATAACAACCAGAGAGTTCAGAAAGATATTGATTTTATTTCAAAAACAAGTCTGAAAGAACAGAGGGACTGCTAAATTGGGTTTGAGATCAATGTAGCCCAATGTCCTGGTCTTCACAGGGCAGAGCAGCTGGCAGAAAAGACAGAGTATAGAGTAATCCCTCCTAGTGCACTCTTTAAATTGCCTCTAGGCCACCACGGATAGCCACCACTAAGTGCTGCACAACTAAAAATGTATCTCGTTTCTCTCCTGATCTTTTTATACCCTCAACCTCCACAGCATCCTGTGACAGCGAGTCCCACACCCCAAAACAGTGTATTCTGCAGTGAATAAATGTTATTTTTGAAAGCTGCTGCTTGTTAACATCACTGGGACAAGCCTGCAAATGCTCAAAGGGGAGAGCCATCAGTCGCACTGCATCAGGAGGAAAGATCAGGTCCTTTGGCTTTTAAACCAAGCTGCAAATTCGGAACCAGCTGGGCAGCTTCATCCCTGTAAGAAGAACAGTGATGTTGAGCTGGCATCCTGCAGTGAGAGGGAAGAAGCGGACACCCACCCTTAAAGTTCTAACATGGTTTTGATTTGGAAGCAGATAGGAGATGGGAATTCTGTTAGCATTGCTAAATTAAGCCTTCCAGGGGCAGATCTAGACATGTCCGGAGTGCTCAGATTTGCAAAAGGTGCATTTTTTGGTTTTCAGTTAAGACTTTCCATACTGGGTTATTTCCTCCACCACACAGGTATTGACAGCAGTGAAGGGAGTGGATCAGGTACCCAGCATTAGCTACAGGCCATGGTTTTCAAGTTCAACTCCCAGGTGTTTGGCAGTTTAGTGGCCAATTCTATATCCTTTAAATCTGTCTGGTTTTCACAAGAAGCTGAGCTCTCATTCTGAAAGTTACCTATGCATTTCCTCTGATAGCCAAGAATTAGTGTTTATTTTAAAAAGCAAACTAAGTGTAAATAACAAAACTAGCTTTTTTTTCCCTGAAAGATTCAATATGGGAAAAGCTCCAGTAAAGGCTGAGACAACCATGTGACAGAAGAAATAGCACTTCCCAGGAAAGCGCATACTTTGTTGATATAATCGTTTTTCTAGAAGCAGCATTCCCATATTGATCTGAATATTTATCTGTTCTGTGCTCTTGTCTGACAAATATTTATGTAACCAAATTTCACCCTGTAAATAGTTAGCCTGCTGTTTGGGGCAGAGGACTCATTATTTTTATAATGTAATAGATTGCCTAAATAAGACAGTCTTCAGAAAGGACTATCCATACACCAATTCACAGACCTTTAAGGAGACCTATATAAAATCCTACATAAACCTATACAACAAACAACAGAACAAGTGCTCATGGTTTGCCTGTATGTATGAAGTGCTTGCACAACCATTCTTTTCCAAATAATTTGTAGTGTTTGCAACTTAATAAACGCATTAAGCAGTAAATGGACCATATTTCTCTACATCAGATAAAAAAATCTGTGCATTTATGTGTCAAATACTTATGGAGCTGTAGCCATATAGGGCAATAGAGGAGGATGAGAATTCTTTGCCTCTTCTTCCCTGTCATTATTTTACCTGTAATAAAATTCAACCAAGCCCCAGCCTTGTGTTATCCCATTCAGCTGGAAATCTGCAATGCACTCATGGAAAACGCCACTTCCAATCAGGCCATTATACACCATGGGGCAAGCCTGCTTTTCCAGTGTTGCAGAAACATCAAAGTACTTGCCACCTTTGATAAAAGAAAAAAAGCAGAAGAATGTCTCCAGCCCTCAGTAGTATTTCATCTCAAAAAAAAACCACAAGATCTATTATTTTTGCATATGGTTTCTTCTTCTGCTTTTCTAAAGGGCAATAGTTTTTGTGTCTGCTTTGTAAATGATATAAAACCTTGGATCAAGCCATATTTTCAGAACAGCTGAATCCACCTCATAACATGGGTTTTGACACCTGAAAAAGTGAAAATCATATTCTTTATCTTAACAAAAGCAACAGTCGCCACACATGGAAACTGTAACCCTCCCTGATACAGCTGCCCATGGTCCTCAGCCTGAAGTGGACACACACAGTTTCACTGACGACACACTGCATACAGGACTTCAGCATAGAAGCAAATTTCTCAGGGTCTAAAATGATGCATTTACTCCAATGATCACAAGGAATTTCACAGAATAGTCTTTCCTCCACTAAATTATGCATGCCAAAATGCTACAGGCAGATATACATGGTCTGTATTTGGCTTACCAGCCATAAGACTGACTACATATTCATCCTTGATAACACCATCATCAGCCATTTCAGCCAGCGAGGCATTGGACCACTCAATGCCAGCCTTCTTTCCATCAGGGAAAAAGACATAACCTACAGCAAGGCTGAAGGGGAAAAAAATGGAGCAGATTGGAAGATCAAGCAAAACTCAAATGGACCAACACATTTGCCTTCTAGGGGAGCCCAACGCTAAGTGTACCTTCCATCCCTGGAAAGTAGCAGCAATAAATAAAAAAGTTTATATTGTGGAATATTGCACGTGTTGAGTGGAGGAAGCCACACATGCAGGAAAGATGAAGCTTGCAGAGTGGATTGTGGTGGGCAGGTGGGACAGACAAATTACTTGTTCTCATTTGGTTCCAGGACCATGAACACTGATCTTTAAGGTTGTGGATGCGCAGAGCACCAGTCAGCGAGGCAGGACTCCCTGAGCAATGCCCTACAGATGGACAGACTGTCTTAAATAGGTGGAATTGCTGAATTTGTATCTCTGAATCTAGGCAGTAAGACAGGCAGCTGCATCAGTCAAACAGTAATTGAATGGAAAAGAAGTAATTGAAGGTAAAAGCTGTCCTTATGACTAATTGCAAATTGAAAATTGGGTGGAGCGAGTGGGGAGCAAGAGGGTGTGGATGGAAGTCTGGCTGTGCAGGTTCAAAGTAAGAATGTGCATACAGGTGTCCTGCAGAGTGATTTCTGCCACCTTTAAGATGCAGATTTTTAGCAGCATAAACTTCCTTGGTTACTTACTTAGTTGTGGTAGCTGGCAGATTAATAACTGTTAAATGTGCTGCAGTCCCATCCTGTAAGACAGCAATAAAGAAAAAGCAGTCTAATTTGTGTGGACTTATTTCTGTGGGTCATAAACTGAGTTGACCAAGAAGACATGGGGTATAACACAGGTTATGCGGTGGCCTCTGACTTTATACTTTTAAATCTTCTCAATACATCTTCGATGAAAATCTGGATGAAAATGAGTCCAAAATTATAAACCAAACACATTAAAGACAAATTAAAGACATTAAGGACAACAGAAGGTCCATAGCAAATGGACTTAAGAGGAGGAGGAAAAAAAATGCATGAGAAGATGAGCTAGCCATGATCAAAACCAATGGGCAGCCTACCAAAGCTGGCCCTGCTTAGGCCAGACATCTCTTCTAAGCTTTATTATTCTATGCCTGAGAGCAGCATGCAGAAAAAATGTTTAACAAGAAGGAACTGGAATCTCGTGTTTTTATTAATTTCTTTTCCACCCTTGAGTCTGAATACCTTCATGCTCCACTTGGGCTGTTCTGAGGCAAGTGTAAGCCTACACTGTGGTGTTATATATGTACAGTATGAGGACTCTAAATTTCAGTCATCCATAAGCTTTAATTCCATCTTAAAAACCATTCAAATGGCTTCTAAAAAGGAGAGACAGGGTCACCATAGTTTTGAGTTCTGAATAACTGAGAAGTAAGGGAGAGATTATTACCTGATTATACACTTCACAGTGCAAAAGCATAGTCTTATCAAAAGGTACAAATGCAGGTGTGAAATCACAGCAGCTACTGGATCTGCTGAGATGTGTGATTTTCCACAGTGTGTTTTTATGCTAGCCAGCATATATCTGGGAAAAGAACTTTAATGCTGAATTCAGTCTTAATTCCTGTAATGTTGCTTATAAGAGAGAGTTCAGAACTGTTTACACCTGTGTTGGCAAAGGAAATGCCTTTTCAGGAGCATCTGTTGGGGCTCCATGCCAGCTTGTAAGGCCAGAATTCAGCATTTCCTCAGGCTCTGCTCTCCCAGCAGCCACGGTGCTGACTTTCCTCCAGCACAGCCACCATTGCAAACCAGAGAATTAAAGCCTAGCACAGGCAGAAATACTTGCTGACTGCTGTCGTGAAGGTTTAGGATGCCTTCAAACACTTCAGGCTCTCAATTAGCATGAATCAGCACTGCATCACTTCCACTGAGTACTGGGTATTTGCAGCAGCTGAGAAACTGTCCTGTGAAGATGCCTATTTCAACTTTCTTCAAAAAGCCAAAATGAAGAATTTCAAGTTACTCAAGCAACTGTTGGTTCAACCAGTGTACAGAATCTGTTTTTACACACATGGCTCTGCTTTTGAGAGCTGCTCCCAACACTGATATGTACTAATGTTGATAGCATTATCATGTGTGCACGTAATAGCACTTCTGATTGCACATGGCAGATGCTCCCAGTGCCTAATTTCTGAAGACATAAATGTGACTGACAGGTTCAGAAACACCTCTAATTTCATGGTTAAGTAGCACTTTGACATGTTAATACCTACTTCGAAGTGTGCCAAAATCATGACATAACGGTAAATCTCAGACCAGTTCCGGATACCTGCAAAAAAAGAACAAAACCACCCAACCTGAGGTACGCTATTACTGGAAAATGTGAACTAGCATTACCTGACTTGATAGTAACTGTGGAAAAAGAAATATCCCATAATTGATAACATGTAATTTATTACATGCTAAGCATATGCATGTCCCAAAAACAGGAATGGAATTTCCTCTGAAATGTCTTCACTTCATGCCCATGAAACTGGTTATTTTTAATGATCACCTTTAGTCCCACTGTCCTGCCAGTACCAGCTATAGTGACGGAAGCAAAGTGAGTAAACTGTTGCTGGCGCTGTTACCATAAGAGTGGCTCCGAACCCCTTTGAGGAGAACTTTGGTTTTCTCATGATTTTCTATTTCAATTTCTCCAACAGACTGGCCCCACTCCTCATGTCGGAAATGTTGTTCCCTTTGTCTGGAAGAAAGAAAAGACTGAGTTGACACAGGCAAAATCAGTAAGTCTCCTCTTCAAGCAGCCTCAGTGACAATCTGTTGTGCACCCATATCCCAAAGCAAAGAATAAATTTCAGAGCATCTGGATCATGGCTATGACAGATTTACATGCAAGCAATCACTTTTAAATTTCCCAGTTATTGCTACATAATGTCTATGAGACACCTGAGAATGAAACAACAGCAAATTTCACCTTGACAGACTGCAAAAATGCCCTTTCTTTGAAAAGAATATTGTACTACCAAAGAGTCGCTGCTTAGAAGTCAGCAGATATCACCAGCAACAATACACTATTGGTATACATATTTTCTGCTTGTATGTAAACGACACACTATCAATACTCATGTTTTATTCTCATATTTTCAGGTCTTCAAAGCTTGTATCGTAATTAAAATGCCCACTTTAGCTCTTCTTCTACATGATCATATTTAATCCTTTGCTTAGATATACCTGGACTGGTGACTTGGGAAGCAACCTAAATCAGGTTGTTAGCAATGAAAAAAAGGCAGAGTAAGAAATATTCCAAATGCTCAAGGTTTTACAGACCCAAACTGCAGACAGGTCTCTCCACCCACATATTAGGGAGACCCTGCCTGCGTGCAGGACCCTCCTTTGAGGTTGCCAGGTCTGGTATAGTAATGAAACCAGAAGACACCTGACAGGAGCCATGTCCTTTATTAGCTCACTTCAGATTAAACCCACCTTCTAGAATCACCTATAATAACACATGACAGGCCCTTAAGAGATCTGTAGACAAATTACTGTTAAGCCAAGAAGAAATTAATCATGCCTCTCACTTTTTGACCCTGTGGAAGAACTCTACGGTCCACGGTTCCTGAGCAAAAGCACGTGCAAATGTGCCAGGGTGACTGTCGACATTGAAGTTAAAGACTTCTGTGAAGTTCTCCCAACTAGGAAAAGGAAGGGGGAGGAATAAAAGACATTATTAGCACTCAGGTCACACTAGGCCAAGTTTGCACTTCCTACTCTGACAGTGGCAATCTTGCATTTTATGATTATTGGAAAATTCTGGTTTACATAGTTTTAAATATGTTTGCAAAAGAGCAAATGGAAGGAAATTGAGACGAAAAACAACGGTCTATAAAAGTCAACAGGTTACCTAGGAGGGTGTCGTGGTTTAAGCCTCACCCAGGCTAATAACTCACAAAGTTTTACTCACTCACTCACTCCCCCCTTTTTCTTCCCTCAGTCCCAGGGGGATGAGGAGGAGAATCGGGGAAAAAAAAAAAAAGAAAAAAAAAAAAAAGCAACTCGCACAGGTTGAGATAAGAACAGTTTAGTAACTAAAGCATAACGCAAATCACTACTGCTACCATCAATAATAATACAAGAGAAATACAAGGAAAGAGAATACAACTGCTCACCAAGCCTGACCAAGCCTGACCCAGCCAGTGCACCCCCCAGCAGCGAACTCCCCGGTACCAAAAACCTGACCATGCCGTGCACCCCCAGTCCACCACCACACCCTTCTGGGTCTCTGCTCCCTGTCTTCACATCCTGGACATGACATGCTGTGGTATGGAATAACCTCTTTGGTCAGTTTGGGTCAGGTGTCCTGTCTCTGCTTCCTCCCAGCTTCCCCTCCTCCCTTGCATAGCATGAGGCTCAGAAAGTCCTTGGCCAGACCAAAACATTAGCAAGCAGTAACTGAAAACACTGGTGTTATCAGAGCTGTTCCCAGGCCCAAAATCAAAACCACAGCGCTGCACCAGCTACCCAGAAGGAGAAAAATGACTGCTGCTGCTGAACCCATGACAGAGGGGAAGCTGGCAGGGCAGAGCTGCAAGCCAAAGCATGCTGCTATCTGTTCAGAGGCACAAATGCAACATCACTACAGAAATGCTGCGCTACTTTGGCAGCAAATCCTTTTTTATGAGACAAATACAGTCCATAAGCAGAAAGAGAAAGCAGAGGCTTTACGTGTTACATTGTGTACATGACCCTTTGAAAACAGTAACCAAATCCCTAACCAGGAACTCGATACACATCCCAGAGCAAATGTGAAACATTCTTACTGGAAAGAGAATTTAACTGGCACAAGTACCCCGTCCTCTTCACTCCACTGCTGTCGGTAGGGTCCTTTTCTATAAGACAAAGTACTATAATTCTGTATCACTCCTAAACAAACAGCAATATGTTTCTTAAATGTTTTGGAAATGGATGCAATCGGAGACATTGCAGAAGAATAATGCTGTTGTGTGCTAAGGTAAGATACTAAAGCTGTGTATTACTCGCTGTGTTTTCATTCCATGAAATTCAGTGAGTGTTTTTTGTTATCAAACAGCTTTTTGCTCAATTCAGTTAAATATATTTCCAGCTTTCTAAAATCCTTGGTCTTAACTGTACATGAACAAAACTATAGATTGCTGCAATACCTGAGTGATCCGTCAAAGCTTATTTTCCAGATCGTTTGGGGCTCTAAGTATTCAATAGTGAGCCCTCCTCCACTCCAGATCTCTTCAGATTCATCATTCACCATCATGTTTGGATGTTGTGGGTGCTAAAAGACATTACAGGAAAAAGTTTGATTAATTTGTGAGGATGCAACGTGGGTGAATTCCTGCTCTGATGGTCCTCTGCAGGAGGAACATGTGGTTGAATTGGCTTTTCAGTTCTACCTGCTTTCTGGTAATCAGATTATCAGAGAGGAAAGACTGCATCTGAAACACCAAAGAGAACACATTATTGTTTCAGATAACAGAACTGAATTACTAGTGTAAAGGGAAGTCATTGCAAGAGCTCAGCTCCTTATGCTAGTGACTGTCGAGCTCACAGCCAAGCTGATGCAGGACTTTGGGGGTATATCTATTTTTAGACTAAATTTGATGAAACTCTAAAATTATGTAAATTTCCACTGCATGCAACTTCTCCCCCAAAACTCTTCAGCTGCTCTTTGAAAAATACGTCTTGTTTCCTAAAGCTGTCACCTTTCTAAAAGAGACTTATGCCTGTTGCTGTAGGGAAGGATCTATGAAGGTCCTGATCTTGGCTGGCAGTTCTAAGTGACAAAGCCACAGATTGGTATCGTTATACTAAATATTATTAGAAAAGAAAATAATTCACATCAATCTCCTTTTTTTTTATTTTATTTTATTTTTTTTTTTTTATGATCTGCAAATAGAATGTCTCCTGCTTTTTCTGGTCATGGCTACTTGGTGATGCAAATCTATGAACATAGAGACAGTTGAGTGCAAAAGGATTTATGTCAGATCTTCCCTCCTTCTTTACTGTGTAGTCAGCTATTAACAAAATAGAAAACACAGAGGCAAATGATTATACATATATAAAATATGTATATATACCGTATATACATACTGTATATGATTAATACTGATTCTTTTTAGCAAGAATGAAACAGATGCATGTATAAAGCTTTCCCTAAAAGTCCCTAAAAGCTTTCCTTTCTCTTTTAAAGAGGCAATTCCACAAAGTTTTTATAGCATTCACTAATTGAAAGAGGAGGGAAAATCAACCATAACCATACAATGTAACATATTAAGCATGTGCTGCATGTTATCAGAAAGACTGAATGTTCAAACTCTTCCTGGGAGACATACCAAGACATTTTATAGAAAATATGATATGTTTTGTGCATATTATAGGAAAAACGGAATGAGTGTCAGGCACCTATTGCAAAAATTAGACACAGACAGTAATCTTGCCAGTTCTATCACTGTCTTTTGCACAGCACTGACGTCTTACTGTTAGGATGTTAATGTAGTGAAGGTGCAGAGAACATTATTTTTTGCTTGGTATCCTAACATAGGTTTGAGACAAGAGTTAAGCACTGCTCTTGAATGTCACCTCACATCCACCACTTACTTCAAACTCCCCTATTCCATCCACCCTCAGGAAGAGCCACATTTCACAGACCCCATCAGGACGTTTTGCAAGACGAGCAATCACAAAGGTCTTGTTGGTCTCTGCAAAGCCGGTGAAGTAAACAGAATCGATTGCCTAGGGAAAGGGAAATTGATAATGGATTTCAGCTCCAGCTGGAGGCTGGAAAGGGTGGGGAGAAGATGAATAATTCTTTGTTTTCCATGGATTTCTTCTCAAGAATCAAATTTTACTTTCACTTTCTATATATGACAGCAGGCACCCCAGAGAACAGCCAGGGAGTTCTGCTAGCAACAATGAAGACTCATCGGTAAGACAGAACAGCCCGTGTTCTCAGGAAATAACTGAAATACACAACAGTTAGTCAATCTGGCACAAAATCATCATAATGTTCATTGACATAAAAGCATTTTTCCTTCTTGTTTGCCCATTTCCTCATCAGAGCTGGCATGGACAGCATAAAGGCAGCAGATAAGAAGTAGTTTTAGAGAGGGAATGCAACTACTGCATGATAGCTGCAGACAAGGTGAAGAATAATAATCTGAATTAAGATGTTTATTTCACAAAAAGAAAAATCCTTATGAAATGTGTCCTCAAAGAGTGTCTGTGAGGAGGAAACTGAGGCACAAGCACGCTGTTTCCCCCTTAAGCTCCACATTGTATGGAAGATAATTTATATGTAGGGGAAACATAGGAATAAAAAAGGAAAAGGAAGTGAAAGAAAGTTATAGAAACCAGGTATGGGCTACCATAGTGCCAGTTAACATCTCAAATCTTAAAAACCAGTAGGAACAGAAGTTCACAAGTTCAAGTTCAGATGTCAGTATTCATATATTTCAGCAGAACTCAAAGTTTTAAAAGCTGAAACATGGAAATTTTGATTTATATGTGCATTTTCAGGCATGGATGAAGTTCTGCTTCTGAAAAATAATCCCTCATAAAATGCCAAAAAAAGAAAAAAAACCCCACTAAACACAGATGATTACTGCCCTTATGCATACAGGTAAGGGGTGATTTCAAGGGCACAGAATCTGGAAATATACATGGAGTGAGCCTGCTGGATGCCAATGCAAAAATCCAGAGACATCATTTCTGTAAGTCTTTTCTGGATCTGTTTTTAGATCTCTCTTGTATAACTTGCTCCAGTGTGGCTGTTTGAAGGAGCAGAGGAAAGCATTGACCTTGACGACATCTCAAACCACTCTGGATGTTGGTTTGATTGGGAAGACACTGTCACTCCTGACCCATCAAATCAAGATTGGCAAAACACTTCAAAATGCTCCAAGCAGCAGCTTAATTAGTAGAAAGGGAAAGCTGTAGAAAACAACTTCATTTTTAAAAGGCTAAGCAGGACCATTAATGCATTTGTTAAATACTATGATTTAAGGATTCCCAGAAGGTTCCAGTATATGCTAGCAAGAAGTTCACAGAAATAACATAGGATTCAGCATCTCAGCTGGCACCCACAAGGCAAATCTTGATGAGGCAAACAAAATCAAGGGACACTCTATCTCACCAGCCTTTCTGCTTCCCCCTTTCACTAAATAATACAGCAAAGCCAACCCAAATGTCCCTGTTAAGTACAGTGAGTATTTTGATAGGATAGTACATGTTCACAGGAAATGTACAGATTGTAGATAGAGGGTTCATTATTTGTTAAGCAGACAAGTACACCTAAAAAATAAGATTCAATTCACTAACTGTGTTAAAATAGAATACACGTGTCCTGTAGTGCATTTGCTTTTCCCCACTGACTTCAGCTGCTCTGATTAGAGGTAAGCCTCCCTACATGAGACAGCTGAGGTGACATCCCCAAACTGCCCTCCCTGGTACGTGTGGAAGGCGGGTGGAAGAAGGACGTGGGTTCCAAGGCTTCAGGGGTTCAGTGGTGTGGGGATCAGACACCAGGATCAGGAATGGGGATCCCTGAGGGATGCAGGTGCCAGGTGGGTGCAAGGTGCTGGGGATGGAGAGAGCAGGTCCCTGAGGGGTGTGGGTTCTGCAGATGGAGGTGCTGTGAGTGCAGGGTGGTATGAGTCCAAGGACAGTGGGTGTTGTGGAGGTACATCGGTCCCAGGGGATGGGGGTTCCAGGGATTGGGGGGTAGGGATGCTGGGGAAGGATGGAGACCCAGAGAACAGGGCTTGCCAGGGATGGGGATGCCGACGAAGGGGCTGTAACGGAAGGCGGTAGCGGGAAAGGCTGTCCCACGATTAGGGGTACCGGGGGGGCTGCGGGACACTCACGTGGGGGTCGGGGCGGAGCGGGCGCGGCCGCCGTGGCTCCGCGGGGGCTCCGCCGGCCGCCAGCTGCCTCCAGGCACCGTGGCAGAGCAGGAGGCAGCTCAGGGCCCAGCGCTTCAGCGGGGCCGGAGCTCCGAGGGCGGCTGCTCGCCTGGCCCCGAGCAGCGCCAGCAGCACCAGCAGCGGCAGCAGCAGCAGCAGCATCGCGGGCCGGGGAGAGCAGGCGGAGCGGCGTGCAGCGCTCGGCGCTGGCTCCGGCCGCCGCCAAACCCCGCCTCGGGGCCGCGCATCGCGGGGTCCCAGGCTGGTCGCGATCATTTCCGCGAGAGGCTTGTACCGGCGCTCTGAGGCCACTTTGGGAAGTGGGATCGGCTTCTTTCAGTATGTTGTTGTTGTTGTTATTATTATTGTCAATAATTATTATTACTATTAGTATATTTCTCCCAAGAAATGTGATCTCAGCGCGCATCCCGCCCAGCTGTATGGAAACTCCTGAAGTGAAGCTTAGGTTGTTGCCCTGGAGAGGCACAAGCAAGTGTCCAGGAAACCCTCTGGTCCCTGCTGTGATGCAGGAACGTTAAGTGTCGGGGTCTCCCCCTGGGCCTGTCAGGGGGTACAAGGGCCGCACCAGCGGCTCCTTGCCGAGGATGAGAGTTGCAGATGTTCCCAGCTCTTCAATTCAAACTGCAGCTCCTATTGCAGGCTTCTGACCCTGTTTTTTCTGCCTCTCAGCTCCCACCACCAGCTCCAACCTGCCTGGCAGCCCATTTCATCTAGGACACCAAAAAATAAATCACAGTGGGTATCCCTTCAGCATCTCTTGTAGGTCCATTTCTAGAAGCCGTATTAATGAAGGTTTTTGGTGGCTGCACAATATATCTTTTTATTCTTTTTGGAATTAGCAAGCATTTAGTCTCATTTCCCATACTAAACCACACCCAGCCTCTCAGGGGTGGTTGAAGTGTATCTGACCCCACTTTGGAGAAAGATGGGCCTCTCAAAACCTTCGCTTTCTTTTGTCTGCTGAGTATTTTGTCTCCCTAATAGCTCGACAGGCTGCTCAGGTGACTTCTTTTTTATGCCTCAGTTGTCCCTCAGTTTGGTTTTATAACCACCTGCACTGTGGTCTTGTGTTTAACGGAACAGGGCTTCTGGTTCTTTCAATTTCTTCTCTGAATGCAACTGTTTTTAATAACCTCCTTAGCTCTGCTGCTTCTTTTTGCCCTTTATCTAGCCTTTTCTGATACAGATGTGCTCTTCCTCCACCTCTAGATCGTGTTTCTATTTATCTTTCAAAAGCTTTTATTGTCTTAAATGCTCCTCTTACCTTCTTAAAAAGCTTCCTTGTTTTTACACAGTTCCCCTTTTTCTGAGACAGGGTACAACTGTTCTGTATTGCTTTATTGCTATCCATGGACCACATAAAATCAAAACAGAAGGGCAGGAACTAAAAAGCAGAAAGCACCAGAGATTAACACAATAAGGTTCAGAAGTGTATATCTGTAAACTGCCATTCTTCAATTAATACTGAAGGGGTACATCTTAAAGTCAACCACAAAGAGCAGGCAGAGAGTCAGAGAGATAAAGTTATTTTCTTACTTCAAATTGTGTTATGGAGGAACTGAAAGTGGTCTGAAAATAGGAGATGCGTCACAATGTTATCACCCTGCACCTGTAGCACAGCAGGAATGGCTCAGTCCAGAGAAACTCTGCAAAGGGAATGGACTACAAAAACCAGCTTTTATTTTTAGTTAGAATTTAAACACAGTGTTGACATGAAACAGTATCCAATGGGGAAATTTCTACACAAATGGCAGACCTCTGGGACCTTGCAAATAATTAAACCCTCAGCAGCTCTAGTCTGTGGGAGATGGAAGGGCTTACGGCAAATGTCAGATTCTTGTAAAATCTCTTTTCTCCCTAAGGCAACCCATGAGCAGCTTTACTGCCCTGTGCCAAACTGCTGGTGTCCTCATGTGAATCATGTGAATTTCAGTATTTGCATTTCTGAGGGGAGGATAAATGGGGCACAAATACTTCATATTTGCCTCTGACATGTGATGGATTCAGAAAGCAAGTCTCACCCACACACCAGTGAAGATATTGTGGCTGTCTCTATGCAATCTGCAACAGAGATAAGTGCTGTTCCTTCCTACAAGGACAGGAAGCTAGGAAACAATTTGCATTGTGCAGTGCTATGTTCCAACATTTCTTAGGTAATTTGTTTGAGGACTTCAAATTATCTCTGGCAAACAATTTCTCTTGGCAATATTGTTTGCCATGGAAATAGGCTCTAAACTAGCAGGGCTTGCAGAAGAACTAAAGTACTGACATGCCTGGTAATGTTTTTAGCATGGTAAAACCCAAACTGTGCATATTAAAACAAGCTTAAAGTCTCCCCCAAAAGCTTTGCAAAGATGTGGGGAAGAAAATATTCAACCAATTGGTCTTAAGTTCAAGAGGAGATGAGGAACTTACAATTGATGCACAGCACTGAAAATACAGAAAACAAAGCAAGCTGAATGTAAGAATTTCTGCCAGCATACATTTGCTAACTTGCTCCTAATCATCTGCAATATTGACCATCAAACTTCTCACTGCGTAGTGAACACTTTAAACAGTGCTACCTCTTTCAAATCCAGCTGCCTGGCAAAGGAAATTGGTGTGTTAGGACTAAATTCCATCAAAAAAAAGTACTTTGGCACCTTGAGAAATCACGGGCCTGCAAAATCAGATGAAGTGTGGCTGTGAGGTCCAAGCTCATTCTCAGGATCTTTGCACTGTAGCAAGCACTGATTCTATGTGCTGTGTAAAGCCATCCAGTCTCTGTAGCAGTCTTCAAGCAGAAATCAAAGCCAAGAGAAAAAACATGCATCGTGGCCTTTCCTCCTTAGACAGCTGCAAATTTAAGTGGATTTTCAGAACTGCATCCAGAAATAGCAGCTAGACTCACAGCTGTAGTATGCAACCCATACATGGAAAGCTCAGATCTCGGAGAGAATTTCGTGGTTTCAGCCTATATTTAAGATACATGTCATTATATGTGTCATATATATTTCATTTTTAAAAAAACATCAAAAGCCGCCTTGTCTTGTACACCTTTTCTCCCTGCATTTGCATCTGGAGATACGCAGTTTGCCAGTGCCGTATGATGGTTATGACAAAGATTGTTTAGGCTGCCCCAGGGCTGCAGAAGTAAGTCATGCACCATCCAGTGGACAAACGCACTCGTTACACTGCGGAGACGAGTTCTTAAGCATCAGTTCCATGGAAATCGATTGCAAAACTTCCACTTAATTAGAAGGGATAAAGGATGTGTGGGAACTGGTGAAGTACATAGCTCCAGGGTGTGAAAACAGGCAGAGTCCTGTCTAGCTGATAATGCTAAAAAAAACCCCTCCAACACAGTACCTAACTTTATTGTAGCTCCTAGGTGACCATCATTTCTTATCATTTCTCAGCCATCCTGAGATAAAAGTCCAGGGACATCTATGCGTGTCAGTTTTCTCAAGGGTTAAACTCCCTATAATCAGTGCTGAACCTCTTGTAAGTATGTACCCAAGAAATAAAGCATTTCTTCATTCTGTTTTTACTTCTGACTAGATGACATTAGTTATATTAAGGGCAAACATGGAGGGAAATGGTTGTAGAAAAAGATTAGCCCTTATAATTTTGTGCCTATAGATGTTTACATATTTTTATTTGAATAGGAGAGATATTGGCATCGACTTATTTATTTTAGCATGTGAAACCCAGCTGCTAGGAGGTAGAAGACTGCACACAAGCTTTTCTTAAGTCCTTAATATTTCAGCACAGAAGCAGCTGGAAATGAAAAAACAAAGGTAGAAGCACACAGAGGCATGTAGGCAGCTGAACGTAGTCCTTACACCAAGCACAGCCCATCACGCACTTGCTGCCAAGGTCCCACTAGATGGTGGTGGTGCTGCAAGATAAAAAAGATGCAGAAGCGTCCTGGAGCTGCTGCAGTTTTGGTTTGTTATCTGTCAGCATTTTTATGTGTTTCATGTGTACCCTCAGCTCACACGCTGCATCTGCTATTTTGCATAAGATTTTTAAAGCTACTGGATATGTATTTTTCTCCTAATGGAAAATTCTGAGTGAGCATCATACAATAGTATTTCATAGAATGGTTTGGGTTGGAAGGGACCTTAAAGCTCACCTGGGTCCAACCCTCTGCCACAGGCAGGGACACCTTCCACTAGAGCAGGTTGCTCCAAGCCCCTGTGTCCAACCTGGCCTTGAGCACTGCCAGGGATGGGGCAGCCACAGCTTCTCTGGGCACCCTGTGCCAGCGCCTCAGCACCCTCGCAGGGAAGAACTTCTGCCTAAGAGCTCATCTCAATCTCCCCTCTGGCAGGTTAAAGCCATTCTCCTTGTCCTACCACCACGTCCCTGTAAAAAGTCCATTTTTTATTTCCATATCAAACTAACTTAACTACTTATGTTGTAGCCTGGAAAAATCAATTTTAGCGAACACACTCTCAACTTCAATGCCAAATCACCCTCCTGAAGTAACAACTAACTGCAATAAACTATCCCCATGAAAACCTTTTTAGGCATAAAGAAAAAAACATCGTGGAAGAACTGAAGGGAACCCCCCTGGGTCCGTACTCTGTTACGGCGGGTGGAAGGAGATGTGGTGCTGCTGGGGATGGAGGAGGACTTCGAAGGAACGAGGCAGGACTGAGCGGGGATCAGCTCCCTGAGGCAGCAGCACCACCATGGCTAACCCAACGACACTGCGAGCACGGTGCCGCGGCCGCGCTGCCGGCAGGCCCCGCACCTGCACTCTGCAACTGAGCGAAGAAACCCAGTTTTACACCGAAAGAACCCAATTTTACCCTCATATCACGGCCTTTTGTCACTCAGAGCTGATCAACCAGAAGCCGCAGAGCCGCAAACCCGCAGAGCCGCAAACCCACAGCGCCCCAAACCCACAGCTGACGCCTCAGCGCCGTCCGCACCCCCCCCCCCAGCGCCCCCTAGCGGGGCCGCCCCACGCAAGCACCTCTCAGCCACGGACGCCCGCTCTGGGCGCGCATGCGCACAGCCGGCCGTGGCCAGCGCAGCTCGCTCACCGACCGGCCCCCTCCCATCCCGATCCAGCGCCTGCGCAGTACGGCGCGCTCGGTTTCCGCCTCCTGCGGCGGTGCCCTTCCCGCTTCCGGGAGTCCTCAGCTTTTGGGGAGCGCCCTGCAGCGGGCACGGTGGCGACGGCGGCAGCTGAGCGGGGGGTCTCGGCCCCGGCTCGCCCCAGCGCACCGTCGGCACGGCGCCAGCCGCAGCGCTGAGGGCAGCGGGGCAGCCGCTACTGAGGTAAATCCGCTCCCGTTCCCTTCCCGGGCTACCGTCCCCTCACCGAGCCGGTTCCCCTTCGGGCGCCCGCCGCCGCGGGTCCTCCGTTGTGCTCTCCCCGTGGAGAAGGACCGTGGGGACCCTGACGAAGGACGGGCGGGGAAGGTTATCGGGTTCAGCCGCTTCTCCGGGCAGGGCTGGGCGCCCCTCAGTCCCTGTCCTTGCTGGCGCTGCGTGCCAGGTCTTAACGGGGTAATTCTATGTGCTGGCTGTGCTCCTGCCTCTGTTTGGGTTATTTAAAACTGAAACCTGTCAGCAGCCATGGAAACAAGCTGAGGGAAGCGTCCCTGTCCCCCAGCGCCGCTGTGCTGTGGAGTCGCAGCTGCCGCTGTGTGAAGCTGAAAGGAAGGAGAGCAGCAGCCGCTTTTTGGTGGTGTCCTGGCACTTGGTTTAGGGAGTTTTGCTGGTTTCTGTTGTGCTGGTTTTCTTTGTTTCCGGGAGGCAGAAGCAGCGCTTAGAGGAAGTGGGGAGGCAGATAGTTCGTACTCTGAGAAACGAGAGGGTAGATTCGTACAGCGCAGCACGTATGTGATCTGCGCCGTAGAAAACAAGGATTGGGAAAGCGTTGGCTATTTTCAATACTATGCATACAGTTGTATAATGGTGTTAGGATGCTGAATTACAGTGATGTAACTCTTAGCTTTGCTGAAGACATAATTAGGTTGAAGCCACTGTGACTGCTCGTGTTAACAGATCTTTTGAAGTGGGTGCTCTGAGACTTTGAAAATTCACAGATAAAGCACGGCCGTACTGATTCATTAGTAGATGAAACTGATGTGAGTTTTTAGTGTGCTTAGATTAGAGTTAAATATCTGAAAGCTGTTTGTTGCTGAAACAATCTGATAATGCTTTTTGTATCTAAGGCTTGATTGGTTTTGTTCTAACGTAGTGTATTTTGTATCATATCTTTTTTGTATTTTGTATCTTCTCTGTAATGCTTCTACGTAATTCTAATAATTCTATATATATACTAATAATGTATTCTAATATATGCTTCTAATGTATTTTTTATGTATACTTCTGATAATTCTATAATGCTTCGCATATCTAAAGGTTTCTTGGGTTTGCTCGAATGCATATTTTGTATGCCTTTTATGAAGACATAGAACTTTTAAGTAATTCTGCAGCAGTTGAAAGACTGACAATTAAGAATGGAGTGTGAGTCTTTATCTGATATGATGAACCATTGAAACTAAGGCTGTAACACTCTTTTAATCTATACTGAAAATTGCTCGTGAAAGTAGTTGAATTTTCATCTATGACATTGCTTTTTGGAGCCTGGAAGAATCACATGTGGATATAACAGCTGACAGAAAAATATGCTTGCTAGCCTGATATCACAGTGCAATGAGTATGTGTGATACACAAGCTACTCTTACAGAGTGTGAGGGTATAGCACATAGATATATGTGCTATAATTAAAACACATATAGCTTTAATTAAGTAATGATATAATAAATATTAATAGTAAATATTATTTATATTTAAAAATGGGTAATAAAAGTTAATATAGTTGAGTAATAAGCTTTAAATATGATATTTTTATTAAGCATAATAAATATATGTGGGTTTGAGTAAAGCAAAAAACTAGAATTAAAAAATTATAGTCTAAAGTAGAATTCTATTCACCCACTTGCCCTAGTCAAAGAAGTAAAATTTTCTGTTTCCACTTAACAGTACTGATACTGATTTAGACATCTGGCTTTCTGGATTCTAATCTGAATTGGAATTTGTGGACCTATTCCAAAAGATGTAAGATACAAAGCCCAGATGTAAATTGTGTTCATGTCCTCCTCTCAGATAAAGGTTGCTTTTTAGCTCAGAAGTGCCCTGTTCTTTCTGTTGGAGTTCAGTGAATTCTTTGTGTATCAGATATAGTTCAGGGGAAAAATTTCTTATCAGAAAGATACCTTGCTGAACAATGCTTGTGGAAAAGTAATTTGGTATCGTAAATCTACTGTTTATTTCTGATAGCAGAGCTCTTTAATACCTTTTGTAGGGGCACATTCTGAATACATATCTAGATGGTTTTTCCTTTCTCATTTTGTGCATTGTGTGTCATGGGTTCAGCAGCAGCAGTCATTTTTCTCCTTCTTGGTAGTTGGTGCAGCACTGTGTTTTTGATTTTTGGGCCTTGGAACAGCGCTGATAGCACCAGTGTTTTCAGTTACTGCTTGGTAATGTTTTGGTCTGTCCAAGGACTTTCTGAGTCTCATGCTGTGCCAGAGAGGAGGGGAGCCAGGAGGAAGCAGAGACAGACACCTGACCCAAACTGACCAAAGAGGTTATTCCATACCACAGCATGTCAGGTCCAGGATGTGAAAACAGAGAGCAGAGACCTGGAAGGGTGTGGTGGTGGACTGGGGGTGCACGGCATGGTCAGGTTTTTGGTACCGGGGGGTTCGCTGCTGGGGGAAGTGCACTGTCTGGGTCAGGCTTGGTGAGCAGTTGTATTCTCTTTCTTTGTACTTCTTCTGTCATTATTATTACTGGGTAGCGGTAATGATTTGTGTTATACCTTAGTTACTAAACTGTTCTTATCTCAACCTGTGCGAATTGCATTCTTTTAATTCTCCTCCCCATCCCCCTGGGACTGGGGGAAGAAAGAAGAGAGGAGTGAGTGAGTGAGAAAATTGCGTGTGTGGGGGGGGTAGAGACAAACCACGACAACGTGTTTTACCTTGAATTCTCATTGCTGGGTTTTGAGAATCATAGAATAGTTTGTAAATATGCTGTTGCCATAAAGACTTAAGTAATTAGAAGACCAGCTTCTGTGCAAGACATCCATACTTATGTTTAAATACTTCTTTTTTTATACCCTTTTTCTGCGGTTATTTAGAAGCAGCATATCCTCTTTTCAAAGCTGGGAAGAAGTAATTCCAGTGTTTTCCTATGGCCTGGCACTTCCTGTGTAATAGGAGACTGGCATAAGAAGAATCATTACAGTAGCTTGAAACCTGACTGTGTTGGAGATGTACTTACTGAAGATTGTCTCTTGAATGTGTTGCCAGGTGTTTGCATATAAACAGCATCACATTAGTGAAGTGTTTCCACTGTAAAGTGTCATTATTCTTGCTGTAGAGCAGATATGGGTCAGTACAAAGAAGGGCTATGAGGCATAAACAAATTCATGAGGTATGTACCATATTTAATATATTAAATATATGCCGTGTTTGTGGTACAAAATATAGTAAGTTAGAGCAAAAGCAACAAAGGTGTAGAGAGATGAGCTATGCCACTGAGGGTATGGGACAGATTTAGGGAGAAGTTGATAACACCACTTTGGGGTTGTATCATGGGTTGCCATCACAAGCTATTTCAGCTGCTCCTTTCCATAGCTGTGTGCTCTGTGTTACGTATGTCCCAGATTCTTGAAATCGGGTATATCTCTGTAATTTCAGGTGGCAGAGGTTGAAGTTGTTAGGGCAAATTGGAAATGCAGTTGATGGACTGGTTCTTCTGAATACTTGTGACCCTGTCCTCTCACATGGTTGCTGAGAGAGGTCAGCCCTGAAGCCCTAGCAGAGGTCTTCTTGTACAGAGCTGATCTACTGCTGGGGCTGACCTAAAGGGTTTTCAGTGCTTTCACTGCTTGATGTAGTTATTAGAGTTGTTTTATTTGTTGTGAGGTTGTTTGCTAGACTAGTCACTGAGAAGTTGAAAGAAACCACAGTTTACTTATTTAATAACTTTGCAATTTGGATTGCATGTATCTGTAATTAAAAGTAGGTTATTCACCTAACTTAAGCATGATTATGTCTAGACATTATCTGATGGATATTTATCTGTCAGCAAAGAATAGTCCAAATTGCCCATGGTATTGGATATAATAGTAGGTGTGCCCATGAGTTTTACTTAAAATTTCTGCAGTTATTGAAGTTAATGTTTACACTGTAACCTTTTAATGAAACTACAGTTTGGTGATTTTGATTTGCCACCAGTGCTGTGCTTTTTAGGTGGGACTTAAATCCATCATATGTAAGTGGTGTGGGATTATTATTCTAGTGTGCAGTATCTGATCATGTCCCTGCAATTATTGACCTATCAGTGTGCAATCAGAAATGTTGAAATAATCTTTATCTGCATCATAACTGAAATATGAGGATGCTTGTGAATCTGTCCACTTTATAGTATGAAGGAAAAAGTGACCAAAAAAGATTTAGGCTTTGACAGCTGATGGATTTTTAGCCTATGTATGAATTCTTATCTGTGTATCTCTTTAAAAAAAGTAAAATTTTCCTACAATGTTTCTCCTTTCTTCTTCAAAAAATAGCAGGGAAAAGAGCTGTGCTTAACCCTGGGGTGACTTTTTTTGTTTAATTGACAGTGCTGGGGCCTCATGATACAGTAGTTGTGTTACATCATTTGTCTTCCTAATGCCCTTGGTAAACTTCTTCCAGTAAACTTAGGAAGGGGAGGTTTACTGTTGCAATGGATTGTTAGCCCCATTGGAAAACTAACAACATCTTAGGAGCAGCTATTTTACAATACATCTTTCCAGTGATCATGAGTTTTGTAATGTAACTTCTTTGAAAGTTTGGTGTTTTGTTTTTTTTTATATTTTTTTAAATTTCAATGATGCATCTGCATTTGGGCCTGCGTTTCATTAACAGTGAGGTGCAAGTCAGGTGAGACATTCTCAAGGTGAGAATTTCAAATAACCCCTAAGAGTAGAACTGCATTGGATCAGGTTTAATATAATCACCTGTGCAAACAGATGATGTTTTGCATGAAACATTGGAAAATTATATAATTAAAAGGTCATTAAATAATTAAAAGGTCAAATTAAAAACAGTTGCTTGGCATATTAGATGTTGAAGTGTAATGCTTTGTCTTGGAGGCTTGTACTTTAAGAATACAACGAAGACTTGATGTAAATTTGGTTAGGACAGGCACTGAGGTAAATAAATGACAAGTCTAGAGGAAAGCTGTGAGAATCTCAGTGGGGTTGCTTAGGTCTTCATAAAGTCTAAATGGTTTTCAAACATTGATCCTCTTTCCCTTTAAGGGAACCAAGGCAGGGGGTAGTCTGGGGTGTAGGCAGCTAGAGGGGAGAACAAGGTGCAAGAGCAAGAGAAGGGGAAATTACATGAGAGTGACTAAATCTATTATTCTTATAAGAACTGAACTGTGGCACTTCCACATAAACCAATAACCAATGAGGCTATGGTAACTACTGAAATTTGGCATAGAATTACATTTAGGATTAGGGAGCCAATTGAAAAAATCATGTCCCTGTGTTCTCAATAAATTCACTTGTTAACAATTTGTAATGATTACTCTGACTTGTAATATCTCACCTGCGGAGGCTTAGAGTGTCATCTTCTATTGCTTGTCATCTTCAACTTGAAGAATGGGTGGATGACACTGCAAATTAATGGGATACACTCAACTTCTATTCTTTTTGTGTGTTTCTACTTAGCTTCCACTAAATGCCATGTCAGTGACAACTTAATGATTGTGGATTTCAAAATGTTGTGAAAACCGGTGTAACAGAAGTATAAAAGCTTATTTATAAAGCAGAAAAGAAAGCAGTCAGTAGCTTCATGCAGTTATATGTGCATAATCAGTGTCTGCATTACCGTGTAGGCTTGCAATAGGATATATAAGCTTGTTTAAATGAGACAAGAGGTTTCTCATTTTCAGGGGAAGTCTGCATTGGTAGAATTCCTGTTGAATTCGGAAAATTCAGAAATATGTAGTGAAGAGCTCCAACAGTAATGTTGTTTTGAATGCTTCATCAACTTAGTTTTGGATGCTTTCATTTACAGGTAGTAAGTGGTGGTGTATTTTCTATAGTTGTTAAATGTCAGAATCCTTTTGTTTCTCTCAAAATATATTTATTTAAATTAACTGTCCAAATGGAAGAGTAAAGCTTCCATGTCACAAAGTTTATTTTAAATACTATAAAATAAAACAACTGAAGAAATAAACCTAGATACTTCTTTAGCCAGCTTCAACCAGACACGTTCCAAGTTCCGACTCTAAGCTATAAAGCAAAGCAAGAAAATCTTCCTTGATCATGTACTGGGGATTTAATTGCCAGACAGATGTTATGGTTTGCAGCAGTAGGACTGGGTGAGACAACAGCATTGGCAGTCAGTGTTGCATACAACAGGGCTCCCAACTTAATTTTGCAGAAACCAGTGCAGCACCACTTTCTGTGCATCATGCATGTGGTCATTAACTTTTCCAGTCAGAAATTCAGGCCCACATCTTTTCAGTTCTCTTCTCCAAATAGATTTCTAACTCAAAGTTTTGTGCTTCATTCACACTCCAAATGCCATGTGGTGATTTCCAAAGGTTGACTGCTAAAATTTTCAAACTGGTACCTGGTTTTCTGACTAAAATAAGTTAATTCTGCTCTTCTTTCACTAAAAAAGGAAATCTTTTACACTTTTAAGACTACTGATGAGCACCTACTTTGCACAGTCTGTGTTGGATATGAATATTATGTCCTTGTGAAAAGGAAGGGGTGTGATTCAAGATCGTGGAACATTTGTTTTATCAAATTAAGTGTGGTTAGAACAGCTCATGGTAGCGTTTCAGTCCTTATACTGATTTGTATATCATAGGTTGTATGTGATTATTTGTCTATATGGTGTAATTCTAGCAAAGAGAACTTTCTAAGTGTATATTCTTTTTGGTGTAGTTGTGGGCCATTTTCTTTTCTATACATTTTCTTTTCTATATTAATTTGAGTTAAAACATTTTTTTCCTCTTATCTTACAATTATGGAAATAGTGTTAGGCATGTATACTTGTTATTAATACACCGCTACCAAAAACCTTGCTGTAAGTTCTAAAGACAATTAAATTATTATTTTTTGCATATTATATCTCTTAGACATGCAGGCATGGGAAACAAGAAAAACAAGTTGGTCTTTGGATTCATTACTTTGTAATTCTAAAACCTGGATGTGCAACAAAAAACAGGGAACATGGCAGACACAAAGCTACTTGAAACAGTGTTTAGAGTGTTTTAGTTTTGTTCTTTGATAACTTAATCTAATTTTTTTTCTTTTTGGTCAGAAGTTTTGTTGCTGTACGTACATGCAGCGTATTTCAAAGTACTGCTATCTGTATATGTAATTTGTGCTTAACACTATTTTCCGAATGAAACAGGAGTGCTTTACTGATCTGTTTGTTCATGTTATCTTTTCAGATTACTTCAGATATGACTATGTGAATAGCCTATGATGCCCTCTCTGGCATGGGCTACTGCAGGGACACAGCCTCCTTTGGGCAGTCCCTTGCTTCAGTATGGGGTCCTGCACAGGCTGCAGGGGAATACCTGCCATGGGCTGAGTGGCACAGCCTGCCTCGCTATGGGCTGCACCATGAACTGCAGGAGAACCTCTGCTCCAGGGCCTGGAGCACCTCCTCTGCAACTTTGTCACTTACCTTGGTGTCTGCAGGGCTCTTTCTGTCCTGTATTCTCACTCTCCTCTCTGGCTGCCGTTCCACAGGGTTGTTCCTCCCCCCCCCCCCCCCCCCCCCCCCCCTTTTTAAATATGTTATCGTAGAGGTACTACCACCATCACTGTCGGGCTTGGCCTTAGCCAGTGGCAGGTCTGTCTTGAAGGAAGCTGCATTGGCTATGTTGGACATAAGGGAGGCTTCTAGCAGCTTCTCCCAGAAGCCTGTAGCCCCTCTGCTATCCAAACCTTGCCATACAAACCCAAGTGATAAAAAAGGAAGTTATGGTATCATAAAACTCAGAAATGGCTTATGAAGTTGTTTATGAAACTTTGTAAATTAGTATCTTTTGGTTACAGAAATAGTTCATCTTTATGTAGTCATAAAATTGTTCAGGTTTTAATTAAAAAAAATAGTAATCTATTTTCAACTGGTATATGTTTTATCTTAAATAATAAACGAGAGCCACCTGTATTTCCAGTTTCTTCAAGCATAATAATGGGATATCTTTGCTTCCTGCAGGGCAAGGCCAGAAAACCATGCAGTCATCAGGGCACAGATTCCGCGATCTTGAGCACCACCCACTTCTTGCTGAAAATGCTGGCTGTGATTCCTCTTCCTCAGAGGCTGACATGGCAGAGAGGGTTTGGTTCATCCGAGATGGCTGCGGTATGGTCTGTGCTATAATGACATGGCTTCTGGTTGTCTATGCAGACTTCGTAGTGACTTTTGTCATGTTGCTGCCTTCCAAAGACTTTTGGTACTCAGTGGTCAACGGTGTTCTCTTTAACTGCCTGGCAGTACTAGCTTTGTCATCGCATCTGAGAACGATGCTAACTGATCCAGTAAGTATGCAGTTGTTCCTTCACATTAGTTTGTTCTTTCATTTAGCTCGTCAAGTGCAGAGATGTGGGCAAGTGGTATCAAATGTCTCCTGCTAGGAAAAGCAGTGTTAGATTCAAAATCCTCAGGGTGAAGGGATGATATTTGTACTTGTCCTGTTGTTCTGTTGAAACTAAATAATTTTTGACTTGAGGAGCAGGCAGTATAAAATTAAGAGGGAGAGCTAAGCTCATGGGAAATTTAGTTTGTTTGTGCCGAGGTTCTGAAGAAGCTGATAGTTTTAGTCTTTTCTGCCCGAATTTTTTTACTTTTGATGTATTTTCGAAACTTCATAAGAAATTGTAGCTTAACCTTGTTGTAAGATACATTTCAAAAAATGTTTGTGGCACATGAAAGAACTTTTAGAGATAGACATGCTGTAAAACCTCAGTCACATATTGTCATAAAGTAAGCACTATTGTCATACATGATTCTGTGATTGCTGTGTTTAGTTATGTGGAGTCAGTGGTAAGGCAGATTTAAGTTGAACCCACTCTGGAGGAGTGTAGATGTGAGAGGTCTTGAAAGTACTCTTGTCTTAGGACTTCTCAAGAGTTCAGGAGATTAAATTGTTTATTTTGTATTAAAATCTACTACTCTCCTAAGGGAATAAATCTGGGGAAGGAAAGGTAAGGGTAAACACTTCTGATTACTCCAGATTTTTGAGGTGGTAACAGTATATACGGAAGTTACAGGAGTGTTCAAAAAAGCTAGCAGGGTGTTGTAATTAATGGTTTCCTAGGTCTTTGACGTACTTCTGAGCCCACACCCTGTGATGAAATGTGCCGACTTCTACAGACTGCAATAGCTAAGAAAGTTAATGGTTCAAGGATACATTGCTTAAGAATTCATCCTGGTAAAACTGTGTGTCTTTCTAGACCTATGTTGTTCATTATGGATAAAACATGATAGAAATTGAAAGGAATCACTACCTTTTTTTCACCACTCCTTTCCTTGTGACTCCCGGAATGGAAGACATGATGGTGTGGTAGAAACTAAGATTTACAGAAAAAAGGAATAAACTTCCTCAAAACACATGAATAATTTAACTATTAAAATAGATTATTTTTTTTCCTATTGAAAGCAATTGGTGACTATCAGAGACTGTGAAGGATGTTTTTGAAATAAAGCATATTTTCATCAGCAAAATGCCAAAAGTATGGCCTGAAGTTATTGTCCTTAGTGACAGGCAAATAGGTGGATGTGAGATGTGTTTCATAAACACAGATTTACCTGCGTTTAGGAGTTCTCTCAGAGATAATTCACATGTTTGCACCAACATATTCACTTCAATGAAAACATTCATGTTGCAAAAATCACTTCAGCAATACCATGTGAGAGTTTCAGAAACTCTTTGAGTTTGTGCCCTTCCAAAGGCCAGCTGGCTCAAGCTTGAAGCACCACTTAGCCGAAGAGTTCATTTAGGGCAGAACTT
Organism: Myiopsitta monachus; assembly: GCA_017639245.1. Classification (NCBI taxonomy): domain Eukaryota; kingdom Metazoa; phylum Chordata; class Aves; order Psittaciformes; family Psittacidae; genus Myiopsitta; species Myiopsitta monachus. The sequence continues at coordinate 100,716,595 of CM029941.1, read as the reverse complement.
GGGCTATGTCTCAAGCAATACAAACACAAGATTGTTATTCCAGGCCATACGCAACAAAAACTTTCTGCCAAAGTAGAGGGGTGTTTTGCAATGGAATCTGAAGTGCCTCCTGTTTTTTTTTTTTTGTTTTTTTTTTTTTTTTTTTTTAATTCTGTCCTAAAAACTTCCTTAAGGTGTATCTGTAAATTCATGGCGTTGCCAGCGGGCTCTTTTTGAATGAGAAATAAAGTGTTGCAGATGATTTAAGACAACCTGGAGTAGGCTATCTCTGTGTCATGTAGATGCTGGTCTGGAGGAGTTGGTACAGAAAGGCCACTGCACTTTCATTTCACATTCCGGTTTATTTCACAATCACTTCCTGTCACAAAGAAGCTTTTATCTCAATAAATAAGCAAGGTGACACTGGTAATGTCTATTATTTTCTTCTTACTAATCCAGAATTAGACTCTGATCTCACAAGGCTCTTGATTGATATTGTTACTGGAAGAAGCAATCCTGCCTACTTCTCTTGTCTGTTCGTCATCTTCATCATTGTGTTGAACAGCTGCTAATGCAGCTCTGTGATGAACAGCTCAGAGAACTAATCACTAAAAAAATAATTTGTTTTCCTGATGGGTTGTTTTTCTTTTAGTTCAGTTCCTTCAACTGTTTACCATGTAGCTACGCAAACTTCCACAGTAGCAGAAGGCAGCAGATGACGCTAGATGTAGAATAAAGAAGGCAATGGTGGTTCATGCTAAGTGTCCAAATTAAGGGCTTAAGTAGAAAATTAAGAAAGGTGACTGTTGGTTCTCAAAAACATGTATACATGGGGCTAAATCTTAGATTCAGAGATTTGAAATCATTCAGAGATTTGAAATCTTTCAAGTAGTTGTTGATTTAACTTTTGGGGGTGTCTTGGACTAATAATCGAATGTCACAACAATTAACATATGCTGCTGTCAGAAAGTATGTCCTCGTGTCAGCAAATATTATATCTGCATGTAAAGATATTTTATGTATGCTGGTCACAATAGGTTCTATCAGAATTATGCTAGTACTTGGCCACAGATGATTCTTGCTGAAATGAAAGTGCATTTGAGGTCAAGCAGAGGTAATTTATGCATTTGTAAATGATTGTGGCTTATAGCAGACTAGCTTTGAATAAATGAATTTATTTCAGCAATTATGCTGAGATTACTGGTATAAAGTCTATAAAACATATTTTTAAACACTCTCAGACCATTTAAGAAGCTTTCTGTCCTTTAATTGAAATTATTTCAGGGGGCTGTACCCAAAGGAAATGCCACTAAAGAATACATGGATAATTTGCAACTGAAACCAGGAGAGATGATCTACAAATGTCAAAAGTGCTGTAGTATCAAACCTGAACGTGCACACCATTGCAGGTATGCCATAGTTTTAAAGCAGTTACGTATACTGAGTCTTGGAATAATGTTCCTGATACTTATGTGTTGTTTCTTTTCCCCACAAGTTGCTTTTTATATCAAGTAAATTTTCAAATTCATACATTGCAGAGTATTTTATAAATGTAATATACTGTGGCAAAAAATGAATGTGGGTGAGAGGAAAAAAGCAAGAAACTCAGGAGCTTTTAAAAATAACCATACCATGGTGTCTTAAATAGTTTTCAATCTCTCAGTACTTTTTCCCTGAGCATAATTGTAATTATTGTGCCATACTGTTGATAACGCAGGGCAAGGGAGAATCTCAAGGAAATTTAATTTAGAAGCTCATTTAAGAAACGTCTCCTGCAGTCTAAATTAACAAAATACAGATGAGTTTTAAACTGTCACTTTAATTTGCATCTTGTCTTCTTTGTGTGTCATTTGAAGTTACATGTGAATTGTCAGATTACTTGCCCAGAGTGGTAAGCATATATAGTTTAAATGCATTTCTGCCTATTGAAGGTTCATTTTAATAACCACAGAAGTGATAATTTCAACTGAAGGTATAATAAATATATACATTCTAATTCTCAGTCTTTTGAGTTTTCAGGCACTGTAGATATGCATTTGTAATGTTTATTGTGTAGAGTTGAAAATAGATATGCCTGCATAATTAAGGCTTACATAAATATGTAAATGTTTCTGGTGGCTTTCTAGGTGTAAGGAGTGATATGTATTGAATTCTGTGGCGTTTTAACGTTAAGTCTCTAAGTTAGTGCCAATCAAAAGAAGAGAGTGAAGTCTTGTCAGGACTCTCATATTCTGTAAATTTGTGGTTTCTAAATTAAATGTCTCAGTGTATGTCGCTTATCTTTGTGAACAGAATGGCTGCAGAGCAATTTCCATTATAAATAATCAGCCACTGAAGTCTTGTTCTCTCAGATGTGAGTGGGCTTTTGTATCTGGAGTGTGAAGCGAAAAGTTCCATGTATAAATAGTCAAGTATAGAATTATTTTCAGCTACTTTCTCTGTGTTGTAGGTTAGTTTTTGCATGGATTCAGGTACCAGGCCTTCCTTCCTGGGCAGTGAGTTTGGTTCTGGCTGGTTTTATTAGCTTCAGTAGAGCATTACACGAAGACAGCTGTACCCATTGCTCGGTGGGCCTGGGGGTAGAAGCAGCGCAGCTGCTTTCCTGTGGCAAAATATAAGCTCTTAATCTTTGGGGATCTCAAACAGCTTTGTGCAGTCTGCTCGTTGGCATTGTGTCAATGGGAGGCAGTAAAGGGTCACCTGAGAGCCTCTGCTAAGTGTAGGTTAGGTCTATAATTTTCTCATCTTGAATTTATGCTGGTTCCTAAGGGACTTTGCAGGTATCTTTGTGTGTTCCACATCTTCAGTCTTGATAGGATTTACTAATTTGAAAATAGTCTTAAATGAAGACATCTTATGTTAAGCTCTGCATATGGGCAGGCAAGCTGGAGTATTGGAAAGCTGGGTTGTTCTCTGTGCAGGCAGTGTTTATCTGTTAGACCTGGAGCTAGCAGCTATGTAGGTTTCAGGTACATCTTGCAGAGTCCCTTGGGTACATTTAGGCCATCATCCTTAGCAGGCACTGCGTTATCTTGGGTGTTCCAGTAGCCTGTGATCCCAGTCAGGGTGGTATTTATTGAAAAATTATTTCTTTGTGGCAGAAGAATGAAACTAAGTAGGGACTTCAGAGACATTGTTTACAGTAATAATCTGAGTGACATTTATTCTTAAAGCCGGGCAAGAATGGGTACTGAAGGAAATCTGTGATACTTTCAGAGTTTGTTTTCAATAACCGGTGGCTTAGGGACCTAGCTTTGAACGTCCTGTGAATTGTTTTTGTGCTGTGGTAAAGTACACTGTGAAATGTTCCATGTAAGGGCAAATGATGCATTTTGGTGCTTACGCATTGCATAACTGCCTTCACAGATCATCTGAAAGAGAAAGCCAGAGCCTGAAAATGTATCTGTTGTAAGCCTGCTGTCATGCTTTTCTCAGTAGTTGGATATCTGGTTTAATTTTCTTTGTTTCTTATAATCTGATTCTTTGTCATGGATTTAGCACTACAATAGTTTACTGAATAGAAAAAAGGTTTGTTTGATTATACTGCCAACTTTTTATTGGCTTACAAACCCATTCCAAGGACATTAAAAGGGTGGTCTAGTCCCAAGTAGTCAAAGTGTCAATTTACTGATGGAAGAGACTTGAAAATGGAAATTGAAGTTGGTTCCTGTTGGGAAATACTTGCACTCAAAGCCACAGTGTTTTGAGTAGTAAATTATTAACAGAAGAGACTCTTATGATGTATTTATGAAAATTGTTGTGCAATACTGTAGCAGAATTTCTTTTAAGGAAGAAAAATAGTTTCATAATACACATTAGTGATGGCAAAAAGAACAGGAAACTTTTATTTACAGATAAATAACTAGCCTCAGTGAAACACATTAAACTGAGATTTTACAAAGCAGTTAACATTTTCAGCATGAAGAAGAGGCTTATCCCTGGTGAATGCTATTTCATTTTCACTGAAGGAGCACAGCTGTCATTATTTCTGGCCTATTCTGAGTGCCTGCGTTTGTGTGTGGAGAGCTGTTATCCAGAGACAAGTCACTGAGATGTTTGCATCAGTCTTCCTATGAATTTCTGTTTTCCAGACCAATTTCTCTTAAGCAATTAGCTGTGTCTTTCTGAATATTACCTTTGGCATTCAGATCTGTAACTGCATCTGCTGTTGCCTGAGTGCATTCAACAGTAGTGTCAAGCTGGGGAAGACTCCTTCATCCACAGCTGCTTGTTCTCACTGCCATATTGCTCCTTCCTCTTGTGTAAGGCATGAGTGTTCATACACAGTGACATGACCCAGGTTGCAGCTCATAGAGTGACTTCCCCAAACTCTTTCTGCAAAAACATCTCTGCTTGGACAAGGAAAGGACTAGAATACAAGTGATGGGGGTAGGAAGAAGGCAGAACTACTGTGTTAAGCATTGCTGTGTGTTCGTTGGCTGGAAACGTTTGTTGAAGCGTGGTGTGAAATTAGAAAGGAAGGCAGGGTTCCAGACATCTGATGTCTTGGAGAGCTCTGCGTGGGCTTGTGTGAAATACTGAATGAGCAAAAGTGAGTCCTGCCTGCCTCAGATCTTCCAGTGTTTGGCTTGATTGAATCTGGGTATGATTTTACTCAGTATTTCACATTAATATTCTTTTAGAGTGATAGTGTATATTATGTGTTACATTAAGAGGCTTGCATGGTTGTGGTAGCTGGAGTTAGCTCACCTTCCCACAGAGCTTGAGAAATTAATGAGAGGCTGAACTTACAGGCAGCAGGCTGTATGAAATGAAAATCTTTTTGTGAACCTTCTGAATGCCTGTCTTCAGTGATACCTGTTTCTTCTGCACTAGAGAATTGTGGTGTTTAGTTATGATGTTGGGATTTTCACATGTAACTGGCACTACTAGTTAAATTAGAAGCTAATTTAAGTAGTTTGATTATTATCAAAAAAGTAATTTTCATTTGAGGCTGAATTGTCTTTACCATCCATAAAATAAGAGGCAGTGGGAATGTAGGGACTGGGTTATGATAGCTAAGGGCACAGCAAGCTTCAGAGGAGCAGTGAGATATTTGGGATTCTCTCATATAACCTGCACAGGAGTAAGTTCTGTCTCTTTCTGAATTGCCTCAAAATCATGCGTATATGATGGCTTAAAAATGATTTTATATGTTGGAGCATTTATTTCCATACACAAACACCTTTTCTTCACTTCATTGACAGTCGTCTGTCTTTGCTTCGTGGCTTGTCACTGCAGCATTCACAGAAACCATACATAAATAAACATGCATTAAACCCAGAGGATTTTGAATAATAATGCCTGTATTTTTTAGGCTTATTTGCCTCTGTAACTGCCAAAATGAAAATACGTAATATATTTTATTTTGTGCAGGAAAATCTGGAATATTTTGTGTGTGGCTGTCTTAAGCACAAAGCCAGGAAAATTCAGTGTCAGCATTACTTAAGCTGATGAACTTAATGGAAGACCCTCAACACATGTTGCAGCTTTTCTGTTTCTCCTCTATCACTTCATGTTTGGCTGCAAGTGGACCTGAATATAAGAGAAGAGAGCCCTCTGGTGCTGTGTGGCTTAACACATATAAAATTGGGTTACTGAAGTATTTGGCTTGTGGAAATAACCTTGACTCAAAATTGGGCAGCACCAAACCAATTAGTTGCAGAACTAATGAGGAACACCAGTGTTTAACTATTCATTATAAGAAGGCAAAGAATGTGTGCTGCTTATAGTTTCAGTGGTTTTGGTTTATGTTGAGAAGGCGAGGAGTGACCTTGTAAGATGTTCTTCAGTTGAGATTCTGCTGGCATGTGTTTACAATTTTATGGCCAATTGAAGCCTCTGTTTTTCTTTGAATATGTGAATTTTTTAATTATTTTTTTTTTTGAGATTCACAAACCAAATTTAAGAGTCTGTAACCTTGAAGTAATTACTTTTTGTAAAATAGCTTCTACTGAGGGGAAGATTCTACTGAATCTAGAAAGAACTAAAACTTTCCTCATGCAGTGCCACAAGTGCCTAAAAAGAGTTACTGGATTCCCTTGATTGTGTTTTTGGATAAACAGTGATTCTCGTGTTAATACTGTTTTTCTTATATGAACAAAATTTTACGTACACAGTCAGTTTTGTAACAACCGAAACCCGAGTTGTGAGTGAGCAAATAGTTTCTTTAAAGAAATGCAAATATAATAACTGTTAGCAGTCTGTCAAGAAAGAATACAGCACATCATCTTATGTCCACTGGGTACCGTTGTTGCAATATTAAAATGTGAAGTACTGTCTCTCAATGGAAGTCTCTTTTTCTGTCCCTCAGTATTTGCAAACGATGTATTCGAAAGATGGATCATCACTGCCCATGGGTGAATAATTGTGTGGGGGAGAAAAATCAAAGATTTTTTGTTCTGTTTACGGTAAGTGAAAAAAACAGTTTGATTTCAGTACACATCTTCCTTGATTGTAACAATTTTGGTTGTGCTTAGTAGTGATTAATGGCTTAAGGGCACAATTGGGTTTTGTTGTTTTTGTTTGTTTAATTCTATGCAAGATATTCTTCAAGAAGAAGATACTTATACTCATTTTAATCTTGTACTCGTTAATATTGTTATTAACTCTCTTAATTTTGCTGTTTTATGTAATAAGGATTAGTGAAATGGAACTATGCTTAGGGAGCTAATCCTTAAACTTTCATAGTTACAGGTGTTTTTAGGTTTAAACTCAATTAGAATTTGGTTTTACATCATTGTGTTGAATTAAATATTGAAATAGGAAAGTGTATTTGCTGTGCAGTGGTGAAGGTTGGCTGGTATGAATGTCTGCTTTACTACCTGGCAGCAGTCAAAAGTAAGCACACTCTCTTATTTCCAGATGTATATAGCCCTAATTTCAGCTCATGCGCTCATACTGTGTGGTTTTCAGTTTTTCTCCTGTGTCCGAGGGCAGTGGACTGGTAAGCAAATACTTAACTTTCACTGTCATAATACAGCGGATATTAAGGGAAAATCTCACTTATTTTAGTCCCAAGTATGAAATATTATAGGACTTCAGTCTTTTTAAAGGGAGGTCCTGAAAATATTTCATACTTGTTTCCTGTTTACCCATCTCTGTCTTTTTCGTTCCCTTTTAGACATTCACTCTAAGAGCTGTGTCCACATAGTAAAGAATTTACTACCTCTGTAATAGGAAGTAATCAGTAGGGTCCTCAGCCACCTCAGTGCTATATTACCTGAAACTGCCAGCTGGCCTTTATGTGTCACAGCACAGTTCTGTGAACAACAGATTTTCTTCCTCATTTAGTTAGTGGAGCCAACTGTGGGGCTCCTGTAGAAAAGAAATTTCCTAAATTGACCCAGTTGTTTGTTTAGGCCTTTGACTTGCACTTCTTAATATTCCAGTGTGCCAGAGCTCATTCTGACCTAGGGCTTTTGCCAAAAGATGGTTGATCATATGTTCTTCCTGGTACCTGAAACAAAAGGGGAATCTATGTGCCTGGTTTTTGTTGAATATTTCATTAAATGGATGGAATCTTAGCCTTTTTTTACTTGAAGCATTCTGCTTGTTTTATACTATACTATTCCATTTCTTCTTTCTTTAACTATAATCAGTTGATCTCCCGAGATGTGAGTGTAAGTTTTAAGTCAGAATCTGCTTCCCTTGTATGGGGAATTAAAAAAAAATAACATTTGAATAACAGTAACTTGCAGCAAAATGGAACATCTGTATTAACTAGCAAGCCAGAGATGGCAGTGGTGGTGGTTTTTTGTTTGTTGTGCATGAAACTTCAGGCTGCGCTCATCTTTATATATGTGCAGTTCTGAGTACTTAAATTGTCTCATGTGCAAACATTTATTTGATATCCTTGAAATACTGAGGCTTGATTGCAGCAATGCAGTACCATATGCTTTATAGGAAGCCAAAAATGTTACTTCTTTAGAATTCTTTATTTCCTTGGGCAGCAAATATAGCTGCTGCTGTGCTAGAAATTAGAAGTTGTTTTAGTTGTTGAAAATACTTTTCAGCTGTCAGATATTTAGCTTTTATTGCTGTTTGTTGAAGAGATATCTTAGTACAGACATGCTCTGTAGGCTTTTATTTATTATAACTACATATATCATTTTCACAGAATGCAGTGACTTCTCCCCACCTGTAACTGTTATCCTGATGATCTTCCTGTGCCTTGAGGGTTTTCTGTTTCTCACTTTCGCTGCAGTCATGTTTGGCACCCAGATCCACTCAATATGCAATGATGAAACGGTAAAGACCTCTATTTTCATATGCTGTAACAGTTATTCTATGAAGATGTAACTAGATGATATTTTATTTGATGAGGGGAGGCTCTTGCTTTGGAAAAAAAAATCTTCATTTTTATCTTCTGCAGTTTTAAGGATTGAAATACTTTCTTGGGGTTTGCTTTTTAGCAAGAGTTCCTACATTATTTTCTTTTCTGACCCAAATTTTGTAATTAGGTTTTCAATTAGAAACACTGCACAGATTTTGACCTCAGTTTGGGCTTTCACTTCTCATCTGTCACAAACTCCTGATACCTGCCGTGAGAAATGTCTGCTCTTCTCAGGCTTATGCTTAAGCTATGTATCTTGCATAAGCCATTCAGGCTTTCCTCTACTTTGATGCACTTTGTATTAGAGTATCACCATAGTTTGGACCTTTGGCCCCCCTGCCATGCAGTGTTAAACCTTGAGATGTTTTGTAATGGGTAATTTACTGGAAACAGGGAATTTGAATCTTGTGGCTGCTCAGAATTTTCTCACATGAGGCTGTTTAAAAGTGTATTTCTGTACTGAAAAGTAGCTGTGGAAAAAAAAATGGTAAATATCAAGCCTTCATTACTGGGAAGTACAAGAAATGATCATCAAAATAGTGCATTTGAGAGAGTAAGCCTAGCTTCAGTAATTGCAGTACAAGAGCCTTCTTGGAAGGCTAATTGTCTCATTTCATTAACCATGTAAACAACTTCTAGTGTAGCTATATTCTGTATAGGTCCTCTACTGTAACATCAGCTTTTCTGGTCATTTTATCTATTAGTTTGAGGGGGGAAGAGGTAGACCAGCCTTCTTGTACATGTTTTATGTTCTAAGTATTCTGCCCTGTTCCTACAGGGCTAAATCAGCCACTCTTATTTCTTCCTTACTAAGTAAGTAAAAGTAAGAAACTGATCAGGTCACTAGCTATACACTGAAAGAATGCCAAATAGTCATCAGTTTCAGTAAGTGCTATTAGACTTTGCTAAACTGTGGACCTAACAGTATGTCACTCCATGTCTGTTTATATACAGGAGATAGAAAGACTAAAGAGTGAAAAGCCAACATGGGAGCGAAGACTACGTTGGGAGGGAATGAAATCTGTTTTTGGGGGTCAGCCTTCACTCCTGTGGATCAGTCCTTTTGCAGGATTTCGAATCAGGCGACTTCTACTGAGAGCAAAGAAAGGAGGACCCGAGTTTTCTGTTTGAGTCTAATTATGCTGGAACTTAGGAGAATACTATATAATATTTATTTTGGGGCCAGAGAAGGCTGTCTACATATAATCTGTGACCAGGTGAAACTGATATCAGACATTTGCTTGTAGCAAGCAGAGTTTTATACATTTATCGTCACAGATATCTCTTTAACTTTCAGAGACTTGAACTGGATCTGTAATGGTCTTAACAGCAAGATAACAAAGGAAAAGCATGTTGTCACACTAAAGAAGCCAAATGTTGTCATGCTACTGTAATTTATTTTGAGATTTAATTTTTGTTAAACCCTTTTTATTTGATGAATGTTTGGGGATTTATCTGTGTGTTAGGTGCAATTGTCAATCATAAGGAGGAGCATTATGCTGAAAGTTGATCTCAGATGTGACCTAGCCTTCTAAGTCCAGTTTTCAGGGAAAAGAAAGCTGTTTGCTCAATATTAGTTTTTATTTCTGCTTGTCCTGGTAAACAGAGCTGTACATTTGTGTCCCACTTCAGACACACATTCCTTATATGCAAGTGATTCAAAGGACTGGTGCACACAACATCATAACACATCAGAGGCACTCTTACACTCCTGCCCGATGTCTTCCCAGGCTCACAAAAACATGTCTTGTGTTTGGCAGTATTAATCTCATATGACATTTCGGTAAGCTCTAAATCTTCAGTAAACACCACTTTTGACTAATGGCTGTGGTCCAAATTCTGCCCTCAAGGTACGCATCTCCAGTTTTTAATGCATTGATTCTAGAGGAACTTACGTGTAGATGTTTGGGGATTGTGTCTAGTCCTCTGCAGAGATGTGTGGAACCAGTGATTGTATTCTCTTGTGGGAGATTAAAATGAATGTACTGCAGATTGGAGATAATTCACAGAAAACAGTTGTCTTTATAAGGTCTTGCTCAGCCCCTTTTTTTATTGTACAGACTTTACATAGAAGGAAAGCTGTTAACTTAATGATCCCTTGAACAAAGACATCAGAGGAAAGCAGAATGTACTTTCTCAACAACAGTATTGCTAAGAAATGTTTATAAATTTTCGTGTACTGAAATACAACCTGCAAATAGTGAAATTCAGCTGAAAGTGGATTCTTTAAAAATCACATTTAGACTATTTTTTGTATTATTGTTAATCTGTTCTATAAATTGCAATATAAATTATAAAACAGGAGCCTTGATGTGTAGCTTGAAATTGTGCCTAGACAGTAAATAGCTCCCTTTTCTGGGACTTGCCTTAAAATTGTCCTGTTCTTGCTTTTGCTTCGCCACTAGTACTGATGATCTGTCCCACCTCAAGCAGTTCAATGTGCTGAAGAATTTTGCATTATAAAGTTTGCGTACTACAGAACTTATAATTCATTTTTTCAGTGACCTGCTTCTTCATTTCTTTGTAACTGTGTCATCTTGATTCCAGTTTCATCAGGTTTTATACCATTGGGTGGGTGAAATTACTAAGGGATGTGTTTCTTATCTGTGGCCCTGCAAACAAAACAGTGCAATACTATGTAATGTGTTCACTCTGCCTGGGAGGGTTGATGTGTAAGGCTAGAGAATTTATAGGTGGAAGCATCCAATGAAATTGCAGTACAATGAACAAAACTATGTCTCATGTAACTGCAAAAGAAGTTGGAAGTTCTGCAGGAATCTTTGCATATTCAGTTGCACATCTTTAAAGATTGTGAAGAAAAGTGTCTGGCTTTTTCATGAGGCTCTTAATGTGTGTATATTGTTGAATAAAATATCCTGATGAAAATCAGAAAATATCACTTCAAGCAATTGAACCCTGTGATTTAGCAAGTGTGAGTGTGAAATCAGGTTTATTTGGCTTTTTGAATCCTTGTTACGTTGTAATTTTTTTAATGTAAAAAAAAATATAAAGTAATAAATTGAAGTCTTAGTTGATTAAATTCTGCTCTTTATGGTTGTTTGGTGGGTTTTTTGCACATATAGTTGCATGTATTAAATTACAACAACTTCAGAGTAACGGTCTTGCATCCTTTGCCTCAGAATTTATGTGTACCTGTTTATCAAGTAACATGATACTGCTCAAAGTTAAAGATACTGCTCTGGTTCTTGAGGGTTTTAAGCTGTGCTAACTGCTTAGCTGTTCTTAGGCTACTAACATGTTAGAAGCTGTTTGAGGTGAGAGGGGTAACAACACAGTGGATACTTTACATTTGAAAGCTCTGAACAGAGTATGTCAGCTTTGCACTTTTGAGGGATTTGTGGAAAACACAGGTTAGGATTCCCTGGTTTCTCTGTGCAAAAGTTGACTTTTTCCACTAGTGCTGTAGCTTCAGATACAAAGACAGCCACTTACGCAGCCTTCAGAGCAGCGGTATTCAGGTAGCTGTATACAGAAAACTGACCTAGCAAGGGTGAGTGTGAGGAGGAATAGAAGGCTTACAAATGCAATAAAGGGTGGAGAGGCTGGAAGCAGCTCATTTTCCATTTGCAATCATTCTAAAAACCCCTTTGGTACTTTTCCAGGGTATAATGTCATACTTCAGTGCGCTGCTGTTTCTTTGATGAAATTAGCTCCAAATGCATGAATATAAAAGTTGTGCCACTGCTGCTTGTATTTTTCAGCAAGTTAATGATTTGAATATGTTTGTATGCCAAAACAGTTAGGCTGTGCTTTGTTTACATATATTTTAGGGAAGAGTTTGTTTACTCTCCAAATGGAACAGATGTCTCTGCAGATGGATCCTGCTAATTTGTCTCCTTTTTGTTTTCTTGTTTGATTTCTAGTAGTAATGTCAGGTTGTTTCATGAACCCTTTCTGAATATTAGACTGCAGCACTGGCAAGTGAAAATTCATTTATGGACTTCTTTATGTCTATCCTGTGCCGAAGTGTTGTGTTTCTATGATGGTTCTCACTTTCTTCTGTTGGCACTGTGTTTATGTGTGAATGTATTCGATGCTGCTGGAGAGGGGAAAATGACATAAGAGGTTTTGAAATACAGAAATTGGACTGTAAAATGAATCTGTTAATAAGACTAAAATGAAATGCCACCAGGTTTACAGCTCTCTACGTTTCGAAGTGTTATTCCTCTGAACAGAATGCAAAGTGTTCTGCAGTTGAATATGGATTGGTGCTTCGTGTCTGAACATGGATTGGTGTTTCTTGGTTGACAAAATTGTTACATGTTTTTGCTATTTTTCATCCTTTTTTTTGTGTGTGTTCTTAATATCTTCAGTGGAGAATTACTGTCATCCATCTTTGGCAGCTTCCAAGGCCGGGTTGGACAGGGCTTGCAGCAACCTGTTTTAGTGGAAGGTGTCTCTGCCTATAGAATCATGCAATAATAGAATAGTCAGGATTGGAAAGCAACCCCCCCTGCCATGGGCAGGGACATCTCGCACTAGACCATGTTGCCCAAGGCTCTGTCCAGCCTGGCCTTGAGCACTGCTAGGGATGGAGCATTTACTGCTTCTTTGGGCAACCTGTGCCAGTGCCTCAGCACCCTTGCAGTAAAGAACTTCTTCCTTAGATCTAACCTCAGCTTCCCCTGTTTCAGTTTGAACTCATCACTCGTTGTCCTATCTCTACAGTCCCTTATGAAGAGTCCCTCTCCAGCATCTTTGTAGACCCCCTTCAGACACCACGGCAGGAGTTTGGAACTGAATGAGCTTTAAGGTCCCTTTCAACCCAAACCATTCTGTGATTCGGTTTTTGCAGTATTGCCTGGCTGTACTGCAGTAGCATATATGCTACTATAATGCACATTACTCTTGTACCCAAATAGAGCTGTGGAAAACAGCCAGTATGTGTCAAAGCAATCACAGTCTTTGTTTCTTAACAGCAAGTGAAACTTTACACTTATATTTCTGCGATTTCTGTTAATACTGTAGTGCAGGATAAAGGTAATAGAAGAGCTAGATTCAGTGTTAATAAAGCCAAATGTTAGAACTGGTGAGGAAATTGATAACTTAGAGAAATGGGTAAGACTTTATTACCTGAGATGCCCAATTTATGTAGTTCTAACAAAGTAGCTGGCATTTGGCCAGACAGGTAAACTATATTTAAATGGTGGCTTTGAACCTCTTGTGTTAACAAAATCAGGATTCCATCAAAGCAGAATTTTAATAAAATAGTCACTTTCAAGGTACGTTTGCATAAGAATATTGGTTTAATATTGAGTGGAGTTGACACAGGGAAGCCAGAAAGAGATTTTTGCTTTGAATCTATTATAACCCTTATTACATGCCCCATGTAAGATAGTAAATTATTCTTGCTGTGAACCTTCGCCAGGCTAGCTGCACACTGGAGGCTGAACCACGATGTTATTCTATTAGATAATATCTTAGATTGATAGCATATGAGTCTCAAGCAAAAGCTGGGCTTTGCAGCCACAGGTAATTAATTTTTTTAATGAAAAATAGATCCTGAAGGTATTGGCATTGGGTTAATTATTAGAGAAATTTGAAAACTTTATTTCAATTTAAAGAAAAAAAGGCAAACTGTCCATATGAAATGTGAGAGTAGGGATTTTTATTTCTCTCCTAAATTTATTTTCTTGCCATTAATGAGTATAAATGTACATTAATTTCTAGAAAAGTAATCTACATGATAGAGGAACTTGAAGTAATGTTAGCAGTACCGTTGCATCTGTCATACAGCAGGAATGCTTGCAGTGAAACCTGGTTTCCAGATATAGCTGTTTCAAATCAAAGTTATCAGCATATAATGCCAGATCAAATTCATCATAGTAGAAAAATAAAGCATTGTGATCTAGGTGAAATTCAACCCAGTCTTTAGGGCTTTTCATATCTTGTGCTGTAAAGTGGCAACTCTAAAACGTATCCCCAGTGACTGAAATAGAAAGTATTTGCCTTCTGATTAAAGTTCAGATGCTTTTCCCCACTTCTCTTCCAGTCAATAAGATTGCATGTCGTCAGAGTTCTCCAGCTGAGGATCTCAAAGTCCTTCACAAGCAGTAACGAAAGAAGCTTCACAAAGCCATAGCTGGGCAGTCATCTCATTTTTGCTATGAACAGGGCTGCACATGGGCTGATGGATTTGTGGAATGTGGCAGGACTAAGAATTCTCTATCATGTCCTACTGTTCAGTACGGCTGCTCTTGATCCCTCAAGAGCTGTTTGATGGAGGTCACTGGACTTCTGTATAGGTAAGCAGAAGTGTTGTAGAAGACTGGCAATCAAATGAAATGCATTCAAATGAAGACCCTAACACAATGGCTGCGCTTTAGGAACATTTGAGGATGTATAGACTCTATTGTGCTTGTTTTAAGTACTTGTAACATGGTTATTAGTTGGTTACCTACCCTGATAAAGCTTTACATTAAAACCTTACATTTTAAATACAAATATTTTTATAAGATGTGGCTGATAGGATACCTGCTGCTTCCTTTTTTGGCAGACATTATAAAGAGATATAAAACTACAGCAAAAATCTTGTCTATGTACTGGGAAAAAGATTTTTTTTCCTTGCATTTTTGTTACTACTCTTGCTTCTTCCAAATATGTTTATAGTAAAAGTTTACAGAAGAAACAAAGTAGTGATTTGTTAAGTTAATGTCTTCTTGAGCTTCTGGCCAGTTGTGCGTTTTACTAGAGCCAGAAACCATGGGCTGGTGCAGAGATACTTACTCCTGTCCTGGAGCTATATTAAATGGATACACAGAGTAGAGGATACATCAAATGGCTCACAACAGGATTCTGTGTATACTGGAAATTTTAGAAGATAACAAAAATGTTGGCGTTCCTGATCACAAATACCAACCAATATTAGATGTAGAACGATACATCTGTTTGGCATAAGAAACCTTTGGCCTGCTAAGGGTTAAGATATTCTTCCTAAAGCTTAACATGCAGCAGGAGAATTGGGAGTGTAATTAAATTTTTTATGGGAATAGACCTATACTGACAATTTAAGATACACTGTACTCAGTAATGATTACCAGGAGCTGTGTGAGCATTTGGTTTTATGAAGGTAGCAGCCGAAGGCTTTAAAAGGGTCGTGATCACACCAAGTTAGGTGATAACAAATGCAATGGAAAGCCCTGCCCCAAAGAGCTTCCAGTCTTGGTCCTACTGACAAGGGCATTAGCCCAAATCTGTTATGAAATGAGGGCGACGGTGGTGGGAAGACCCATGGTAATGCTTCTGCTGCAGTCTGGTATCTGGTGCTTGACTCACAGATGGGAAAGAGTGTGACTGAGAGATCCGGGTACAGGCAGGGGGTTGCTGTGCTTTGCCTCTGAAAGAGAAAGGGCCCATTTCACTTTCAGCACAGTTTTGATATTGCTCCCAGCTTTTCCTTCCACCTCTCCCTATAGAATCTCCTGCTTGGGTATCACTGTCTGAGGCAAAAGCTGTACTACAGCATTGGGTCCTGCGCTAGAGCTTAGTTTATAGTCTTCACTGCCTGTACTTGTAGAAGGAGATGGAAGGGATGTTTCAGGAGATGCTGTGGGAGAGAAAAGAAACAGAATTAACATGGTCTCGGATGCTGTTCAATAGAGCAGTGCCCAAATGAAATCACCAAACTGTCCTTCAAACCAAGGAGTAGTAGCTTGGGGGATGGAGTAGGGGGGGACCCATCCTGAATTCAGGCATTTCCCGGCATAGTCTTCCTTCCTGGTTTGTGATGAGGCACAGGGCAGACTGCTAAGCACATACCAACTCCTCTCAGTATTTTGCACATGGGAAAATTCCCCCACCTGCTTTTCAATCCTTCCTCTCCTCAGAGGAGGAGAGCTCTGGCTACTGGCCGATATACATCATTTACAGAACACATCTCTAATCTCCCTTGCTGTAAAGCAGCTAAAAAATAAACCAACCCAAAAATCTAAAATACATGATTCTAACATTCATATGGCTGAGAAATAGCAAATTTGCTGCAAGAGGGATAGGACTGTAACTGGCAGGACACCGTGCGTACCTGGCACGGTGATTACATGGGAGCGGCTGTTAAATTACAACTTGTGTTCTACTCTATTCTTTTTTAATTTATGCTCCATTTGCTCTTACAGTGTATAAATGCCTTAACCAATAGCCATTGCCTAGCAGCAGTGCCTGGAGAGGTTGAAGACGGTCTTGTATTCTGGTCATATTGTTCTGTTTGACAGCAACCAAGATGCTTTACTCAGGGAAACCCTCGCCACTAATAACCATCTGTGCTGCTTTGTGGCATTTCCCAGTGCTGCCCACGTTCATAGAAACACACTGTCACCAATCTTGATTGCTTTCTTTTTTAAACCTGTGATGTGTAGCAGCATTTCAAATCCCTCTGGATCATTCTATCATGAAAATCTCAGCTTCTCTTTAGAAGCATGTAAAGGAATCGGCAAGGTGGGCCATTCAACTGTAATTCTTAAGCATATAAATAAAGGTATTTTTCTTAACTGCATGTCTTATCCAGTCCCTTTGTTATGCTGACACTGGTAGCGTATCAATGAACACGTACGGTCTGGAGCAGTGTGAATCACAGAGCTCATGTTGCCTGGGAGGACATGTCCTGGCAGCTGTTCCAGGTTGAGGTTGGGAGGTCCTGACTGGTACTGGAGGTCAATGGAGGTTCCTGCAGTGGAAGTGGGAAAGACATCATTCTTTTTGTAGTTAAGGAGAAGCCAGATGATCCGGACCAAACATCTTTTGTTCAGATAATGTGGAAGACCTCTGTGGAGGTTAATGTCGTGGCTTGTCCTTGCTTCCTTCCTACTCTCTGTCCTCTTTGCTCTCAGCATTCTCACTGGCAAGGGACAACCTTTAGCATGGCTGGGGTTTCAGCTAATAATACCCAACTGCACTGTTCATCTGTCTCTGCGCTACTGCTCTTATCAGGGTTTCCCAGAAAGTTACAACTTTTGCATATTGCAAAGAAAAAGCATGTTGTCTTCTTAGAGACTGCATCGGTTTGGTCGAGTGCCTAAAAGTCAAGTATTCCACTGGTGTGAAGCGCACAGAGTGCATCCACTAACTGATCCTGAGTCAGGTTTTCAGAGACAGGCTTGAAAGAAAAGGCTTGGAATTGAGTTGGAGTGAGAAGGACCAATATTCAATCTTCAATTCAACCTGAGCTTTCACTTCCTTTCTCCCAAGACCAAGTTCTCTCTACCATATGTCCTCCAGAGAAGGACACAAACCCAGACATGAAGCCCTGTAAACGGCTTTGACGTAAGACAGTGTTGCTGTCATTTCTCAGCAGAGTTCATACCTCCCAGCAGCATCTCCTGCAGCAGGCTGTCAATCCTGGCCACACCAAAGAGCTTCATGAACTGGACTTGCTCTATCATCTGCCAGGTGATGCTTTGCAGTGGGGGCAGCAGGAGGAGGATGTCGCTGAACCGGCCTCGGGAGTCGTACTGGCGGTCATTGATGTAGTCCTCCAGGTTGACTTGGACCTGGAAGCGCATGTTCTTCACCTTCGCGGGCTCACTCAGGCCTTTGCAGTCTGGGAGGAGGGAAAACTAAGGTAATTGCTGGCCTGTGTAACCAGAAAGCATTACCCTGTCAGTCAGGCAGAGGAAAAAGGGTTTGATGGCAGTGATCCTCTGACAATTGTCTGTCAGTCTCCAAGTTTGTCTGACAGATTAGCATTAGGCTGCCAGTAATGTATATCTCACATGGAATAGGGAAACAGTAAGGGAAAACTGAGGGGGAAAATGTAGTTTGAGGGGAAATTGAGGTGAGACAGTAAGAAAATAAGGTCTTACTTCCAACAGGTACATCTGGCTACTGCCATTAGTGAAGAGGAAGGATTTAGAAGTTGAACCATATCTGTCCTTCCAAGGGAATGGCCTGAAATTTGCCCCTGAAAAGAGTCCCAAGTACTGAATCTATGCAGGTTTAGTGCCTATATGGTATAATTACACCCACTGCAGCATCAGATTCTTATCCTGATTTCCTGTCTTTGACCTGTCAAATCTGTTTCTCATGCACCACTGGTCCAGCTTCGCCTAAGCAAGAATGTGCACTATGGGTAGGGTGAAGTGCTGAGATTTACAGCTTTCCACTCTCCTGCTGTCCAAACTGAGATTTCTGGCTCACTGGACCATTTTCTTCACTGTCTAAAAGAATCCATAAGCACTACATTTTCGGGATCATCGTGCCGAGAGATTAGATAAAGTGGTTATCAAGTTAGTATATGTCAGCATGTAACTCTATAGGCATGCCTACTTGTTAGCATGAATTAATTTCTCTTCTGTAGAGCTTTGCACTCTTTCCTTTCAGGTGTAATCCCAGCACCTCACTGTCGCAATGATCTGAAGCTCTGCTGAGATACCTATCAGCTGAGAAGGTAATTAGTCAAACTCATTTTGATCATACTACCCTTACTCAGGTTTACAGCAGACTCTTTGGCGAGCCAAAAAGAGTATAACTCCCGTGTCTTGATTTCAAATCAGAGAACACAGCAAAAAAGAACTAATGGAAGTTACTCTTATTTCTCCATACTAATAGGTGCCAAAGACAAAAGAGCATTGTTCTGGACTTGGGGTTGTTTCCCTATCTCTTCTCTGAAGTACAGGGCAATACACACTCAAGGGACTCCAAGAGGAGGGGGTGTGTGGTGCAGACATGTAGAAACAGGAATGTCTGGGGGGACCTGGCCTGAGACAGAAACCCCTGTGTTTGTGGAATGATAATACAACAAAGGTTCAAAACAAGCTTTTGTTTGCTTCTGTGTGTTTCCCTGTTCCCCATCCTGTAGGAATCATCCCTGCACTTGGTTGGTACTGGTTGCCAGCACGATCCATTAACAGATCCTTGATTATTTCTGGGTACTCTGAACAGTCCAGCTGTCTGTGGCTTTTAATGCTGCCATCTGAGCTCTTGATGGGTGCTTCACACTGATGCCCAGTTGACTCACTTCACTTATGCATAATTCAGTATAGGCATATTTATCCTTAATAGTCATCTCCTTCATTTCAGACTGATGGGCTTTCCTGAAGCCAAGCTACAGAAGGAGCAAAACTCCTTTAGGGTCTGCAGAGTCTTGCATATGGGTCTGGCTGGAGTTAATACTTGCTAAATAGCAAAGTGTTCAGGAATAGGTCACTTCTAACATGTCCTTACTTCACTGCTATGTTTTGCTCATTACAGCAGAGGCAGGGTGAAATGTAGAGCTGCTGCCAAGGGGTTTTCCTGGTTATTGGAGAGCCCCCAGTGCCTCTTCAAGCCCCATGCTTGGCAGTCAGGGAGTAAGCTTACCTGGATCAAAGAAGATGATGGCTTTAAGGCAAGCGTACTCATTATCATCGATCTGGATGTCCCGCAAGGGCTTCACCAACTCATCCAAGATTCTGGTGGCCACACGGGCTATTTCCAGTTCTGGGCAGTGCATTGGGATGATGAAGTCATTCCCTGGGGAGACAAGAGAAATCCGTTGTCACGTTTCCACTCTATCCCTGCAGACACAATCACATCCAGAAGTTACCCCAAGGCATGTTGCCATAGTTCCATGGCCCATGTGCAGCAGATTGCCAGTGTGCAGTTTCATACTGAGATTCACAAGTGAGAAGCAAGCCACGGATCTTATCCTTCAGTCCTTGTTTACTTCATTTGCACATGTCGTGCACCCACACTGTGCTCAAAGTCTGCTCCACATTCTGCTCTGGTTTACCCTCTGTTATACCTAGCATCTGTTTGCAAGCAGTGTGGCATCTTTATTTTTGGCATTTGTTTTTTTAAACAAAGTTATCCCTCCCTCTTTTCTTTCATGTATGGCTTTCCAGGCCAGTATTCTCATTTTCCCAAGAATAATCCTGCCTGTGTTTCTGGTGGCAGAGAGCTATATGGAAAGGAAATACCTATTTGCACTATAATTTTTAATAGACCTTCCTGCTAAGTTTTTAAGCACCAACCCAAAATACCCCACTGCTTGTGTCCTGGCAATTTCAGTTACAAAAAACAAGGCAGCTCAATTTGATTTGCCATTTAAATGTGTGTGTGGGGGGTTCTCATCCACAATTCCAAGGCAGTAAGGAAACAGTTGTAAAAATCCCAGTGAATTTGCTTGCTCCTTTTTACACATCTGCACAGACATTCTCAAGCACTTCAATCTCAAGGCAGATGAACAGACCCAGGAGTGCAGAGAGGATTGCAGGCAGGCAGGTTACTTGACAATAACTCAGTTGTGTGAATTATGAAAGGAGTGTACTTCATTACATTACCTAATAACAGAAAATCAGTGTACGGTATGGAACGCTTGGCTACCCCGAGGAGCAGATGTTCCCCTGCGTGGGCTCTGAGCAAGGCAACCTGGAGGTGGTACAGAAGAAAGAAATGTACAGATAACGTACAATTAGGAGAAATTAGAAGTTATTAGTATATTATAGTATATTATTAGTATAGCTTCAGTTTTCAGAAGTCCCACATTCGTGGCAAACTAAATAAGAAGTTGTTTTCAACTGAAAGAACAAAGGCTTGAATAATATGAATTCTTATGAAACAAATGGCTTTTATATGCAATTATCAGCTAATAATAAAAGGAAAATTACTCTTTTTGACTGGGTCCTTGTGCATACAGAAGTGATCAACTCTTATATTTTGGGGGACTTTGACTACCCGAGTTATTTTTAACCAATCCCTGGTCATTTGTTATTATTTCTCTCCTGACAGTTTATTGCTCTGCATAGGGTGATCATCAATGTCAGATTCTCCCATTGAAAGGTCTGACTGGCAATTCCTGTTGAAGGCAGTGGTTTGCAGGGAAGAGGCATTTGCGTTATACCTGGTCATCCAGTGGGAGCTCACAGAACGCTGGGATATATTTTGCCCATTCAACCAACACCAGAAGCTGCTGTTTCATAGATTCGCACACATCGTTGATGGTAGCCACTTTCTTCATGGCAATGTCCGTGCTGTGCACTGGACTCAGTGATGAATACTGAAAAAGAAGTGACCCGGTTACGCTGGGACCAGATTAGTGCTTTCTTGACATTCTCCATAGCAGTGATTCGTTGATAACACGGGCAGCTCAAATGATCACCTCATCAGGTCATTGTTAAAATGTTTGCTGTTGCGGTTGCACACGCATATGCTCAGGTATAGCGTCCAACATGCAGCCCATGGTGAAGCCTCCACGAGGTGGTGCTCGGTCCCAACAGACACCTCTCCCTCCTCCGCCTCCTTCCCCACTCTCCAGGCTGGCGCAGGACAAGGTCTGGTTGATATTCCCATTCCCCGGAGTAGCCAGCAGCGCTGGGTCTCGGCTTTCCTTCCACCGCTTGAGGCAGCCAAATGCATTACATGCATTGAGCCTTTCTCCCCTCTAAGTTGCTGTCTGGGGCATGAAATACCCATTTCGCTCTCTAAAGAGCTTCGTGGTGGGGAGAAGGTTGAAACAGTGCTTTTTGAAAAGGAAGTGGACTCATTGCTGCGTGTAGTGTGCAACATCTGGACCGTGAGTTTCAGCGGGGAAAGGATATTTGCATAAGAATTTAAAGGACGCTCAGGGTGAAATTTATTGTGGAACATGAAATGAGAAAACAATCAGCGTTAGCTGAAGCTCAGCAATTTCATTATCTTTATTTTTCTACCCTAAAACTGTTGCCTTACTAAAGCTATGAGAAAAGACATAACAGCCTTCTCAGGAACAATGTGTTCTGAGCAGGACAGAGTGTGCAGAAAGCAGAGATAAACTGCTCTATGAAATACAATGAGTTTTTAGTGTACAGCAGCCATTTAGGCTAGGGCAGAGGCGACCGGGGGTCTGCAAAATCCCTCAGCCCTTGGACTTTCAGCTTTGCATGTCACTTGGCAAAGGCTGCATCTGCTCCCTGCAGGACATGTTGTCTTGATAATGCACTGACGATTTTAACTGTCTGGTTTTGGCTGTCTCTAACACATTTTCTTCCCTGTGGCTTTGTGTGAGAGCCATTCAAGGGCAGAAAAAGATCCAGTTCTGGTTGGTTTAGCGAGTTTGTAACCGCGTATGGAATAGCTGAAGGCAATGTACTTGTTTGGAGGGCTGTCCCTGCATTTCCTACCTGCTGTGCCATGGCCTCTGCCTGAGTGAGCACATTGATGGAGAGTGAGCTGTTGTCCTCGTAGCTGCTCCTGCGAATGCTGATCCTGTCACGCTCATTCTGCACGGCTGAAATGACAGTGAGCAGTGGTTGTGTTAGCAAGAAAATTCCTCACACAACCCATGGCTGCTGAAAGTTGTGGTCCCCAGACAGGAGTGGATGTGGCTTCAGTGCCTGCAAGGGCATCTGCTCTTGTTGGATGCTGGAATAAGATTAAGCAGGCCCCAGAAAAGGGAGAAAGGCCACCAGAGAGGGAGCAGTCAAAGCACAGAACCAGCCTTGGGAGATAAAGCCATTTGGTGGCCAGAGCAACCCATGAGGGACATTAGCATGTCCCACTGGGTTTGGTGTAGCTCAGGGGGCAGTTTGGGGATGTGATGTCGACCATTTTCACTTTGCAATGCACCCACACTGCTGGAGCCCTTGCCTCTGATACCCTCTTTGCCATGTCTGAATAGAGGACTCACCTCCTGAGTTCCTGGTACTGCAGGATGCTCTTGAGGTTGCATTTCATCTTACCGCAGCACTATAGAAAAACATCCTCTGATCCCACCTCAAAGCATCCTTAATGTTTCCCCTGTCCCTGAGGTATTAAAGAACATCTCCACCACTCACAGTGAGCAGGAGCAGTCACCTCATGAAGGAAGCTCAAAGAAAGGAAGCTGAAAATCACTGATTCCCCTTAAAACTATCCCCTCAGCCTTGCCCATCAGGCTGCTGATTTCAGTGAGTGTGCAACCCTGATGCACTGCTGGCACACAGTGGATGGAACAAACCAAAGCCAAGGTCTGGCTCCAGCTCCGCTGGCATCCTGTGCAAAACACTGCTGCAAATCAGTTCTGAGTGTCCTGACTGTTTGTAACAGTGATAAAACACACCTTGGACACACCACAATGACCAAGTGAACATCAGCCCTGGGCCTTTTGCAAATGGAAAGGTATGGCCACGTCATGGTGGATTAGATAAAAGAAACACTCATTTTTTGAGGCCCATTCCACCCTTTAAACCATCCTTTTCCCTGAAGCACAAGCTGCATCAACCCCATGCTCCATCAACACTGCATGTTGAACATAAGGGATTTATTGCACTTTGACAGCTTATTGTTGCAACTCAAGCTCCAAGAGCCAATGACTCCACTGCAGTCATGAAATAAAACAGTAGCAGAAAAAAAGCAGAATTAGTCCAACCTTGTTTTCAGTGTTAGTTTCTCCACCAAGTCCTGTTACACCCATTCAGCAGCCAACAAGGCCGTAGGGAGCTGGAGGAAGAAACCTGAATGCAGACTCAGCATTTTCCTGGCATGTTATATGTCATGCCTGTGTACAACTTAGAAAGGCAATTGTCAAGGAAAAAGGGAAATATAACCCCCATTTTCAAGAAGAGGAAAATGGAAGACGCAGGGAACTACAGAGCAGTCAGCCTCACCTCTGTGCCTGGCAACATCTTGGAGCAGATGCTCCTGGAAGGCATGCTGAGGCACATGAAAAACAACAAGGTGGTGGGTGACAGCCAGCATGGCTTCACTAAGGGGAAATCCTGCCTGACCAATCTGGTGGCCTTCTATGATGGGGCTACAGAACTGATGGACAGGGGTAGAGCAGTTGATGTCACCTCCCTGGACTTGTGCAAAGCATTTGACACTGCCCCACATGACATCCTTGTCTCTAAGTTGGAGAGACATCAATTTGATAGGTGGACCACTCAGTGGATAAAGAACTGGCTGGATGGCTGCATGCAGAGAGTTGTGCTCAATGGCTCAATGTCCAGCTGGAGACCAGCAACGAGTGGTGTCCCTCACAGATGGATGTTGGGACCGCTCTTGTTCAACATCTTTGTTGGTGACATGGACAGTGGGATTGAGTGCGCCCTCAGCAAGTTTGCTGATGACACCAAGCTGTGTGGTTCGGTTGATACGTTGGAGGGAAGGAATGGGATCCAGAGGGACCTTGACATGCTTGTGAGGTGGGCTGATGCCAACCTGATGAAGTTGAACCATGCCAAGTGCAAGGTCCTACAGCTGGGTGGGAGCAATCGAAGGCACAGCTGCAGGTTGGTCAGAGAAGAGATTCAGAGCAGCCCTGTGGGGAAGGACTTGGGGGTGTTGGTCGATGAGAAAATGAACATGAGCTGGCTGCAGTGTGCGCTTGCAGTCCAGAAAGCCAACCGTATCCTGGGCTGCATCAAAAGGAGTGTAACCAGCAGGTGGAGGGCGGTGATCCTGCCCCTCTACTCTGCTCTTGTGAGACCTCACTTGGAGTACTGTGTGCAGTTCTGGTGTCCTCAACATCAAAAGGGCATGGAACTGTTGGAACAAGTCCAGAGGAGGCCACGAGGATGATGAGGGGACTGGAGCACCTCCCGTATGGAGATAGGCTGAGCAAGTTGGGGCTGTTGAGCCTGAGAAGAGAAGGCTGCGTGGAGACCTCAGAGCAGCCTTCCAGTATCTGAAGGGGGCCTATAGGGATGCTGGGGAGAGATTCTTTGTTAGGGACTGTAGTGATAGGACAAGGGGTAATGGGTTCAAACTTCCACAGGGCAAGTTTAGATTGGATATGAGGAAGAAATTCTTTCCTGTAAGGGTGGTGAGGCAGTGGAATGGGTTGCCCAGGGAAGTTGTGAATGCTCCATCGGTGGTGGTGTTCAAGGCCAGGTTGGACGGAGCCTTGGATGGCATGGTTTAGTGGGAGGTGTCCCTGCTGACGGCAGGGGTGATGGAACGGGATGATCTTAAGGTCCTTTCCAACCCTGACTATTCCATGATTTTATGATTCTACTATTCAAGTCCTTAAAGAAGAGGGAACAGGAAGATGTACCATGTGGTGATAACGCAGCACATCCCGCTATTTCATACAGCAGTTCCAGGCTCCCTTTCCTTTATTTAGGGGGAATGACTCAGACATAGCTGTCAAAATCTGGCTCGCTCTGCTTTAACCCCTTGGATGTGAAACAGCACAGTTTTGACTCAAAAGCAGCCACTGGAGAAGGTTTTTCCAGCAAATTTTTGTTTTCGCAAGGGCTATCAAAACCTTTTCACCATCCCTCTGTTGTGACTTTTCCTGGCTGCTGGGCCTTGCTTTAGAGGAAACATCACTCTTTGCATGGGACAAGATTCCCTGGGTTCATGCAAAGGAGGGAACATGCACGCTGTTTTACACACACAGTAGGAAGGTGTTTTTTTGTCAGCTCCTGTCCAACCACTGATCTGTTTTCCTAATCAGACTCTGATGAGAGGCCAGCAAAACCAAAGGGCAGAAAACAAACAGCAGTGACAAAAATCAATACCTCCTGTTATCAGCAGCAGCACAGGGTTTAATTTCCAGGATTTGGGGCTCAGCCTTTTTGTCAGTAGGGACCCATTCATTGCTGAGCTGGTTCAGCTATCAAAGGCATTTGACACCCCAGGGTCTGACTTGCCTGAATGGCTGCAAGAGGCTGGATGGATGCAAGACATGCATATTACTGGAGTCTTTTCAGGCTGTGTAGACGCTATGTAGAGGCAATTACACATCAGTTTAGAGAAAAGCTCCACTGCAGCCCTTGGAATGCCATGCTAGCATACCTTAGGCAACAGCATACATTACTCTATGCATGGGGGGGTTGATGGAAAAGGCTGTTCACCCATCAGGGATCCCCAGCACTCTGAAGGTGAAGGTGGTTATAGGAACCATAATCTATGATTAACTTTCAGAATAGATTAAACATTCACATCTTTTCTGGGACACCAGAAAGACAGCAGCAGCACCCAGCATTGAGTATAAACAAGTCTGCTTGATTCCATGTCATCACTGACATCCTTGGAAAGTCTCCAACTAACCTTCTATGCTTGGTTTCATATCAGATTCTTCCCCATGTAGCTGTCTAGGGGCCTACATACAAGAAAAGGTACAAATTTTGCCTTTTTGACTAAGCTACACATCTTGTTTTAGGTTAAGTCCTATGAACCCAGGCAGACCTGATCCTAGTCCTGGTTGACAGACACCCTTAAGCAGCCTCAGCCTGTTTTTCCTTCTGGGTCCTTTTATAGCACATATTTCAGTGCTTCCCTCATGCTCTGATAAGCTCAGTTTTCAAGTGTAAGTGGATGGTACAGACCAACTTTCTCAAGGTGATTTGGGTGTTATCACTGAAAGTACCCAAGATGTGATGGAAT
Source organism: Myiopsitta monachus (assembly GCA_017639245.1). Taxonomy (NCBI): domain Eukaryota; kingdom Metazoa; phylum Chordata; class Aves; order Psittaciformes; family Psittacidae; genus Myiopsitta; species Myiopsitta monachus. The sequence goes on along the minus strand of CM029941.1, from coordinate 100,690,002 downwards.
TAGATACAATGGAGTTAATGTTTTACCTGCCACAAAATTAATCTATTACTATGTGGTAATTATATTGCTATGCTTATTGTGCTTGTAAAAAGGAAGGAATAGGTCACTCCTGGCGAGCATCGGGTGTGCTTGAGGGGTGTGCTGGACCTGAGGGTGCTCGGGCTCAGATGTGATCTTGGCTTTGCAGTCAATCAACCCCAGCAAACTTGTGGGAAGTATGAAAATCCCAGTGTTTCCCAGGGATTATTGCCAGTATGTGCCTATCAAAAGCTTTGCTCCTCCTTTTATTCCCTCTAATCCTGTAATCCTCACAGCACGCCAATTCCCAAGGCCAATAAACACCATCAAAGGCTGCTGCAGCCCCGCAAGAGGGAACATCAGTGGGAGAAAGTCTCCACGATGCTGCTGATCAGGGACAGTGTGACCCTGATCTGGACTTTCCTCTGGGAAAAAGGGAGAGAGGACGAGATGATGCCCGCGTCTCCCTCCAGGGAATTGTCCATGGCTGAGGCACGTCCTGACTGTGGGAAGCAGATGGGAAAACACACATATTCTCCATCTGACGTGGAGGAGCCTTTGGAGGGGTTTTGTTATGGAGGGCAAGCCAAGGCCCTTTTTGCCATGATCGTGGATGGCCTTTTTTGCCATCAAGGATGCTGGCAACCATCAGGCTGCAGAGCGCACACTGCGGCTCTTGAGCAAACAGCGGTGTGTTTGTGGGATTGCAACAAACTCGTTTCCGAAACATTTTGTCCTCGCTGCCTTGCCACATCGTACAAAACCTGTGAGGAGAAGCTCCAGGGAGCCAATGAATATGGACAAAGGCATTGATTGGAAGAGGACAGCAGCAAACCAGTAACTTTCCACAGCAACTGCAGAGGTTAAAGCCCTGCCTACGCTGGAATTACTGTTTCTATTATAATTCCACTAAAAACATCCTCATTTAACACCAGTGGAGTTGGAAATGTGTTAATAAATAGCACAAAGAGAAAGCAGGAGGAGGCAAGTGCCCCAGTGTGGTGCTGGCATTCAATACTTACAGTGTTTCTGTCTGTAAATCTGTAGATTTACTCCTGCTGCCTGGTTAATTTATATGCACAAATGTTTTTTTCCCCCACGCTACCCCTGATTTTGTAGGTGTGGCTTATTTTATTTGCAAATAAATCCCAATGGTACATGTACATTTAATGCTTTCTGAGGGTTTTGGCTCAATTTATGACTATCACAAAGTAGGGAGGATCCTTTATCTGTTTCATTCATCTTTGCAATAAACTGTAGTCCCATCCTTCTGAATGCTGGCAGAAGCGACTTGCAAATAAAAGGTATGAAACAAGATAAAGGTTCTGTGATAGCCTAATAGAACTGTCCTATAAACCTGCCCAATTTAAATATAAATTAAAAAATAGCCTCAAATCCTCCTTCTATATAGTGTCTGTAAATGATACAGTAATTCTTTTTACTTCTGCATTAAACCCGGCAGTCCATGTACACTCATAAATTACATTAAAGGGGATGAGAGCTTAAATATTAACTCTTTGTTTCCACCAGCAAACTGGGCCCTGACCGTACAATGCTGTCATCTCAGAAGGCTTCCAGGTTTTCTGATGCTCAACTGTATGCGTATAGATGACCTGGCTCACTTGAAACATCACACCCTGCTTATTTACTCAAGGTTAAACGTGATCTGTAAGAAGCTAAAAATAGTAGTCTGCTGTTTAATTTGAGTGGTTAAGTGTCTGGTCCGCTCCTCGTCCAGTGATACTGAAGTGACCAAAAACCTGTCTGGTAATATTGTGCAAAACAATAGAAATAGAAAGTCCTCCTGTGCAAAGAGAGCAAATATGAGAGAACAGAGAGAAAATTTCCAAAAGACCCAGACCCCGCTAAGCTAGAGTCCCATTCTTTACCACAAATGAAGAGTAAAAGAGCAAATCTCCTATAACAATCTTGAATCCTTATCATAGTGGCATTTCAGGAGTTAAGAAGGGCTTTGTGTTCAAGTAAGCCTTTTCCTCTGTCCTCATCACAACTTTAATAATTGTTTACTTGCAGTGATTAAAGTGAATTATTGATACCAAAAATGTAATTGGGGTGGGAGTGTTCCCAAATTAGCGAATTTCTAGGAAATCTGGGAACTGGACTTTCCACCAGACTGAATTTCTGGTCCTTTTGTGCTCCTCACTGGCAGCAGTGGAACCTGTATCCCATCTCAGTGTGCAAGCCTGGAGGCATAGTCCTTGTGTGGGACAGTGCTGGTCCTTTCCAAAAGCAGGATCAAATTGAGCGCACACAAACAAGACCTCCTAAAGGACCCTACTGATGCTCCCCTCTGCCAAGCTGCTTCAAACCCGTTTTGAACCTGCAGGCTGACTGCACTGTGCTCCCAGGATCAGCTCATGTTAAGACCCTCACACAGACCCTGCTGCCCTTACCGTCAGCCAGTTTAAAGCTAGCTCATGTGTTTGTATCATACTGCTTTTTATTTGCAGGAGTTTTCCTTCTACCAGGCTGCATACCATAGCTCCTCACCATTTCTTACCCACTAGGTTTGTTTCCAAAACAGGAAAAAAAAATCAAAAAAGAAAAGAAAGATCCATATGTGTCACATCATGCCTTACAACACAGGAAGACTGGAAAAAAGTAACACTCTGGGTCCAGAATTCCAGTTTATCAGTCAGTTTTGCTGGGGAACAGCAAGTTTCCAGTATTGCACATACACCCATTGAGCAGTAGGTCAGTGGCAGTGGGGAGCATATGAGGGTGACACAACCCTGCTCACCCCACCCCAGGTGTATTGTCACACACACAGGCTAGGAAAAGGATCGTTTCCAGCTTCTTTCCCTCTGCTGTGAATAAACAATGCTGTTACCACACCCTGGAAAGTCTGATTGCTATTATATGGGCTGGCTGGAAAGCGATGTGCCAGAGAAAGAGAGTGACGAACCCTTGCGTGCCAATGCTGGGTCAATAGGTATGTGCTGAGCAAGTGCCGATGTCACAGCTGTGGTCTCTCAACATGAATTGGTGCATTTGTATCCACCTAATACTGCTCTACCCCAAGACATGTCTTCTCTTTTTCCCTAATACTTCGCAATACTGTTTAATATTAATCTAGAACCACCCTAAAGCAAATATCTATGTTCTTTTTGAGCACACAATTGTGCAAGAAAGTTTCTTTCACAGTCCTGCACACGTGCTTTGGATATAGCTCTGGTCAGCCAAGCTGATTTCTGCAAAGCAGTTGCTCAAGGTGCTTTAAAATCTTCCTTACCAAATACATGAGCAGTTTGTGAGCACACAACCTGGCTGTGCACTCATAAAATGTTTCAAAGAATGTGACTATGTGGAACTTGAGGTGAGTCATCTTCCATTGAGTGCAATCAATAATGAAGGCAGCAGCCAAAGGTTTATAACTTCTACCATAAAAACAATAAAAATCATGCTTCAGCTCAAAGAATGGGTCTGATAACCAGATTTCAGCCTTCCCAACCTGTGGAGCTTTCTGTATTGGCAGTTGGCTTTGTCTCCACCGAGAACTGATCAGATCCGCCTCGATCTGGTCTTTATTAATATGAGGGCTGTTTTTTTTTTTCTATCAATCATCTACTCTATTTACTCCATTTTTTCCCAACTAAAGCAGCAAACATTTTTGCTCTATCCATGACTTATCTGAGATTCCAAGCCACCTTGTTCTCCAGGGAAACATATGGTCAGAATGTTGGGAAGTTTTTTTTCATCACCAGTGAAATCTTATGAATTACCAGAAATCAGTGAAAAATTTCCCCTTGGTTTCAATGGGACCATGACTTCACCCCTTGGGTAGGGGGTGTTTAACTCCGTGGCATGGAATGAAACTCTTAAGTTCCTTTCCTGTTCCCTCATCCTTTAGCTGTCAGTGGGTTGGAAAACAGAACCCTGTTGGAAAACAGAAGGGTGAAGAGTGTTGAAACCACCATCCTGCACATCAGGGGGATGTACCATCTATGGTAGGTAGGGTCCCTACTTTGCTATCTACTTGGTGTACAAACTCAATCTCTGCCCAGAAAGCTTGGAGTAAGTAAAACAGTATTATCCATGCTCTCCCACCATGCACACACTGAATGAGCACAGAGCAGAAATGCTGGTAGGTCCCATATTTTCCCAGGGAAGATGGCTCTAGGAAGGTAAGGCATAGGTTAATAGAAGTGGTTTTCTTTTGCTTAGGATTAGGCACTGTAACACTTGGTATTTCCTTTAGTGCATTGGAAGGGCACTTCCTGATGGTCACTGTTACCTAAATGCGCTATAATGATCCACCTCCTTCTTAATACAGCCGATGTGAAGTGCAACAAAAGGCATCTGCCAGAATTGGATTGGTCCTTCAGTACTGGTGCTAACAGTGGCTTTATAGTTCTGCGATAGCTGCCATGAGGGTAACACTACTGAAGGCTTTGACTCTGACTCAGGTCCCAGCTCACAGGACACAGGAGTCAGACACCTCTGGGATTGCTGCCTGTGAGCCGTGTCCCATGGAGGAGCAGCTCTCATAGCATGAGGCATTGTGTTCAGGCTAGCCCTTGGCCAATGGGTTGCACCAAGCTACATGAGCTTCAGCCAAGTCAACCACCAAACCCACTCTGCAGTAGTCAACTGTTGGCATTTATGAGACTGAGTGTGGCAGGTTCATACTGAGATTGTCACAGCTAGCAGATGTGTAGCAAGGAAATTGCTGTTGTGAAGAACTTAGAGACCAAATAAATCCTGAGGAAGCCCATCCCTTTCCAAGTATGATGATATCCCAGGGAGATCAGCCTCCCAGGATGGATGAATACCATCAAAAAGCTCTCATTGAAACTGCCATCTGAAAGAGAGAAAATGAGTCTTTCAGAGGCAATAAGAATCATAGAATTATAGAATAGTTAGGGTTGGAAAGGACCTGAAGATCACCTGGTTACATCCCCCTGCCATGGTCAGGGACACCTCCCACTAAACCATGTCACCCAAGGCTCTGTCGAACCTGGCCTTGAAGTCTCTCACTGTGGCACACGAGCACCATCTCTCTGGGCCAGGGCTGCCAAGGCTCTCCACCATCCTCTGCAGTGGGAGTAGGGCCAGAGACAGCATCAGGCAGATTTAGAATGTCTCTTTATGCCTACCTTCTTTCTTCATGCCAGCCCTGAAGCACTTCTTCAGCCTGCAGTACCGGCACTGGTTCCTCTTGTCTTTGTCTATCACACACTGTCTGCTGAACCTGGGAGGAGATGATAAGTAAACCATGGAACAACCATCCTGGTATCGGCAGCCCACTCACCCCTAGCAGCCCCAGTAAGAAACACAGTCCCAGACCTCACCAAACTATGCGCTGGTTGAACCTAGAGAAGGTTTGCAAGAAATGGATTGAATCAGTGTTGGCTTGGCTCAGTTCCTCATCTTCCCCGCTGTCACTCCTGCCAGCTGGGAGTACAGCAATTTCAGACCACCCACCTTGCAAGGACTGGGATGGCTTTGGCTGTAGAAGTGTGAATGTGACTCAAGTTGTGCTGGAGTAGGACCTCCACCTCCCACTTCCAGACAGTTGTTGGGTGTTCAGCATCAGTGATTGTCTGATCCCAGTTGTTGACACTGTTCTGCTTTGTATAGAACAATCACATTATGGGCCACAAGCGCTTTTTGTGTCTGCAGCTTAGTTTTTAGGCACATGGCTTCCTAATTCCTATTAATTTCAATGTAAGATTTAGGAACCTATGTGCTTTCAAGGTAGATTTGGCAGCTTTTTCCATGGTAGGTGAAATGATGGAGGAGGAATCTACCACACAGAGAAGAGACGACGTCGGTTGCTCCCAGACCATCATCAGGTTGTAAAAGCTGAGGCACTTTCCCAGACTTGTAAACAGCCAAAGGTACAAAGGCCCAAAAGCTTTCCAAGGAATTCATGTCTCCAATAAACAGCAGAGCTCTGAGCTGGGCTAAGTACAGCGCTGCTCACCAAATAAGGACGTGCAGACAAATGATCATTTGCCATTTGCTTGGCTTCAGTGCTGTGGATATCCCTGAGCTGCCAAATATCACAGAGATTCATGGATTCCTGGGGAAGGGCAACAACTCCATCCCAGGAGAGTAAGAGCTGAGATTTCAAAGAAATCAGTAGTAGCTGCTGCCGTCCTGCAGGGATGGTTCCTGGGATGGGCACCATGTGAACACTGCTGTCACCCCAGGGTGTCTCATGGCTGGAGTGATAAGGACCCTAGGAACATTTTGAACAAAGAGGGTGACTCACACTGCAAGAATTTGAAATGCCGTAAAGGAGGAAGAGCTTTGGAAAAGAAAGAATACTTCCAGGTTTTAATTAGAGATGAAGGGCTTCAGTGTATTCACTTCTTCCCTCCCCCCTTCCTCTGTGCTAAAATAAACACCATTTTTCTAAGGTCAACCAAGATAGCTGCTTTATAATTTATAGCCTCCTTCTGGTAAAAAAAATGCTCTCAAATGCATACCAAAGTAGCCATTAATCATCACTCCTCCATGCTCGGTTCTCAGAATGATTGTAAAATCATCAGTGATAGGTCAGCATATAATAGCTCAATGTATTTCAGAACAAAAATGGAGCTGTAGGAGAGGTGAAGCCTTCGGAGGTGACAGGCTCTTAGATGCTTGTTGCTTTTTACTGGGAAAGTCAAGAAAGGCTGTGTTTGAGACGAAATCTCTGGAGCTTTGGTCCTTTGCCACCTTGTTTTTCCCTTGTTTGGCTGTGTTGGGGTGTCACTCCACAACCAGAATCCCTACTTACATGCTATATACACTGGTCAGATCTCAGGACTATAAGTTTCCCTTGATTTACACCAAGGAGAAAGCAGTGGCCGTGAACTCAACAAATGGATTACTCAGTGCCACAAAAGGTGTCAGGGTCCAAAATATAGATAGGACATAATTTACACCTTAGCTCCCTGTCCTCCTGCCATAAACTAAACTGCTGTATTACTGTTAGCATTCACAGCATGGTAATTGGACATTTGGGATAGGGGTCCCATCATACAACCTTATCTTCACCCCAAACAATTTACAGCATCAATAAATTATATTTATTTATTGTGAAAAGGGCAGGTACCTGCAGGAATAGACGTGGTTCTTGCGGACACTCCTCCTGAAGAAGCCTTTGCAGCCATCACAGCTGGATGCCCCATAGTGTTTGCCGGTTGCTCGGTCCCCGCAGATGGAGCAGAGGGAGCTGATGCTGTTTGAGAGCAGGTTGGTATTTGCTGGCTCGTTTGTGATGGTCTCTGTGGGCAGACAACAGGGACCATTAGACCTCTCTGATGGAAATCAGTCTGCTGAGAGCAAGTTGCTTTTTTCACACAGAGTCAGCCCCACACACATGTGCACACACAATATGGGTTGCTAGTAAAGCCTCCAGATCTTTGAGGGTGATTTACTTCTCAATCTCAACTGAGAATAACTCAGTTGCTTTGCTTGTTCTATTGGTTCTTTCTTTTGCTTCAGCACACAGAGATTTCAAGCCATATAACCCAACATGCTCATGCTAATTTAACGTTTACCACTACTTTTCTTGACAAATGCAAAGAAACCTTACCTGGATGTGAGATACACGCTTTTGAGGGATGGGGAGCCACCTCCTCAGTCAGACATGTGAAAAACATAGTTCAAAGCTGGTGCCCACAGAAGGCGATGAAAAGAGCATCATTAACTTGAATAAATGGAAAGCAGAGAAGAGACAGAAGGGGCAGGAAAGGTGAAATACTTTATACACTTTCTGTACATGACAGAGGTGCTGGAAGTAAAAGGCTGCTCTTGAGAGATCCTCTGCAGCTGACAGGCAGAGACAGTAGCTCACACAGATGCCACTTTGGTTCTCCTTAATACGGTTCCTGCTCTGAATTGCCCTCTGAAGAGGCCTATTGCTTTACACTGCAAAGCAATATAGGGGTGCAGGAAGATTGACCTTCTTAATTAGGGACCTAAAATTAGGTCATATGAATGCCCTCTGTCATGTCCCCTGCTTGCACCCTCTCATTTGGGGCAGGAATAGCTCTGCCCTTGCCTGGCCTGAGCTGTGTGTATGCATTGCTGAAAACTCCCCTTTAAACTTCTCCCTTGGTCTTAACCACCAGACTCGCTGCCCTCTTAATCCTCCTAATTTGAGGCACGGCTTGGGGAATTAAAAATAAAGGAGATGCTTGAGGAGACGCAGATGACAGTGTTTACATCTCTCCAAGAGCAGGAATGTTTGTGGAGTCTGTCCTGACCTGGGCATTCACTGCAGAATGGCTTTGTGAATTTATCACACCTCTGGGAGCGTGTTCTTCACGCCAGGGGAGTGGATCTTGTGCTGCAGTGACCTCAGAAAAGTCTCTGGGACAAGACATATCCTGCCTCGTGGAAGGGACGGGCAGTGATGAGGAAAGCTCAGCTGCTCTGGGATTGAGCAATGAGAAATCCTAGAGAAAATTACTCAAAGGAGAGGAATTGGCATCTGATCTGGACAGTCTAGAGAGGTCTTTCTAATGCATAATGCATAAAAATAGCTCTGGGCAATCCGCACACAACCTGTATATATACAGAGAGAAGGGCTATTTCTGTGTATGAATACACATCAAAAATTTATAGTGAAAATATTTGCTGTGCAATGAAAATTGTAATCAAAAGCCAAAAAAAGCTTTAGCTTTTCAAAAACTGGAAAGTTTTTAGCTAGGACTAAGATATTTTTAGCTAAAACTTCACAAAAAAAAGGTCAGACTTCCTTTTCCCCCACTCCCCCTCCCCAGAAGCCCCTTTTGATCTGTATTTCACCTTCTAAAATACTGATGAATAAATATTTAGGTTTTAGCAATTTGGAAGCAACATGACAATTAAAAATGACAGCATCGAAATCATCCTTTGGTCATGATGACAGGAATTGAGTTTTACCTGTTCCCAAAATCCATGTAAGACGCTCCCATCTCTGACATTTGTCAGCAAGTGGCACATGGGCCCTTTGAGAACATTGTCTGTGTCAGAGGTCCCTAGTGGTAATTTACATTGATTTTGTTGTTTTTTTTTTTTACAATAATCATTAAATTGTGATTTATATACCTCAGTATTATAGGAGCTGTACTAGAATATTCCTTCAAGGATAACTGCAACTTTAAACATTTGTGCATCTGCTGCTCCATTTATTTATTCTTTGAAGGAACATGTTGACCACAAACAAAGGGACTGAATGTGCTGGATTCCATTTAAAAAATTCCATAACAAATAAACATAAGGAGGCAAATTTTCTCTTCACTGTCTACTGATTCAGAGGAATCGGTCCAAGACCATACAGTTCAGATCTCCAATGGGCCTTTCTTCCTTCACATGGGTCCAGACTGCAGAATGTTCCTGGTGCTGGAAAGCATTTACTCACCAGAGAAGACTTTTTCCCCTCACGCTAGTAGGTTATGCAAAGAGCTGCTTGTTTGTATGAGGGAGAAATTAATAATTGGGCCTTAAGGTATTACTGCAGGAAAAACCATAAGAACTGAGCATGTGAGGGGCCATGGGAGTTAGCAAATCACATTTTGCCCTCACTTGTACCCATGAAAACACAAAGAAGCCCATGGGCTACAGCTTAGTTGAATGGCAGATACATAGCTAAAAGTTCAGTCCCTGTTAGATAGTCATGTGCCCTTTTCAGCTTGAACGTGAACAGAAGTTAAAAAGACAATAAAGAAAGGGAAAGCCCTAAGCCAGTATGTACATTATTATTATAAAATTTAATTACAAAATCGTGTCACCATCTAATGATGAGTTCCAAATTAGAATTAGCTGACAGAATAACAAAGGCACAACTAATATCACACTCATCAGGAAACTGTGGCTTTCAAACCTACCCAGTGTTTGGGGAATGTCTGGGTTTTCCCTGGACTGATCACTGCTAGGAAAGGCAGAGGAAGACCAAGATCCCTGCCAGGACAGTTGCCTGCCTGTGAAACCAGCTGAAAAAACCTTGTAGACCAGTTCCTTTAGCGCTGACACAAGGCTCAGAGCTTTATTAACATGTTGTGCCTCTCTATAGGGGTTACTACCTGAGCTCATCATCACACTGAGATGGGATCTGAACAAAGTCCAACTGGCTCACAGCTGAAACAAGCTCACAGCTGCCCTCACCACCCTGGAGAGAGATGCTCAGAGACATGCGTTGGTTCTAGATACTCATCACTGTAGTATAACAGAACAGTTCATAAGCCACGCCATAATGCCTCTGAAATTTCTCCTGGAGAGGTTATGATGTTCTCGAAGAAGAAACCATAACTCATCTTGACATTGCATGGGCCTCATGGCTTTGGCCAGACTCCTCACCGGGCATTGTCCTGGATATTCACTGACACAAGACTCTGAAGTTTAAACCGTCTTTTGTAAGTTGCATATAAGCAGCCTTCAGTTAGGCCCAATTCAGACCACAAAAAAGCCATCAAAGGTCTTTCTGACAGTGCTTGACCATCTCTCAAACTGCACATATGCCTGTGAGGAGCTATGACCCTGCTGGCTGGCTTCTTGGTCACTGTTACCATAGGATTTGTGGACAATAAATCAAAGATACGGTTTATACCTCAAAATTTGCCCCCCTATTATTTGCTAAAAGCTGATGTAGAAGTCAGGATGACCTGCTCATTGCCAGGGCATCAGTGTTAGCCTCCAGCCAGCCCTACATTTGTGTGCACAGGTTTTGCAATGCCAGCTTAGTGCTGATTAGAGTGCCCCATTAACTTACTGGCTTTGGGGTCAACCAAGCTTGCAATCAAAATCCACACAGATTTTTAGTACCCACTGCCTCTGCATGTAAGTCATTACCTAACCAGGGCTGAAATGAAGACACCAAGTTTTACAGTGATAGGAGATGACAGTGAGGATGGTCTTAATGAAGATGCTGCTGGAGAACTGTATCTGACTTCCATTCATGACTGGAGATCTACATGGTACCTGACCTCGCTGCTACTTTCTCTTTTAGTTATGTTACTGTCAACATCTCTTCCAGATGCACATTGTATAGGAGAATTATCTTGGCATACCTTCCAGAATGGTTTTTGCTTTTATCTACCTAGAAAACCAAACCAGTCTTGGTGTGCACAATTTGCAGCTGAAAAATCCCCCAGTTATATGTACTGGGCTAGAATACAAAGAGATCATAAATGTGGGTTTAGGGCATGTACACACAGTCTAACTTGGTGGCCAAAGCCAGCATTGTGAAACCTGTGTATACAAATATAGGGGAGGTTGGGGCTAGTGCTGATGCCCTGGCCATCTGCAGGTCACTCTGCTTTCTACATCAGCTTTTAGCAAATAAAGGGGGATTTTTGAGATATAAACCCTAGCTTTGATTTGTCCACAAATCCTATGGTAACAATGACCAAGAGGCCAGCCAGAAGGGTCATAGCTCCTCACAAGCATGTGTGTAGCTTGAGGGATGGTCAGGCACTGTCAAAAGATCTTTGATGGCTTTTTCATGGTCTGAATTGGGTCTGACTGCAGCAGGGCTGAGAAAGGTATTTCTCCAACCTTGTGCCAAAGCCCCAAGAATCAGTGTGGTATTTGAGTGCTGAGGTAGGAAAACATGCATCATCATGGGATAAAGTGTTTGCTGACACTCGACTAAAGAATTAGTGTAATATTTCAATAATGCTTTGTATTTTAAGCAAAATGACAACTCTGACAAGAGCGTGAGGAAATGGGTATTAACAGTGCATAAAACCCCAGTGAGAATATGGCTTCTAATGCCAGCCAAGGTAAAGGAAACAAGTTTGTACAGAAAGGGAAAATTTCTGCAGTTACAACACATATTTTATAAAGACAGGATCAGCATTGATTTTTGCTTATTTCCTTTTGACATTTTCTCTATTTAAAACAGACCATTTTTTATACTCTTCCTCCACTCCCATAATGGATTCTATTCTTTATTTTGAATTAGTCTCAAAATATTTGGCAAATTATGAGCTACTTAAAGGTGGAAAATCCAGACTATATATGTAGCCAAATCTCAAAATTATAGCAGCTTCCTGAAGCTTAAAGCTTATCACCAGAAGTGCTCCCCATCATTAATCAGCATAAAATTTTGATGAAATAGTATTCCAAAGAAGGAAACTGTTGGTTTTAAAAAATCTTGACCTTTTTTGAGAAGATTCTAATTTTTACTTTTAAAACTGTTCAGAATGAAAGAAACAGTTGTGAATCCATTAAAATAAAGTTTATGCCCCTTCCTGATCATGTTTATAAAGGGCAAAGCTGCCATTAGATTTAGTAGGGGAAATAATACAGAGGAATCTGGCATATTGGGAAAGATACAGGTTAAAACAAACCTGTACATTTGTTAAAAATACCTAAAATGAGACTATTTCTTAATTCTAACATTTTAAATAGTATTTCTGAAACTGCAAAGTATCTCTGTGAATCTGAGTTACCTACGGCAACTGAACTTGGCTGGTTAGCAATGTATTTCCATGCATGGACATTTCAGGTCTTTTTTGAAGTTATTTTTACAAACTAAAGAAGAGGACACTTACCTAAGACAAACAAGCTACTTTCAAAACAGCTAGGTTCTGAGAGAATTGGTTACTCATTAACAGCTAGACAAATAACACAATACTGAGGTAGATAAACTTCAGAAACGAATCAACCTGTTAGTTCCACCGCATGAAGCAACAGGGAGGCTCAGATGGGATTTGGTAGTTAATTTGCAAAATTATACTGAATTTTGAGGAGATTTGTACAATTCTAAAATGTAAAAAAATATCCCTTTGTTCAGCAGCAGTGACAGAAACATCTGTGTTAAATAACATTTCTGGAGCAGGATGGCAAATGGAAACCTTCCTTTGAGAATATGAAACAAGATCCAGTCTATCTGGAGCTGTCAGAAAAACAATATATTAAAAATCCTTCTTTTGGGGACAGAGCAAGTTTTTCTTGAAGTCAACTTTAAATTCAAATTCTCTTGGGCCTTCTAACTTTACTTGCCTCCTGACATCTCTGCATGTCCCACAGTAAGAGGCCTAATCATTTTATATTACAGATAATAACCCCACTGAAACTCTGATTTATTTTGATGACACAGCTAATGAGCAAATGTGAGACCCTGAAAATCCCATCTAAATTTCACTCAGATTCTTAACAAATTAAATTAAATGCTGCCAAATTCTCCAAAGGCATTGCTAACATTGGAATCTCATTTGGCTACATTGGTTTCATGTTATATGACTGAATGCCCTATATTTTTCACACAATGAACCATTAATTTCATAGAACAGTGTTTTCAGAGTACTTCTCACTATTCAAAACCTAAATATCACACATGCTTTTTTTCTGTGAACATTCTTTATTTCTGTGAATAAAGCAGAAGTCTGCATATAATCACTCAAGCCTAGCACCCAACTTCTTTGCATGCTGTGCAGGCTTTTAGACCATGTTGGTAGCCAGTAAGATATATAAGACAAGTTCCATTAGGATATTGCTTCTCAATCTAAGTACCTAGGAACAACTTAGGACATAAGGTGTATTGCCTGAGTAACAGACAAATTCCATTTGAGACAGCATTTTTTCAAGCATGAAATATGAACCTAAGTCATATATAGCAATGAAACAAACAGCTTAAGTAAAAAATATTGGTAATAACTCCTTTCAGCTGTCTTCTGGGAGCAAACCTATGGTGTGCCATGAAGAGCTCTACCAACTTTTGCAGTACCTTGTGGGCCCTTCAGGACATGAAGCTCAGCCCACCAAGGAAAAGAATAATTCAAAATGGGACTGGGAAGTGAAAGGGTCCCCTTTTAGCCTAAACATAACCGCAGATACAGCAGAAGTTGACAAGTCAGCTGCTTAAATATTATCCCTTTCACCCTTTGCCCCACACCTCCTACCTGCCTTTCCTATTGTCCTCAGCTTTATAACAAAGGTAGTGGAGACTGTTCAAGAGAAAGTGAAAAGAAACCTTACCGGTACTACTGGGGAGCATCCGAAGGCTGTCAAATTCCAGCATGGTATAAGAGGAGTCCAAGGAGTCAACGTAATCTGGCATATCCATGTCCATGATGGGCCCACAAAGCTTCATTATTACTTGTCAACAGCAAGCAAAGCAGCAAAAAACAGCCAAACTGTCAATCACGGTCAAGATTTCCTCTGCAAAGAGACACCCCAGCCCTTGCAATGACAAATCATTACCCAGCTCTGCCCGCAGTCCCCTCCCCGTGCCAAGAGAGAAGGGATGAACCCTTTCCCTCTTGCACTTACAGTCCCCTCCCTTCCCAAGGTGCATCTGTGCTCTCTCGGTCCTGATAATATGATATAGATAAGGCCTAGACTCAAGCAGCTTGGATTGCATCTTTTGGTCAATACAGCCTGTTTTATGGCTGTTCCTGCACAAACATTTTGAGAAAGGCTGCAAGAGGCGTTTGCACACACGCGCTGTTCTTCTGGGGCAAATCAGTGGTCACATCAGATAATACCTGTGCCAATGTCACCTTGCTCAGCTACCAGCCCTTGGGAAAAGACCAAATGATGTCACTTGCAACTGATGAAGACAACGAGTCAGTGTCACAACTGGCTGAAGAACGTCAAGATTGAGAACCTGAGACATAGTCGTGAGATATCAAAAGTGCTGCACACCAGTTCACACCTTGAGCTACTACTAGAGGAGTAAAACTCAGTCTCCATTACAGCCACACAGGCAGAGAAGATGTGACTTATCCCACCCTCCAGGCACTGTTCATGTCGCCAGTGTCTTCTCCTTCCTGACTCCAAGCAGCCCCAATCTCCGAGATTTCCCACTGAGAAGGGGTTCTGTTTCGGTTGTGAGGTGTTAAGGCAGAAGGTTTCAAGCTACAGTAAATGATGAGAATGGAAAAGACTGGAAGGGACCCGACAGATTCCATTGCAGATGTGTGGTGTTGCATTTCATGTTGACCCATGCCTGGCTTTTCTGGAAAAGGCCTGTATTACGGAAGTACAATTCCAAATTTTACCCACAGGACTCTGGTGGTTTTCTTTTTAATTTACTGAATTTTGCACAGTTCTTTCCTTGTTAGGACTCATGAACTGTACTGCAAAAGACTGGAAATAAAACACGGCCATGCAAAATGATACAGCATGAAGTGCTTGGCTTATTCCTGGTTTCGTCTTTCACATGCCTTCCCTGACATTACAGTTCCCTCTCCAGTGACGTTGGTTTGTGTCAGAGGGTCTTTCCTTTCCATGAGCTGTTCTGAGAGATCCAGTTCAACATCCTGTTGAATCTGGAGGAAAAGAAGAGTCTTGAGAAATAAGGAGACTTGTTGCCAGAAAAGGAGCTTTGGCCAAAGAAGAGGATTGCCAGACTGCCTGAACTCTCACTGAACTGAGAAGTTGGGCGGCCCCGTGTATCCTAGCAATCTTCAAGTAGCATGAAATGCGCCAAAACCGAGTTTTGAAATATCTTGGATATACTCATTTTTATTTCATCCCCATTTGACTTCTTTTTTCAATGGATTTCTTTTTTCCATATCCTGACGACTTACAGTGGGTATTGCAATGGGTTAACTCTAGGTAGGGTTTTATCCTATAAAGATTCGGTGCAGGAACACTTAGCTTTATTTTCTTATCATTTCTGAGGCATAAAATAATTTCATGTGCCATAGATATCTTTTTTTTCTCTTTCGTTTTTTAAGAACACTTAGTGGGAGGTGTCACTGCCCTTGTCAGGGGGGTTGGAACTGGGTGATCTTAAGGTCCTTTCCAACCCTAACTATTCTATGATTCTATGTTGTAACTAGTGGTGCACAAACGACTCCTTGGTTAGATAAGGTGTTATGTTTTTATCCTTGGACTATGTCCTCAGGCTTTTGGTAATGCCAGCATCAGCTAAGTTAGTATCTGATTAGTAGTTCTTGCTTCTTACTCAATGTCAGTCCTGATTGTGCCCATTAATCTGGAGCATTATCTTTAACTGAGCTATAGGCAAAATCCTACCTGATTCTCAGCACTCTGTGACTCTCACAACTAAGACTTCTCCCTTCCTACAGTCCCAGTGGAGTTTGTATGGGTTTCTCACCTCCAAAATATAGCATTCACCATGCTTTTGGGCAGCTGCGATCCAGAGGGAAGAAATCTGTGCTCCTGAACTGATACTATTGGCTTTAGAGACCCCTCAAAGTTCTTGATCTCTCAGTCCAAAGTGAAGATTAAGGCTTTTTTTCAAAGAAAGCTGAGCGATGAGGATGTGCTTGGACAATTTTCCTTCTGGAAGTGAGAAAAGGGCATTGGGAACGAGAAAAGGGTATTGAGAATGACAAAAGGTTATAGAGCAAATTTTGTGGTTCAGAACTAGATCTCAATATCGCACCATACTGATTATCAGAACTGGCTTGTTAGGGAAGGTGGTGTTGGAGTGATCCTATGTGGCATCTCTACCTGTTTCAAACAGGTGTCAATGCCCTCTTCCAAACTATTCCAGCACAAAAGCAGCCATGAAGAATACGAAAAGTTTGCTGAAGATGGAACAGTTTCTTCTTTTGCATCTCCCGGCTTTCTTACATCACTTTCTGAGTCACAGCTGCAACTCAGCTGTGATCTGTTCAAGGCTGGGACTGAGTTTTATTGACATCATGAGAAGTCTAGCTCACTTTTAGGTGTCCTAACATCGACTCAGAACTGCTCATTATCGCAATGAACTAGACACCTGTCCCAGCCAAGACCCAGAAATCTCTAACTGTTTTCATCACCTTGTGTGGGTGAATTACATACAGAGATAAAGGCATTTCTTGTGAAACACCTTGTTAGTTTTCCAATGAAGGGGCAGGACTGGGGGTGTTTGTCCTTCCATTGGGTGTTTGGGTGTTGACTCATTTGCACAGGCAGCTTGGGCGTCTGGATAACCAAAGGCAAAACTGGAAGGAATAACAGAGTCTACCCAATTTGCAAATTGAAGTCAGTCTTCTTCCATGTGGACATAATCCTATTTTTAATATATTTTCTATTTATTCTTTTTTTGACTCAGTGAGGCTGGATGCAGCTGGAGGGTGCAGGGGAAAAGGGAGAAGGGATTAAAAAACAGGGTTATGTTTAATAAAAATAGTATGAATGTTCAAAGACAGTGCTCTGGGAATAAATCAATATGGTTTCTCATCTGTACTGCAGAGAAGACAGAGGGCAGGCTCTGATGAAACACATGGTACCTATAAGACAACATGCTCATTCCTAGAAATCAAATCTGGATGCTTTTGGGAGTACTTGTTAGACAGAAAAGATAAGAACTCTTTGATTAATTAAGAGAGAACACAGATCACTGCAAGCAAGCCATCAAAACAACATTTCTTTGGCAAGGTAAGTGGTGGTAGAAAATGTTTGCAAGTTATGGCATTGATCTCTGGAGGCTGGTTTTTAAAGGAAAATAATTGTGTATTGCATATGGGGAGAGGTGTCTGAGACACTAAAACCTAACAAAAGACTCGCTGCTATGCAAATGATGAGGCAAACTTAACCCACTAACTGTACTTCTGGCACAAAAGTTTTCCTCTTTTATTCTTAGAAGTATATTTAAAAGTCCTACGACTGTTTTGATGATTTTCTCCACTTGAAATGCAGCAATAATTAAACTCTTTCCTGAGCCAGAAGGGATTAGTGTTCAGGTGGCTCTCAGGTACCAGAAGCTACAGTAGCCATGAAATCGCCTACTTGAGAGAGGGTGTCTGGATAAAATAATAACTGAGAGACAGAAGCCAATACAGCCTTTTTTTTTCGGGTGAGATATAATGAGAAACAGTATGCTTCTGAGATTATAAACAGTGTTAAATCATACGATTAGCATATAATTACTATGGCAGACATGGCAAGTTTATCTAGACCAGATGTTTATTACATCAGTTGCCTCCTTTCATGGGCGTAGTTTCTTATGGCATGTATCACTGAATGATAATTGTGATTGATACAGTTAACAGCAAAATCACTCTTTAGAATCATAGAATAGTTAGGGTTGGAAAGGACCTTAAGATCATCCAGTTCCAACCCCCCCTGCCATTGGCAGGGACAGCTCCCACTAAACCATGCCATCCAAGGCTCTGTTCAACCCAGCCTTGAACGCCGCCAGCAATGGAGCATTCACAACTTCCCTGGGCAACCCATTCCACTGCCTCACCACACTTACGGTAAAGAATTTCTTCCTCATATCCAATCTAAACTTGCCCTGTTGAAGTTTGAACCCATTACCCCTTGTCCTCTCACTACAGTCCCTAACAAAGAATCCCTCCCCAGCATCCCTATAGCCCCCTTCAGATACTGGAATGCTGCTATGAGGTCTCCACGCTGAACAGCCCCAACTTGCTCAGCCCATCTTCATACGGGAGGTGCTCCAGTCCCCTGATCACCCTTGTGGCATCCTCTGGACTTCTTCCAACAGTTCCATGTCCTTTTGATGTTGAGGACTCCAGAACTGCACACCATACACCAAGCGAGGTCTCAGGAGAGCAGAGTAGAGGGGCAGGATCACCTCCCTTGACCTGCTGGTCACGCTTCTTTTGATGCAGCCCAGGATACAGTTGGCTGTCTGGGCTGCGAGCGCACACTGCAGTTGGCTCATGTTCATTTTCTTGTCGACTACGTCGTGGGTTAAGCCAGTTCGCTCACTCACTCACTCCCCTCTCTTTCTTCCCCCAGTCCTGGGGGATGGGAGGGAGAATCGAAAGAATGCAACTCCCACAGGCTGAGATAAGAACAGTTTAGTAACTAAGGTATAACACAAATCACTACTGCTATCATCAGTAATAATACAAGAGAAATACAAGGAAAGAGAATACAACTGCTCACCAAGCCCGACCCAGCCAGTGCACCCCCCCAGCAGCGAACCCCCCACTGCACCACCGCACCCTTCTGGGTCTCTGCCCTCCATTTTCACCTCCTGGACATGATGTGCTGTGGTATGGAATAACCTCTTTGGTCAGTTTGGGTCAGGTGTCTGTCTCTGCTTCCTCCCGGCTTCCCCTCCTCCCTGGCATAGCATGAGACTCAGAAAGTCCTTGGCCAGACCAAAACACTACTAAGCAGTAACTGAAAACACTGGTGTTATCAGTGCAGTTCCCAGGCTGAAAGTCAAAAACACAGCGCTGCGCCAGCTACCAAGAAGGAGAAAAAATGACTGCTACGGCTGAGCCCAGGACAGACCAACACCCCCAAGTCCTTCCCCACAGGGCTGCTCTGAATCTCTTCTCTGACCAACCTGCAGCTGTGCCTTCGATTGTTCCCACCCAGCTGTAGGACCTTGCACTTGGCATGGTTCAACTTCATCAGGTTGGCATCAGCCCACCTCACAAGCATGTCAAGGTCCCTCTGGATCCCATTCCTTCCCTCCAACGTATCAACCGAACCACACAGCTTGGTGTCATCAGCAAACTTGCTGAGGGCGCACTCAATCCCACTGTCCATGTCACCAACAAAGATGTTGAACAAGAGCGGTCCCAACATCCATCTGTGAGGGACACCACTCGTTGCTGGTCTCCAGCTGGACATTGAGCCATTGAGCACAACTGTCTGCATGCAGCCATCCAGCCAGTTCTTTATCCACTGAGTGGTACATCTATCAAATTGATGTCTCTCCAACTTAGAGACAAGGATGTCATGTGGGGCAGTGTCAAATACTTTGCACAAGTCCAGGGAGGTGACATCAACCACTCTACCCCTGTCCATCAGTTCCGTAGCCCCATCATAGAAGGCCACCAGATTGGTCAGGCAGGATTTCCCCTTAGTGAAGCCATGCTGGCTGTCACCCACCACCTTGTTGTTTTTCATGTGCCTCAGCATGCCTTCCAGGAGCATCTGCTCCAAGATGTTGCCAGGCACAGAGGTGAGGCTGACTGCTCTGTAGTTCCCTGCATCTTCCGTTTTCCCCTTCTTGAAAATGGGGGTTATATTTCCCTTTTTCCAGTCGTTGGGTACTTCACCTGACTGCCATGATTTTTCAGATATGATGGACAGTGTCTTAGCAACTTCATTTGCCATCTCCTTCAGGACCCGCAGATGGATTTCATCAGGTCCCATGGACTTGTATATGTTCAGGCTCTGAAGATGATCTCGAACTTGATCCTCTCCTACAGGGGGCTCAGGGTCTTCATTCTCACAGTCCCTATATCTGCCTTCCAAGACTTGGGTGGTGTGGTCAGAGCATTTGCCAGTGAAGACTGAGGCATAGAAGTCGTTAAGAACCTCAGCCTTCTCCAAATCCAGGGTAGCCAGTTCTCCCGATAGCTTCTGCAGAGGGCCCACGTTGTTCCTAGCCTGCCTTTTATTTGCAATGTACCAATAGAATCCCTTCCTGTTATCCTTAACATCCCTAGCCAAGTTGAATTCTAAGTGGGCCTCAGCTTTCCTAACCTGGTCCCTAGCTTCCCAGACAACATCCCTGTATTCTTTCCAGGCTGCCTGTCCTTGCTTCCACTCTTATAAGCCTCTTTTTCCCTTTGAATTTTCCTCAGCAGGTCCTTATCCATCCAAGGAGGTTTCCTGGCCCGCTTGCAGCATTTCCGTCTAGTTGGGATGCAACACTCCTGAGCTTGCAGCAGGTGATCCTTGAATATCATCCAACAGCCTTGGGCCTCCCTACCCTCTAGGGCTATATCCCATGGAACCTTACTGAGCAGGTTCCTGAAGAGGCCAAAGTCTGCTCTCTTGCAGTCCAGGGCAGTGAGCTTGCTGCACGCTCTTCTCACTGTCCTGAGGATCTTGAATTCAACCATCTCATGATCGCTGCAACCAAGGCTGCCCTGGAGCGTCACATTTCCAACCAGCCCTTCCCTGTTGGTGAGGACGAGGTCAAGCATGGCACCTCTCCTTGTCAGCTCCTCTATTAGTTGCAGAAGGAAGTTGTCTTCCACACAATCTAGGAACTTCCTGGACTGTTTGTGCCGGGCCGTACCATCCCTCCAACAAATATCAGGGTGGTTGAAGTCTCCCATGAGAACCATGAGAACTCGTCCACGGAGTCCTCTTGGTCAGGCGGCCTGTAACAGATCCCCACAATAATGTCTCCCATCGCTGTTCTCCTTTTAACCCTGACCCACAAACTCTCTATTGACTGCTCAGCTGTCCCCAGACAGAGTTCATACTCTCCAGCCTATCCGTAACATAAATAGCAACTCCCCTTCCCCGCCTACCAGGCTTGTCTTTCCTAAAGAGCCTGTAACCTTCCATTCCAACATACCAGTCATAGGAGCCATCCCACCATGTTTCTGTGATGTCTATGATATCATACCCCCTCAGACGTGCACACATCCCTAATTCCTCTTGTTTGTTCCCCATGCTATGGGCATTTGTATAGAGGCATCTGAGCTGAGCTCCAATTGAAGCCAGCTCATTGACTGGAGCAGCTGGAACATCTCTACATTGGTCTGAACGTTTATTATAGGCGCTGGCAAGTGACTGGGAGTGTTGGGATGGAATGATGCCCCCCCTCCCCCAACACATCTAGATTAAAGCATCCTTGACCAGCCTGGCAAGCCTCCTACCAAATCCACTCTTCCCTTTCTTTGTCAGACCAGCTCCACCAGCCCCCAGTAGACTTGGCCTACTAAATTGAGTCCCATGTTCAAGGCGCTCAAACCTCTGACTACAACACCACCCTTCTAACCATTTGTTAACCTGGCCAATCCTCCTAGCCTTGTTAAGGTCCTGCCCTGTATCCTGGAATAATTGATGAAAAGACAGTCTGAGCTCCAGAGCCCCTAACCACCTCTCCCAGAGCTCTGTAGTCTTCTTTATGTTCTCCAGGCTACTGCTATCTATATCAGCAACACCCACATGGATCACTAGATGTGGGTGATAGTCAGTGGGACCGACTAGAGCAGACAGCTTCTCTGCAACATCCCTCATCCATGCCCCTGGTAGGCAACACACCTCCCTTGCGTCAGGGTCAGGTCGACAGATGGGTGCCTCTGTTCCTTTCAGAGTACAGTCCCCTACAACTACAACTCGCCGCTTTTTCCTGGCAGCACCAGTAGTGATCATCTTTACCAGTGCATCAGCCGGTTGTTCCTGGTGGGAGTGTGTTTCCTCATCAGCCCCCTGCAGGACAGCAAAGTGGTTGTGGGTGGGGACAACAGATTTAGGAGGAAGCCCCTTGCTTTTAATTGTCCTCTTCCTCCTTTTTTTGTTGTTTTTTTTTTTTTTTTTCTGTTACTGTTTCCCAGCTTCTTGTGTTAGCGGCCTCCTTTCCTGCATGAGCAACAGTAGATGCTTGAGGCCCCTGCACAGTCTGGTCCTGGAGCAGCAGTGCTGCTTCCCCTCAGCTTCCCTGACACCTTCCAGCCCATTGACAGCATCCCGCAGCTCAGCCCCTGCTGCGGGAGTACCTCTGTCAGGGAGCACTGAGCGCAGCCCTGCCCATTGCGCACCCTCCTCTCAGGATAGCAGTGCAGGCTCTCCCTACACCTCAAGCTCTGCACTGCAGCCTCTCTTCTCATCTGCTCTGTCTGGGTGCCCACGCTTGCCACTGCCGGGGCAGCCAGAGCAGAGCTCCCGGACCGAGCCCTGGTCATATCGTGAGTGCTCACCATCCTGCTCACCATCCCGCCACCTGACATCGGAACTGCCACCCAAACTGCCCCGAACCCCCCCTGGTTGCCACGTTCCCTGGGCCAGGTTTTTACCCACTCAGGGCTGGTGCCGCTCCTCCTGGTGCCACCCCCTCTGAGTCAGCTCCTCATGTCCCCTGCTGGCTCCTGTGCAAGCCATGTCGAGGGCTTGAGTCTCCCTCGGTGCCTGTTGCTGCTCCGAGGTGAAGCTCCCGGACGCGGAGCCTCCCCCTGATCAGGTGCTGCAGGCGGCCCCTCATTTTCAGGTATTTGTTATTACAATGAACATTACACATCCGCAGTGCTGCGACTGTCAAAGCGTAGTGAAGGCCTGCTTGTTTTCCCTGTTATCTCCTGAAAATATTCTTTTCATGTAGGGATTATTCATAAAATAAAAACAGTGTGTTTTAAACTCACCACGTTTAAAAAACAGGACGGTCATGCAGGTACCTATTTGGGAGTGTCAATGTCATGGCAGCCTAAGCTGAAGGTGACAGGACTGACCATGGAGGATGCTGATGAGGTTTAAGGCTGACATTCAGCATCTTGTGGTGCTTGGCAACAGTCACTTGGACTTTCACCAGTTCCAGCCTCACCCACCCTCTGAATAGATAGAAACCCAGCAGAGGCAAATTACTCCATCAATAACATCAAAGCTGAACCACTTATTTCTTCCAGTGCTGTGACAGAGGTATATGAACAAGGAAAGGGAAATGAGATCCTGCTCCAGTCTTACCCCCTGCTCGCTTCTCTACAGTGCTCAGAAGGTCCCTCCATCCCCAGCTGATGCAACTCCTATAAAAACTAATGTCAACTGATCAAGAAACAACATGTCCCTCCAAAAAATGTTAGCCAAAACCATCAACACATTTTAGGTTAGGTTTTGTGGCAGTTTTGTACTAGCACCAGTTTCATTCCCTGCTGGAAACCCATCCTTTAGTAGCTGTGCCTTAAAGACCTCCAGGTATAACAGAGATGATCTAGAGTCCAAACCCACCAAATATGGGGTTGTTTAGAGAAATACTGAATTTCTGGGCTAGTCACACCCTGAGCTGGTGAACAAAATCTGAGGAAGACATTGTCTTTTCTCTGTGATTATTTGACAGCTACTCGAGGAGGGATGGTATGAACCATACAGCCTTCTTCAAGTCTCCGTGATGGACATGACATGATGGACAATGATGTGATGGACATAGGAAAACATCACCCCTCATACAAGAGGATGGAAAGGAGAAAAGCAAAACATCAGGAGTTTTATTTCCTTTCTTTCCAAGCTTATTTTGATTTCCTGCTGCCAACACATTTATTTAGCATTTATTGATTTTGCTGTTAGATCAATTAGATTCAATCTGCTATAACAACCCTTTGGGGAAAACAGAAAGTTTAGCAAGTGCTAATCACTATGCTGAAAAAATTCCTTCAGGATTACAAAAACTCAACAAAAGAAAAAAAACACCAAAACCTTTTTCCCAGCATGTTTGAATGGTGGATTCTGGTCTTTACAAATTATCAAGCACAAATCACACAAAGACCCTACTGCCAGCAATGACTTCAGGTTGGGTAATCCATTAAATTCACAGTTATTTCACTGATGTACTTACTGTTCAGAGAAGATGAAGCCTGAACTGGATTTGAGGAATAAATCCAAGATGCTTTACATTCTGTTTATGACCAAAGGTGAATCTGATGGCTTGTTCTTTCTGAGTTTATATAACTTTCATTCTTGGCTACAGTATGTTTGGCCAAGGCCAGAATTTCAGAAGTGCTAAGTACTCATTCAGGTTTCTAAGAAGGAAACAGCCTGAATTTCATATCTGCTGAGAAATGGGAGCTCCCGCTGGGAATAGCAACTGGATCTGCAAAGATATCTTTATGTAGCTACAGGTCACTGGTGTCTTGGATATAAATCGCCCTTTTTGGACACCTGAGTTAAGCCTCATTTTCTCATCCACATGGTGTCCCCTGGAGTCTGATGCTTTTTGCAAATCTGTCTCTTGCTGGCAAGCACTACATCTGATATGCACCAGTTTGACTTTCTCTTCTTTGTTTTCCATAAGCAGGAGTAAGAAAGAGGAAATGCCTGCGATATTTTTGAAACAGCATATTTTTCCTCACAACAGCAATACCTCTATCACTGGGTATACCCTGGGGATATTCAGAGGACTTCTTGTTTCTTTTCCTTTCTGGAAAGAGATCAGCTGGTCAACACTTGAAAAAGAAAAGGAACAAACTTCATTAAGTACTTTTTGGGTAGAAGAAATTTATTGGTTTCAAAATTATTCCTTATTTGTAATTGAACTTCGAAAGTCACAGGAGAGGACAGGGAAATGAAAATATGCAGTAATGAACAACATAAAAAGTACTGAAAGAACAGAAACAAAACATTTTTATTCTTATTTTTGTTTGCAAACAAAAAGCACAACTTCTGACTTAGATTTGAGACACTTGGCAACTTCCTTTCTGCTCAGCGCATGTGGCTGAGATTTCAAAAGTCATAATTAGCTTTATTTAACCTTCTACAACTGAGAGAAAAAATTATGTCACAGGTAGTAAACCTGAAAAATTTAGGGAAACAACATATTCTGTCTGGAAATACAAAAATTCCAGAATAGATTGCATCCCACACCATCAACTCATGAAAGCATTAACATGGTAGTGAAACTCCAGCTCACTCACCAAAATTAATATAGAACTTATTTCGATTAACTTATTTTAGTGCCTCACAAGTGAGACTTCGCAATATTTCGCTCTCTAGCAGGGAAATGCTGTTTCCACTTAATTCCTACCAAGATGACATCCACTTCTTTTTCACATTAGTCTTTCTTAGGCTGGGCTTACATGGGAAAATCCAAACTCAAATAATGGCAAGATTTTGGGCTAAGCTTTGTTCTGGTTTACACCAATCCCGCCAAAGTCCTACAAACTCTCAATGTACTCAACACTGAATAGAAAGCAAAACACACATTCAAGCACGGTATCTGTAGAACCAAAACATACGAAGAAGAAAACCAAAGGAGAAGCATCCAACCTTCCAGTCCTTCTCTTATTCATCACTTCATTGCCCTTGTGATGAGATGGTCCCCATACACTACTTGGGATTTATGCTGCCCAGAGTAATACAGGGTTGCAGCAGATCACCTGCTCCAGATCACTGTCTACTGCACTAAGGAACTCAGTTCTAATTTCATCATCCCCAAGAAAGGTTTCATATCTGAGTTGGAAATGTCGGTGTCACTGCAGCCACTAAATTAAAATTGACATGTCATAGAATCATGTAGGTTGGGGAAGACCTTGAAAATTATCAAGTCCAATCATAAACATAACACTTCCAAGTCCACCACTAACCCTCCCCTTAAGTGCTATGTCTACACATCTTTTAAATGCCACCAGGGATGGTGACTCAACCACTGCCCTGGGCAGCCTGTTCCAATGCTTGACAACCCTTTCCATGAAGAAATTTTCCTAACACCCAAACTAAACCTCTCCTGGTGCAATTTGAGGCCATTTCCTCTCATCCTGTATCCAGAGGGTGATTCATTCCAGTCTAGGACAGGTCTCCAAAGGACTGGGAATTAATTGAATCATGACACCAGTCTCTCTAAATGGAGTGCATGGGGAGCACAGGTGACTTACACTCGACCTGCAATCTTTTTGGAAGGTGAAGTCACATAAGATGAATTCCCCTTGTCAACAGAGAAAACAACACACAGAGCCATCAAGAATTAGTCTGGATTCCTCATCCATGGGTGACATCAACCTCTGACTAAAGCAAATACCCCAGCCTAAGGGAGGGTTGGCAGCGGAAGAGAAGAGAGGAGCCAGGGAAAGGGGAGCAGCATTACCTCACCCACTGCTGCTTGGAGTAGGCATGGGGCTCATCTGGAGCAGTCCGCTGCCTGCAGGCAAGTTTTTGGCTTTTCTTGCTGAAAATGACATGCCATTAGTCAGGAGTAACCAACCTTGAAAAGAGTATTTGCTATGACTCCCCTCTCCCCTGTGAACGACATTCCTGACACTGAGTTTTTTTGGTTGCAGTGTTGACACTTCTTCAGATCTGTCATTAGCTCAGCTGCAGAGAAAACAGAAATGCTATTCAAGACCCAGATCCAGCGTGGGAGGCTAGGAGTGCAAATTCTCACTTTGCACTAAGAGCCCTCTGAGTGTTTTATGTTACTGTTGTTCTTTCTATTTTAGGTGATGCTTTTTTTATTTTATAAGCCCTTTCTATCATGAAGCACCCCTTTTCAGGTATTCTTCTATCAAAGTCATGGCCATGTATCTTAAAATGCAATTTCCCAAATTCCCAAAATACAGCCTAGGTACTAGATTTTGTCTTATATCTTACAAATTCCTAGTTCTAGGTATAAAAGCATTTACCTTGTTCCTGGTTTATTTCTGTATTTTAAGACTTATGCTTTACCACTCTGAGGACCTCACTTGGAGTATTGTGTGCAGTTCTGGTGTCCTCAATATCAAAAGGACATGCAACTGTTGGAACAAGTCCAGAGGAGGGCCGCAAGGGTGATCAGGGAACAGGAGTACCTCCCGTATGAAGATAGGCTGAGCAAGTTGGGTCTGTTCAGCCTGGAGAAGAGAAGGCTGCGTGGAGACCTCATAGCAGCCTTCCAATATCTGAGGGGTCCTATAGGGATGCTGGGGAGGGATTCTTTGTTAGGGACTGTAGTGATAGGACAAAGGGTAATGGGTTCAAACTTCAACAGGGCAAGTTTAGATTGGATATGAGGAAGAAATTCTTTACCGTAAGTGTGGTGAGGCAGTGGAATGGGTTGCCCAGGGAAGTTGTGAATGCTCCATTGCTGGCGGTGTTCAAGGCTGGGTTGGGCATACCCTTGGGTGACATGGTTTAGTGTGAGGTGTCCCTGCCAATGGCAGGGGGGTTGGAACTGGATGATCTTAAGGTCCTTTCTAACCCTAACTATTCTGATTCTATGATTCTATGACTCAGATTTAGCCAAAATCTATATTTTCAGTTGTAAGATTTTTGTAAGCCATTCTTCTCAATATCTTCATTACATGAGATAAACCAACAGATTCTGGCTCAGTTCTAGAGAAACACCAGGACTGAGTTGACCTTTGGCTGCGATCTTATGAATTGCCCTCTGCGTTACAGTAAACGGAGGAGCTAAAGGTAAGGCTCCTACCAGGGAAATCATGCAGACTTTTGTTGTGTAGTTTCGGTTTCTGGTTTTGTGACCTAGATTTTTTAGCTTTGCCATTCTTCAGATAAATTAATAGTTCAGGACAGATATGGTCCTGAACTATGCTTCCTCATTTCAGTGTTGTCTGCTAAATAAACCCAGTGAAAATATAAAATTCTCAGACAGGATAGAAGACATACCACCTCAAAAAAAAAAAAAAAAAAAAAAAAAAGAAAAGAAAAAAATCAGAGCAGGTCAAGTCCACTTTATCAGCAATAATTCATAGAATCATAGAATAGTTAGGGTTGGAAAGGACCTTAAGATCATCTAGTTCCAACCCCCTTGCCATCGGCAAGGACACCTCACACTAAACCATGTCACCCAAGGCTCTGTCCAACCCGGCCTTGAACACCGCCAGCGATGGAGCATTCACAGCTTCCCTGGGCAACCCATTCCACTGCCTCACCACCCTCACAGTAAAGAACTTCTTCCTTATATCTAACCTGAACTTCTTCCCCTGTTGAAGTCTGAACCCGTTACCCCTTGTCCTATCACTACAGTCCCTCATGAAGAGTCCCTCCCCAGCATCCCTATAGGCCCCCTTCAGATACTGGAAGGTTGCTATGAGGTCTCCACGCAGCCTTCTCTTTTCCACGCTGAACAGCCCCAACTTGCTCAGCCTATCTCCATACGGGAGGTGCTCCAGTCCCCTCATCATCCTTGTGGCATCCTCTGGACTTCTTCCAACACTTCCATGTCCTTTTGATGTTGAGGACTCCAGAACTGCACACCATACACCAAGCGAGGTCTCAGGAGAGCAGAGTAGAGGG
Source organism: Myiopsitta monachus (assembly GCA_017639245.1). Classification (NCBI taxonomy): domain Eukaryota; kingdom Metazoa; phylum Chordata; class Aves; order Psittaciformes; family Psittacidae; genus Myiopsitta; species Myiopsitta monachus. The sequence goes on along the minus strand of CM029941.1, from coordinate 100,661,481 downwards.
GCAGGATCACCTCCTTTGACTTTCTGGTCACGCTCCTTTTGATGCAGCCCAGGATACAGTTGGCTGTCTGGGCTGCGAGCGCATACTGCAGCCAGCTCATGTTCATTTTTTCATCGACCAACACCCCCAAGTCCTTCCCCACAGGGCTGCTCTGAATCTCTTCTCTGACCAACCTGCAGCTGTGCCTTCGATTGCTCCCACCCAGCTGTAGGACCTTGCACTTGGCATGGTTCAACTTCATCAGGATGACATCAGCCCACCTCACAAGCATGTCAAGGTTCCTCTGGATCCCATTCCTTCCCTCCAACGTACCAACCGAACCACACAGCTTGGTGTCATCAGCAAACTTGCTGATGGCACACTCAATCCCACTGTCCATGTCACCAACAAAGATGTTGAACAAGAGCGATCCCAACATCCATCTGTGAGGGACACCACTCGTTGCTGGTCTCCAGCTGGACATTGAGCCATTGAGCACTACTCTTTGTGTGTGGCCGTCCAGCCAGTTCTTTATCCACTGAGTGGCCCATCTATCAAATTGATGTCTCTCTTATTTAGAGACATGATGTATTTGCACCTCTGGTCTTGAAGTTCTTGAACAGTCATAAAAATCTTGTTGGAGCATTACTTCAGGGTCAGAAGCAAAGACCTTCAGCCAACACATGTTGAGTGGTCTGCAGGAAAACCTATTTATGTAGGGGACTGGAAGACTGAATATTTCCAACTGAATATAAAAACTGAATGAGGCACAAGCCAAAGAAATATAGATATTTTCTATTATTATTATTTTAATGATGGATTATCTGGAATTGTTACTGTATCAGAATTAATGAAGTTTTGGGGACAATATGTGTGAGTCATAATGAATCACATCAAAGGGGTAAGTCAAAAAGAAAAATGAGAAAATAGGGAAAGATGGTTTAATCTAGAAAACTGATGCACAAGAACAGCCCCCGTTTTATATGTTTTTAAAACAAAGGATAAGAAGACCCAGTAGTTATTAGTGCCTGTCTCAGTTTTCCAGTTATGCATCCAGTAGTCATTATAAAACATCTCAGCTAGACATTGAAAAACAGAAAATGAGAATCATCAGCTAATATTTAATCTAGTACTGTCATTTGGTTGCTTATCCTGCAGTTCCGTCACAAACAAAGCTCTGAGTAATATTAATGGCTCTTCAGTACTCATAGACTCTAGCACACTCCAGTGTACCCATCATCCCTAACAAGCTATCCGTCTACATCTAATAGGAACTTTTCCTTTTTTCTTATTTTTAATAGGTATATCTTTTAAAAATGCCTTAGTGACCATGACAAAATCTGATATGAGACAGTGATTCAACAACATCCATAAACCTAGAAGTGATTGTTCATCAAAACCCATGACTACTGGATGCGGGTTACACAACTCTTGAAGTTTCAGGATTACTTTGTTCATATATAGGTGAATACATTCTGCCTTCCTCATCCAAAATGAGAAGCTATTTTAAAAGTATTTGAGGTAAATCCAGACAGAATTTTCTTTCTAAAAGATTTCCCCACAAAACAGTGGTAAGGAGACATATTGACATGTTGGGAAGATGCTTTTTATGACTTTAAATTTGAGAAATTACTGTAAACATCAAACTATATTTTCTCCATAATATCCATTTTTGAACACTTCAGTGTCTTCCAGACTGCCTTACTCATAATTGCTGCTCTCTCAGACTAGTGGGTCTGGTAAAAGAAAGTGACTGTTTACTGAGTGACAAATACACATATACACAAAACTCCTAGTTTCACAGATGTTTTCAGGAACCTATAACCCCTGATAAATCTTTGCAGACCACCAAGATGAATAATATTTGTGGATGCATTTTTTTAGGCTTCTAAACTGGAGAGGTATTTGTGGCTGCGGTCTTTGCCACTCAAATGGAAAAGTATGTTTTCCTTATATCCGTCATATAGGCTATATTTTGCACATCTGTCTTTAATTAGACTGATTTCATATCTTAAAGAGTATATGACATCAAATGAATCATTTAGAAATTGGAGTTAGCCAGTAAATGACACAGTTTTCTTTTTCATTCATGGGTTACCAGTGTCAAAATTCCCTTAGAGGTTTTAGCATATCTCCTGGACGCGAATATGTAGTAAGTGTCCCTGTCTCAAGAACAGATTTGGCATGCATTTCTATGCCATATACCAATTAACATGACCACTGCTCACACTGAACCAGTCCTTTTATTAAGGAGTAGCACTGCCAAACAAGAGGGTCTTGCAGTTCATAACGTGATCTACTTAGCTCAGTGAGACTGCATGGATTCAAGAAGTATGAAGATCTAGCCTAAATCTAATCTAATCAAAAGAGATACATTAGCTGCCAAGTTACACTAAAATCTTCATTTTATCAAAATGACCTCATGGATCTGTTCCAAGTTTCTGTATCATCTACTTCTCAACTCCGTAGCAGTCCTCTGATGAGTAAGATCCTTCCCAGCCTGGCAATCTGAGCCCATTCAGAGGTAAATGTTTACCATAACCCGTATGATAGCTTTGGGATGCAGTGAAGACTGCAACAGAGACACAAACTCATCTCTGTTCTCCACATACCTATTTGGGAAGGGATTTTTTTTACTACTTCAATGAATATGGTCACAATAATTTGGGCTGAGTGAAATATGGATCATCCTGCAGCACCCTCCATCCAGTTCTCTCACTCAAAACCAATCGTCTGCAAGCTTCCAAATGCCAAAGTCATTCTTAACCTGAATTACTGCGTGATCATCTGCCTTTGCCCATGTCTAACAGGGGTAAAAAAATAATGCCTTGTGACAAACTTCAGTTCCTGAACACTGACAATATTTTGGAGAATGTCTTTGCCAGCGCTACAGTCTGTGCTGTTAGACAGTGAATAGCAGGAAACAAAAAAACCCTCAGTTTTTGTGTTTTCATCTTTTCCCCCTCCCCAGCTTTGGTCATGCAGCAATGAAAATTTCCTAAGGAGCTCAGCACTTGCTTACCTTGACAGTCAGGGCGGTTACACTTTAGCTGTTGGACATTCTGATTGTGTAACAGTAATCCCAAGGGAAAAATCTAAGCAGTGTCACTGGTTTGCCTGCTGTAAATCAGAGGGAAAAAAAGGGGGGGATGAAAAGGCAGTGTTTTTTGCAACAGCTTTTGAGAGAGAAAAGACAGAATACATACCATGCTACAGAACTAGGAACTGAAATGTTTTGAGAATAGCTGCTAGCATATGTATTTTATGTAATACATAGAGTACATATAACGCGTTGTCGTGGTTTAAGCCCCCCACCCACGCAGTTTTACTCACTCACTCACTCCCCTCTATCTTCCCCCAGTCCCAGGAGGATAGGGAGGAGAACCAAAAGAATTCAACTCGCACAGGTTGAGATAAGAACAGTTTAGTAACTAAGGTATAACACAAACTACTACTGCGACCACCAGTAATAATACAAGAGAAATACAAGGAAAGAGAATACAACTGCTCACCAAGCCTGACCCAGACAGTGCACCCCCCAGTAGCGAACCCCCCAATACCAGAAACTTGACCATGCCGTGCACCCCCAGTCCACCATCACCACCCTTCCGGGTCTCTCCCCTCCATGTTCACATCCTGGACATGATGTGCTGCGGTATGGAATAACCTCTTTGGTCAGTTTGTGTCAGGTGTCCTGTCTCTGCCTCCTCCTGGCTCCTCTCCTCCCTGGCATAGCATGAGGCTCAGAAAAGTCCTTGGTCAAACCAAAACATTGCCAAGCAGTAACTATAAACACTGGTGTTATCAGCGCTGCTCCCAGGCCCAAAATCAAAAGCACAGTGCTGCACCAGCTACCAAGAAGGAGAAAAATGACTGCTACTGCTGAACCCATGACGCGCGTACATATGTTGTGTATAATATATATGTGCATTGTATATGTACATATGTACATTGTACACTCATAGGGTATAAACATCGTTTTTTCCATCCTTGCTTTTCCTACTGGCTTATCTAATGGCCCAGAGCATAGAGGATAGCAAAGTCCCTCCTTCCCCCATCCTGGGTTTACCCTGTGGCTGTTAAACTCAGGGACAAGCTGGCATATCTTGTCATTTTATATGCTATCTATCTAACCTGAATTGATCTTGCCTCTTCATGTCACACAAAATTTAAAAGACTGGAGGAAAAATTTAGCAGAAGAAAAAGTAATGAAAGACAAATGGAAGGACTTTACCAGCTCTAACAATAATTACTTTCAGGAGCCCATGCATAGGGGGAAGGAGGGGCAGGATGATCTGTGGGGGCACAGCTAAAGTGCAATACCAGATAATGTACTCTACAACTATTTTTCCACTGCGATGTGGAATAACCTAATCTCTGTCCTCCTGTTTGTTTGGCTTCCCTCCCCTCCCCCCCGCCCCCCCCAAGATATTTCAGTGGGGAGCTGGGGAGAGAAGCAGCTTTAAATCCTGGAAGAGCTCTCAAACCCAAGCTTCATTTCTGATTTCAGTTTTGTTTAAAGCATAACATGGGTTTGTTATTCTGCGGTCCCTTGCTGAAATAGGTCAGTGTGGCCTCCCCAGTTAAAAGCTGCCTGCCAGTTACACTTGCTTCAGGCCAAAATTCTGCATAAAAGCACCAATGAAATATCAGCTCAGGAAAAGGCTTTTTATTGCTCTTACTTGTATTCCAGCAGCACTGAGGGGATGGTTGCTTCTAGAGCAGGTGCTGCTCAGAAATGCAGTGAGAAACAGTCCCTACTTAGGATAAATGATGAAGAGAAGAGGTAGAAAGGAAAACCAAAGAGTGAAAACAGAGGCCAAATCTGCTCAGTCTCAGATTCATGTCTTCCCCATCAGATTATGCCACTGCATTGTGAGATGCATGTGAATCCAGATCCCACAGTGTGGGAGAGAGTTTAATCACGCATCTAATAGTTTTAATTTAAAGAGGCACAAAGGAGCCGATACACAGTCCTGATTCCTTTGTGCAAAAGAAAAAAGACCATATCAGTTACTAAGATTGTTTAGCAATGTCTTACAAGCCAAGAGGCTGTCTGCAAACTTGAAGTGAAACACCATCACCATGGACTGAAATGAGCCCATTTTGGCGGGAATTTCACTGGTGGTTATACAAGATGCATATAAAAGTAGGTAACTAACACTCTAGGACTCTGTTTCCCGATTTCATGACACAGGTCATCTCATCTTTTTCCAAGACATCTCTAGCATTGCTGCTTGCTTCCAGTTAGGACTTTCAAACTTTAGATTGACCCCCACGAATAACTAGCCTGATAGTAGTAAGCAATTTAGACTCTATAGTTGCAATATTCTGTTTATGCATGTAGTATTTTGGTCCATTTTTCTCCATAGAAGAATATCCAATACTGATTGACTTTTTTTTTTCCAAGACAGTTGATAGAAACACATCCAAGAAGCACATTTCTCTAGGTAATAGCCTGCTTTCATAAATTATTATTACACTGGAAATAATAATATTTTAATATGTAAAACAGAGATTGGGGGGGGGGAAGGGAGAAAGATATGTTGCTTAAGCATTTGATGCCAAAAAACAACTTCTTTGTACTCTAAATTAAAGAAAAGTGCATTTAATTAGTTTATGTCATATTGAAAGAGGCTGGATAGATTTTTTCACCAGATTGAGTTATTCCAGCTGTGCACTGGCATAACAAAGAAATGAGTTTAGTTCAACATACTAAGAAATCAACCAACATTCGCTGATGGTACTCTGAGATGCATTCTAAACTCCACACTTCTGAACAAATATATTTAGTCTTTTTACAGCAATATAGACTAATATCTGCTTGAAAAATAAATCCCAGACAAGAACAATAATGCCAAGGGGCTTTCAGTGAAAACAATGCTTGCTCAGCCAAGACAAGCTTGAGAAATTAAATATTGAAGTCCACATCTGCAATAACTATTTTTATGTCTCTGTTCTGTGAGCATTCAGATCTCTATACACTGTGATGATCCATAGACAACTAGATTCAGGCTACCTTACCCCAGTGACAAATTACAAGAACTAGGGGGAAAACCATTCTCTTAACTACATGCATGTAGATTCACGCCAGCACTATTGAAACTGGCTTGCCTAAAGCAGGCTTATTCTGGATTTACCGTAATCCCAAACAGAATCCAACCCAATTAAATCCATCCAAAGCATAAAGAAGTCTTTCTTGTAATAATACATAGGTCAGGCACAGAAAAGCACACAAGGTACAATGTTTGCATTTCATTTGATATTAGCTTTTACTAGCAAAAGGACACTCAGCATCAGATACCCTGAAGTACTGCTGGACATAGTAATCTTTCCTGGTGCACATAGAGACTTTACAACACACTGCACAGCAGATATCAGTTTGGTCTGGCTAACTTAACAAAACCTACTTTAAGCAACTTGATTGAACAAGAAAAGGTTGATCTGATGTTCAGCTTTTTCTCTTACTCAAGATGGCAGCAGAGATATTGAGTCACTGCAGAACTGGGTCCTGGATTTCTTTTCTGGACCTCCAATAGGACTGTTCTCGAGTCACTGGAAACAGATTCATTTTGGACTGGAACAGGGCAGAATCTAATAGAAAATCAAACAAGAGAGTTGGGATATATTTCCAGGTGTTACTTACTGTGTCCTGTTGCTCCTGGCCATTTCCACTTCTTTCCACAGAGGAACACAGGATGTTTGCACAGCCTTGTTAGGGAAACTACTTGTCTTCAAATTGCAATGTCAGAGAGGCAAACTGGAGGAGTATGCTGGAAAAGAAGACATGGATGATGATGTGAAACAAATGTTTTCCTTTAATTGCTTATTGCAGATGCAGCCCAGTAACTAATCCACCTGCTATTTTCCCATAGGGAAAATGACTCTCCTCATGTTCCTGGTCAAATGAATTTATGTTTTCTGTGCCTCATTATACCCATCTCCGCTTTGCCCAACAATATTCAACGCTTTTATGAACAGCTGTATCTTTCTGCTCCTCTATGTACAGTAAAAAAGCTTTTACTAGCTTTTCTTATGCCATCATTCAAAAGTACAGCCTCTTTTACAACTCTTCCTCCAACACATTGCAACTGGATGGACATTTTGGGCTTGTGAAGCTTTCAAAGAAAGGAAAAGGTCACTAATCATAAGTATCGGTAAGTACAGTCATTTTCAATGTGGCTATATGCATAGATTCGTATGGCAAGGAGGATTTATCAGAGGACCTGCAGATGTTAATTAAAAATTATAGCAGCATCAGAACTGTACCTATGGCAGCAGAACTTATGTGTCATAGCAGTAAATAGGACATGTCTGAAATCCCTGTTCCTTCTAAAACTACTTTTGTCATAAGAACTGATCAGAAAGACACAGTGAAGGTTGCTGAATACCCAGGTAAGTTAAGGCTGAGTTTTGATTTGCTCATATATTGGTATTCTAAACCACATTTAGCATAGAGCAATGGCCAATGTTTACTTATCCCTTTACCCTTACATTTCAAGACTTGCACTCATTTATGCTGTCTGGACAGAAGCACGTGACAGCGAGTTCTTATTGTGCTTAACATGTAAAACCAGCTAACTGAATCAAAACCAGCATAAACTTCAAGGGCTCTCTGCTCTCCACCTACACCAAGCCTGGAAGTTGAAGCAGCTCATGTAAGGTGCTCCAACAGTGGGACTGTCTTCCTCACTGTCAAGGAAATTTGACTTTGGTGGAGTGGCTGGTGTGCGAGTGATGGGACCTGAGAAATTGTCATTGGGTGAATCTGATAGGACTGGAAAAAGAATGTGACCTGAGGCACAAGCTTTGCTATGGTCCTTATTAATGCATCCTTCATCTTTTCTTCTTTTCAAGGGAGCTACTTATTTCTGAGCCTTAGGCGAGAGCCAGAGCCAGCTGGAGATAATTTAGTCCTACTTTACTAATGTTGATGTCTCTGGATTTAATATTGGCTTTTCTGGAACCCTACAATGACTCTTTGGCTTGGCGAGGTGGCTCAGGTAGTTATCCTGAGCATAATATTTTGTTAGCCAACTGGCTGCAGATCTATTTCAAACATGAAACAGGAATCTGGTTATCCAGGACTACAAACCTCCTCAAGCTCTTCCACAGCCTAATGCTCAGCAGCCTCCAGCTCTGGGGAACATCTTCAAAAGCCTTTCAGTGAGCAGCTTAAATAAGGCCTGCTGGAGGAACACACAGAAGCAAAACGGAGTCTTCAGAGTGGCAGGAGAGATGGATGCATGCTGCTGAGACAGAGGCAGAGGGAGCCGCAGAGAGAACTGAGCTCTATCCACATAGGGCAACACAGACTTTGCTCGGCAGAAACAGAGTCCAGATTTATCCAGTCCAAACCCCACTGCTGTCCGCATATCTCATGTTTCCCAGTGCCCCTGTGGGGCTGTGAATACCTGATTCAAAGAACCAGACAATGGCCTAAGGATAAGCTGGGAGAGAGCCCAGATAAAGCAAGTCTTAAGAAGAACAGGCAATAAAAAGCCAAGACATGTCACTATAGCCTTTATTCACGCTGCCATGCCTGGAGACAGGCATGAAACCAAAAGCTGAAATCCCTGACAACCCAGAAAGCCAGAGTGGGATTAAAATACTGTCCCATGTAAGACTGTTCAGGTAATATTTCACCAGCACTGTTGCTCATTGGCTCTCTCCAGGGATGGTATCAGCCTTGTGTTGCCTGCTGTTCCTTGTGTGAAGGATAATTTGGTACAGAAGGACATTGGTGATGGAAAGGAAACACTAAGATTGTCCTCATCAGTTTTATACAGGCCATTGGTGTTATCAGAGGAGCATACAGGCACACAGTGTTTCAGAACCTGCAGAAACCAAACACCTGTAAGATCATAGTAACTGTGGCTTGACCTAATAGCATCTAGACTTCCCTCAACATGTTCAGCAGAAGAGCAAAGCCCGATTTAAAACATCTTTCTTATTTCATTTCAAGTAATTCAGCTCCAGTTTGGTGCCTGACATACACACAGGTCTGGTGAGAGATGTTGGTGTGATAAATATCAAAAATTGAGATTTATTTTTTTCAAGATCCTCAATATCTCATCCATTAGATCAGTGGCTGTTACTATACCCACTTACTTAAGCAGGTAACTGTGGTCCTATTACCTGCCAGTGGTGTGGAAAAGCCCTGGACATAATCCAGAAGTTTTGATGTCTGCAGTAACTGTACCCTACCCTCTCTTTCATGGAGAAAAATTAGCTACAATACTTGAGATAAAAGAAGTAAAACCAATATGAAAACCTATCAGATTGAATTAAATGAAAGTAGCCTTTCAGACTGCCCGTTTTGTGCCTGCCCTTTCAGACTGCCTCTTATTTTCATGTTTACTTTTTGATAGAAGTCTAAATAATCCCAAATTTTATTAGAATAAACCAACTAAATAAAAAAAGAATCCCTTCCAAAAGGACAGACATTCTTACTAGCCATCTGGAATACATTATTCCTTTCCAAGTAGCATTGTTGATACTGAAAGTGTTGTAACAATATACTTTTCTAATGTGGTTCTGCAGTGACTCCATCCATAATAAAACTAATCCATGCCAAAGAATCCACTTAGTGTGACAAGATCCCCCAAACCTGCGTTATTTGTGTAAGACTCTAATTTGACATTCTGAGTTTCATGGTCTGGTGAAATTTCTTATAATATTTTTAAAGGAGACCAAAGAATGAGCATCAGCTAATCTGGGGAAATGTTTTTTCTCTTCCATGCACCCTCCAAATTCTTGTAAATCTTAAGGAGAGATGGGGATTGAAAATAAGGAAAACCTTCCCTGTTTCCTGTCTTGCAAAGCCTAAAATAACCATACCTTTTTTATTTTCCTGAGTATTTGGTCAGCTCTGCAGAATGGCTACATTCAAACTTTACCTGAATACCACCAAGAAAAGTGTAATATACATTACTGTCATGGAAGAATGCTACTCAAAGTATTCTTTACAACACTTTACGATAAGAAACTAAAAAAGTCTAATAATATTGAGGGCTCAAACAGAAGCAACTGAAACAAAATTGCCCATCAGAAAGAACTCAACACTCACCAGTTTTTAGCTCAAGTAAATCAAAGAGTGGACTACGAGGTTCCCAAATAAAAGTGTTTTTATCATATTAATGGTAGTCAGTATTGGGAGAGTGCCTTTTTCCCTAAAAATCATCTCCACTTCTGTAGTTATGTCTCATTTCCCAGCACTTTTCCATCTCAACCCTGAAAGAAGTGATCAAGGCTAGGGAGATGGATTCTGTAAAACTAATTTCCCTAGGAAATCAGACTTGAAACCAGGGAAGTTCCATGGACGTTTCGGCCAGGTTTTCACCCTGCTTTTTCACTCTCTCTGTGCCTACTTGCTGATGCTTTATCTGATCTGTCCTACCTATCAATCCTTAGTTTATCTAGCTCTACACATTCACGATTATACCAATAATTAGCCATTCTTTGTAAAAGATTTTCAGAGCTTCACAGGGAAAAACAAAGATTGATTGCAAAAACCAAAATATCATCATAACAGAGCCTGTTAGATGCTGGAGATTACCAGTTTCAGCTGTTCTATCAGCCAAATGCTTCCAAGCAATTTAGCCCACAGCCGCAAATCTCAATGAAAAGCTGCTCAGAAAAGAGGATGAGAAGAGTCAGAGCCATTTCAGAACTTCTTTGAAGTCTTAGACTTCACCATCAGTCTGCTCTTCCCTGAGGTCCCTTGACTGTGCTTCAGCCCAAATTCCATCCCCTCACAGAGAATAAGAGCCCTGGGTGCAACTTTGCATTGTTGTTTGCCCACACTGAGAAATGAAGCCCATGATGTGTGAGAAGCCACAATACGAGCAAGAAAATGTTGTCCGTGTGGTTGTTGGCAGATGCTGGGACAAAATATGGCTTGAAGTCATAACAGGACCTGGGGTCCCCTCCCTCCACCCCTGCCACCCTTGCTGAGATCCAGCTGTGAACCTTTCTTCTTGTGTTCTTTATTCTCTGGGTTGCCTGATAGTAAAGGTCCTGCCAGTCTGCAATTAGAAAAAACTAGAGCTCCAGGTTTGTGCTCTGACTGCCCAGAGATATATGGCAGTGATTTATCCAGCCAACATGCCAAAGACTTGGCAACAATGTCAAAAGCAAGCTTGTAATAAATAGTTCTTGGGGCATTCCCTTCACTTGCCAATGGAGGAAAAGCAAAGAAAAATGATAAAAAGCCCTTCTCCTTTTCTTCGGAAAACTGTGATTTATTATAGGCGAACCAAGGATTCCAAAAACATTACTCCTATAGGGGAAGGTAACTAAATCTCCAGCAAAAATAAACAGACACGTTTAAATAAATCTTCTGAGAACCATTACTGTTCTTTTCGCAGAAGTTGGGGTAACATTTCTTTCCTCTGACATTGTGCTACTGCTCAAGCTGTTGCTAAGTGCCTGCTCTGAAGACCCAGGGATCTCCTTTGGTTTGGGTGGCCTGGTAAGTCATCAAAGGATAAAAGGCAGAGAACAAAGGGAAAAATTAAAGTGTTATGAGCTGCAGATGAAGTGCCTGACAGAGGCTGGTTTGCTGCTTATGGGAACTGTCTTTGTGGATCAGAGCAGGGGTTCACACAGCTTGATGCCCAGGCTCCCAGCCCAGCTAATGGTGGGTGAGGGAAGGGTAGATGTGTAAGGTCTTTCCCTGTTACACTCTCCAGGAGGTCAGTGGTTCAGGGATTTCCCACAGCTCTTCCATGAGTAGTGAATTCAATAAATCACAGTACCATTGAGGACACATACCCTGCTAGCATCTGAGGATTTCACAGCAGAGAATGGTATCTCTCATGGAAGCCTTGGGAGGAAAGCTCAGGCCAGTGAAATAGAAATGGCAATACAAGTCTCTCATTTCACTGATGCAGATGACTTAAGCCCGCTTTAAAAGTGCACATAACAGCAAGCCTTACACAGTAACATTCTTGACTCACTCAGAAAGCTGGGCACCTTCTTTTAGCTCTCTCCACAACCAAGAGATGAGGACCTCTTTCTGCCCATAGGAACACCACATAATTTTCTGTCCTCTTCTGGTTGACCCATGAGGGAAAAACATCAAGCTTCACTGGGTGAGAAAAAGAGCATTAACAACAGCACATATGTGTATTATCATCTGAGGTGCTTACTGGGAAGATGTCTTAATTTCAGGCACCACTCTTGGTAACCTGTGTTATTGCTCCTCAGTCAAAATTCACAAAAGGAAAGGAAATTGCCACATCGACTTTTCTCTATAGAAGGGTACTACTTCAAGCACTGTTGCAGACACACTTCGCAGTTTGGGCCCCAGCACCCTTGATGCAGTCCCTTCAACATATTGGGGTACATATAGACTTTAGAACTTTCAGCAATACTAAGAAACCTGGTGACAACAGCCTTCCTGTGCCTCAGAGGACAGGATCCAATCCCTCTGTATTGAGGCCTGTAGACCTTCTTCTCTCTCATGTGAGAAAACAAGAGTGAGAAAGCTAAATACCACCTTCTTTCTGCCTCCCCTGCTTTAGCACCATGGGGGCAAATTATTTGATCCTATACAAAATGGATTAATAAGTGTTTGAAAATAAACACTGACATTCAAGAAAAGTCAGGTCATAGGCATCCAGCCCAGTGAAGCTTAAAAAGAGAAATAGCATTTACCTGTCTGTAACAACTGTCCACTGGTATTTGGGTCATTCTTTTCCTTCTTAACATGCATACAAAACCCCAGCCTCTGATCCCACGAGGCATGAAGAGGCCCAGCCAGTTGCCAATACCCTTTGAACACCTCCCTGTGATATATTGCTTCAGCTGAGTGTGATCTGGTGTGCAAGGCACACCTTATGACTCCTTTCTTACTGGCCTTGTTCTTTGTTTTGTTTCCTTTTTTCCTGAACCACTTTGTCATAAGTGGTTTCCATTCACTCCAGTAAAGTGAATCCCATTCTCCTTGCTAAGATAAGACATAATTAATGGCATAGGGCGAATTAGTCATATAGTTGCTTGGGATTGCCATTGTTCTCTTAGATGGTGCTGTGAATACATTGCATTGACCCAGGGCAGATCTTTTTTTATTAAACTTATTGTGCTTTATGAAGTTTATTCCTTCACAGTTCATCAGCAAGAGAAAGGCAATTACAGCAGCCATTTTTACTCTACTTAAAAAATTAATAGGATAAAAGAGTGCAGAGAAAAACTTCAAGTCTTCTTTTTATGGATTTCTATGATGATGAAAAGATTGGCAAGAATAATTTGCTGATGAATTAAGAGTAAGCTGATCCCCTCTAGTCTGCTGAGAACCAGACCAGAGCTCACACATAGCTTCAGGCAAATCAGGCAGGGTTAAATCCCCCGACAAGCTGAGGCAGCTGGGACATCCTATGGTGCAAAGCAGACTGCTACTGCCAAGGCTCCTTTTCCAGGCTGTGGAGACAGCAAGACACCTTGGCCCAGGCTCCAAAATAGCTGGCATTGGAAGCAGGGAGCTGGACAAGGGAAAATGCCAAGGGAAGAAGTATGCCTTCAGCCACAGCTCTTGCAGTGAATTAGGTGCTCCAGTTGCTGGCTCCTTGTGACAATCTTGATGGCTGGATAAATACCCCAAGGCAGACTCCTCACCTGAATCACAGCCCTAATCTATGTGCTCACTGAGTGGTTAAAGGACTCACCTTTGAGGCATGAGACATCTCTCCTGCCCCTGGGCCAAGAATTACTTCAGTATCTTGCACTGTGTGCTGCATCCCTGATGACAGCCCTTGTTTCCATGTTGGCTGGGCAGGGCAGTTATGTTGACGATCATTCTCTGGCTCAGCACACAATAAAGTTTCCACGACTGAGCTTGATACTGCAAAAAGCCTTGGGAACACCCTTCACTTGTAGCAAGATGCCTTTGGAGAAGAGAGGCCAAATAGAGAAGGACTCAAAAGCTTCATGGAGGAATGTCTGCGGTCCAAGGATGGGAACGAGAGTTGGATGTGTGTTTTTCTGCATCCACCTTTCTTGATGTCAGTGACAGTCAGTTTGCTCAGAGACATCAGGCAGAGTCCCAGGAGGGAGCATCCTGATGTCTCAAGATCCTCACTGTCAAAATGGAGGTGCCAATGGATTTTCAGGGGCTTTCTAACTGAGCAGCAGGGTGATTAAGGATTTATACTTTGGACTGAGACATGCTGAGCTAAGCTACAATCAAGCCACCATTTCCTTTTGTGGCTAAAGCCCTAAGTGCCTAAATTGTCTTATTATGAGATTCAGCTCACCATCCCAAGCCCATGTGAGGCAGAGAAGTCACACCTGAAACCCTCTGCAGTGCCCCTCAACCGTATGAGCTGGATAAATAACCCTGCAGGAAAGCTCCATTTCAAAATATTTTGCAGCGAAAATAAAACACTTCAGCACGAAAGTACAGCCTGTTCTTCAAAAGTACATTCTTGCAGGCACATGTTGTTGTGATCTTTTTGTATCATTTTCCAGATTGATTAAGAATGTATTTATTTCTTAAAAAATAAGATCTGCAGAGTGGTTAGAAAAGCCTCTTCTGAGTTATGTCCTCTCGCTTCTCAGTCTGGTGGTTTCTAAGACCAGTGTGAATTGTCTCATACTACCTAATAGAGCTTTAAAGAAAAAAAAAAACAAAACAAAACAATAAATACAAAAACCTCAACTCTTGAAAGAACCCAGGAACCATCATCATAAGCTAAGGGAGCATTTTAAGAACTCAATTCAAATATCTTTCAGATACAAATATATCGCTTTTCATAGGATAGGTAGATTTATTCCCCTAAAAAACAGAACGCCAATGCTTTTGATCCCAGTTCTCTCTGGCAGCCTTTCAAGTTTCCATCTTTTGGCAATCTAGCAAGTATTAAGAGACTCCCTTCTGAAAAGGAACACATGGCTGATGTACCTTTTGTTGCTTGTACTAATCAGGCACACAATCAATGGGGATGTCTTATTTGATTTCCATTTGGTGTTACTTTTTGTACTTTGCCTGCTGCACTAACCTGATAAAATACAGTCTGATGGAACAGGCTTGGCTTGTATTAGGGAGGACTTTAGCCTGGCAATTAACATCCTTTCCCCATATCCATTCCATTCGCCTAAGCCTTTCTAAGCCTGTGAAAGCAAAATGTGTTGCTCCTAATAGAGAGAACAAAACAGAGGAAAAAAACCATATGTCTACATGGTAACAGATTTCTGATTTTGCTGGTTTGGTTAAAACATGGAGCATATCCAGATTATTGTGAGGAGTTGGCACCTCCTTAACAGTTCTGTTTTAGAAAGTACCTTTTAGCCTGGGCCTTTTTGGACCGATCACCACAGAAAAAGTGAATGGAAACCCACTAATCAAAGAGTGTATATCTGCAACACTCAAATGTATCAGTCAGCCATAAAAGTGCTGTAAATCATTATTTCTTACCTGATCACTCTAGCAGCCATAATCCATTTGTGGCACTCTTCCATCTCTGTTCTTTGGCATCTTTTATGACTTTATATGCAGATATTCCCGGTAGCTGGAATAATCAGTCTGTTTTCCTATGATATCAGGAAATTGAGACTGTTCTGCCTAACGAAAACTCCCATTGACCAGGCTTTGCAGCCTCATGATAAAAGCACCCACCATAGGAAAGACAGAGGTGTGGGGTTTGTACCTCTGCCAGTAAACTTCATACAAAGCAAATGTTTTATACATGAGCAAAGACTCAGATGGGATCTTCTAAATGCGTGCCCTTGACTCTGCATTCCCACTTCCTCTAGGTCACCTTCTGGGGCTTCTTTGAGGTGGTCTACCAACTAATCCCTGCAAGGTGAGTCATCCTTCTCTTATGATCCTATTACTAAGTTCCAAACTTCCACCTCCTCAACGCTGCCATATTTTAAGTAATTTTAAGGTCCCAGACACACATATTTAGCTGTTTATGAATATTTCCTGATGAAAAGTCAGACTTCCCTGACAGCCGAACATGGGTTTTGAAGCTGTAAATTTTAATTAAGGCACTTTAGAAGTGGTAAAATAGGACTAATTCTTCTGTCCCAGCTTAAAGTAGCTTGGCTGACATCACTTGGGCAGCAGATAGAAAAACAGGGAGCTTGACATATCTCCCACACTTTCCTGAAGATGGTGTTAGGAAAGACAAACTTCCCGTTGATCTCATTGAGCCTGTCCACTCTCCACATCATGAACAAGAACATTAAAGTCTCTCAGAAAACTGCAGGCTTGTCTGCCCTTGGGGATGATTTTTCCTGTTTAATTTAACTGCCCTAAAGCTTGAGATTATAACAGTTTCATACTGGTAATTACTTGGCAACTAAATAAACTATGGAATTGCTGGACCCTGAAAAGTTAGGCTACCACGTAAGCTTTCATTATATACTTTATTCATACTTTATTTTCTAGAAAAAGCCCCCAAAACCTGAAATAAAACAGAAGGGAGAGTCAGCATGAGGAGAAAGCGTTAGCAAAGTTCATGCTATTTTTTACTTTCAGTTGCCTGCAGTATAGGCAAGAAGCCAGAAACAAATTATACAATAAACATTTGGCAATATTAAGCTTTTGTTGTCTCACCACAATGTTTTTCAGATGGATAGACATAAAACGATCCCATGTCAAACTATAATCAAGGTATATATAACCTGTTGGTTCTAGCTGTTTATGACATACCTGCCATCAGGTGTGGTCCAAGAAAGGCAGATACGAAGGAAGTGGTGGAAGGGAGAAAAAGCCACCAAGATGAAACTCACTCCCAATCCATCCAGTTCATTCCAGTGAGCAGTAAAGGTTATTAATGTCTGCACTTTGCCACTCAGTGATATTTTCCAGCATGTTCTTCAAGCAACATTCTGAAAGATAGCTGCTGATGGAAGCATCCTGTTGTAAAGCCAACCATCAAATTGCTGCAAAACAGACTGGTTTTCCAACAAGGTCAGAATCTGGGTTAGGCAGGAAGATGTTGCAGAATAGACCTTCTATGCTGAAGGTAGGATCCATACTGGAAAGTATTATTGCTTAGAAACACAGGGAAATAAACTGCACTTAGTTGCAACCAACTGAGATTGACACTATCATTGTTCATTTCATTGAAGGAACATCAGGCAGGAGAATTCCTGCAGATCCTGTCAGGTCTTTGGCCAGTCCAAATTCCAGATTACCAAGATTTGACAGAGTGGCAACAGAGCGAGAACAACACTTAATTCCAAGACAAGCCTCTATTCACTGTGAAAAAGCAACAAACGCTCTAAGCTCTTAGAATACCACAACTAACACTTTATGAAGTTCAAAATCAGTTTTCACACTCTCAGTAACAAAGAAACCAGTGTTCTGTTTACACTGTCTTTTACTGTAATGATATAAACAAGATCGGTTGGAAGTGCCAGGCTCCAGAACATTATGTTAAAGGACACACAAAAAAGAACCAAACAAAAAACCACTGTGGACCCTCATTTCTTCTTAATGGTTTTCTAAACATACTGTGGACAATGAACATGGTTAATAGAATTGATGACTCTGCTTCTTGATGTGTTCAGCTGAAAAGCTGCTCTAAAAAAAATGAGTCTCTTTCATCTCATTCCTTCCCATTATTTACAAACAACCAATTTCCAGCTGAAACACAAAACATGAGAAGGAGATATTTATCCAGTGGTATGTTGTAGGTCAGATCTTTAGGTCAGGCTAAATTTCTCCAAAGACTTCCACTTTCAAAGTCAGATTTCTGCATTTGCTCAGGGCTTTTATTCTTTTAGCCATGACCAGTAAAGTGATGCAGTGAGCCAGTTTGCAGGCACATCCACATCATGCGTGCCCAAAGGTGTTCATAAGTATTTAAAACATAGTGTTGGCAGGCAAAAAGTCAGGCAGAATTGGAAAAGAAGGAAGTGTGATTTCAAGCACTTGTCCACCCCTGAGGTCAGGCATATGGCAGATCACCTCAAGATGCAAGAACTGCCTAAAGAATGAGCCCATAATAAATTTCCTTAAACAATTTGTCATGATAATGCGTCTCTCATTGCCAACACAGTATATGGATATATATGGCAGTGTGAGCTATCATGTCACCCATAAAGTTAAGCAGCCTCTGGAAGAGTTCTTTGACTAGTACAAAAGCACTTGGAGAGAAACAGCATCAAGCTAAAACCTGGTTAAAAGACCACATTGACCCAGAGAAACTGATTTAGAAAAGGGGTGTGAATTCCAGCAAATATCAATGGAAGAGTAATATTCCTGTCCCTTCCAGCTGCAGGAGGCAAAAACCCAACTTTGTGTATTCCAGACCACCCACTTCAACACTTACAGGAAACACATTAACCACAAAGTTAGGCAGGACACTCAATTCCATCCTGAAAAACAAACAATAAGGAAATGGGGTTTCTTGCATTACCTTTCTTGAAAACTGAATCATAGAATCATATAATAGTCAGGATTGGAAAGGACCTCAAGATCATCTAGTTCCAGCCCCCCTGCCATCGGCAGGGGTACCTCCCACTAAACCATGTCACCCAAGGCTCTGTCCAACCCGGCCTTGAACACCGCCAGCAATGGAGCATTCACAACTTCCCTGGGCAACCCATTCCACTGCCTCACCACACTTACAGGAAAGAATTTCTTCCTTACGTCCAATCTGAACTTGCCCTGTTGAAGTTTGAACCCATTACCCCTTCTCCTCTCACTACAGTCCCTAACAAAGAATCCCCCCCCAGCATCCCTATAGCCCCCTTCAGATACTGGAAGGCTGCTCTGAGGTCTCCACGCAGCCTTCTCTTCTCCAGGCTCAACAGCCCCAACTTGCTCAGCCCATCTTCATACAGGAGGTACTCCAGTCCCCTCATCATCCTTGTGGCATCCTCTGGACTTCTTCCAACACTTCCATGTCCTTTTGATGTTGAGGACACCAGAACTGCACACCATACACCAAGCGAGGTCTCAGGAGAGCAGAGTAGAGGGGCAGGATCACCTCCCTTGACCTGCTGGTCACGCTCCTTTTGATGCAGCCCAGGATACAGTTGGCTGTCTGGGTTGTGAGCGCACACTGACGCCGGCTCATATTAAGTTTCTCATGGACCAACATCCCCAAGTCCTTCCCCACAGGGCTGCTCTGAATCTCTTCTCTGACCAACCTGCAGCTGTGCCTTCAATTGTTCCCACCCAGCTGTAGGACCTTGCACTTGGCATGGTTCAACTTCATCAGGTTGGCATCAGCCCACCTCACAAGCATGTCAAGGTCCCTCTGGATTCCATTCCTTCCCTCCAACGTATCAACCGAACCACACAGCTTGGTGTCATCAGCAAACTTGCTGAGGGCACACTCAATCCCGCTGTTCATGTCACCAACAAAGATGTTGAACAAGATCGGTCCCAACACCCATCCCTGAGGGACACCACTCGTTGCTGGTCTCCAGCTGGACATTGAGCCATTGAGCATAACTCTCTGCATGCAGCCATCCAGCCAGTTCTTTATCCACTGAGTGGTCCTCCTATCAAATTGATGTCTCTCCAACTCAGAGACAAGGATGTCGTGTGGGACAGTGTCAAATGCTTTGCACAAGTCCAGGGAGGTGACATCAACCACTCTACCCCTGTCCATCAGTTCCGTAGCCCCATCATAGAAGGCCACCAGATTAGTTAGGCAGGATTTCATGTGCCTCAGCATGCCTTCCAGGAGCATCTGCTCCAAGATGTTGCCAGGCACAGAGGTGAGGCTGACTGCACTGTGGTTCCCTGGGTCATCCATTTTCCCCTTCTTGAAAATGGGGTTATATTTCCCTTTTTCCAGTCATCAGGAACTTCACCTGACTGCCATGATTTTTCAGATATGATGGACAGTGTCTTAGCAACTTCATTTGCCATCTCCTTCAGGACTCGTGGATTCATTTTATCAGGTCCCATGGACTTGGAATCACTGTTAACCGGCCCCGTTCAACAACAAATCCACTGTCACATCACACAGTATCTCTACCTTTAGCAGAAGGAAGCCTGTGATTTCTGTCTCCAGAAAGGCCTACTTCTGATATTCTCTTGTCAGCTGCAGGATACTCCATAATTCATGGACTCTACCACAGTTTTTTTAGATGCAATGGAAGATCTTTCACCAAGACTTCTGTCTTCCAGGAACAAAAACATATCATGAGATGTCTTTGGAAGTTTCTTGCAGGTATGGCAAAAGAAGAAGGAGAGATGGAAAGGAGTAAGAATTCCCAGTAGGTGAGGTCCCTTCTGAGAGGTCCAGCAAAACACGTCAGTATTATCTTAATAGCATAGCTTGCATCAAATATTGCCTTTTAGAAATTAAATGGATGGCTGAAATCCGAGCGTTTATGTCCCTGTTAGCTTGAATGCCAGAATAAAACCTCAACTTTACACCTGCTCTTTATTTTTTCAGATATGAATATAAAATATGAAATTTAAACTGTAACCAAAATATTGACCTTACTTTGTAGGCAGCCTTTCCTCTTTCAGGTGCAGGAAAGGGAAGGGAAGGGAAGGTGAAGGGAAGGTGAGGGGAAGGGGAAGGGGAAGGGGAAGGGGAAGGGGAAGGGGAAGGGGAAGGGGAAGGGGAAGGGGAAGGGGAAGGGGAAGGGGAAGGGAAGGGAAGGGAAGGGAAGGGAAGGGAAGGGAAGGGAAGGGAAGGGAAGGGAAGGGAAGGGAAGGGAAGGGAAGGGAAGGAAAAGAAAGGAAAAGAAAAGAAAGGAAAAGAAAAGAAAAGAAAAGAGAAGAGAAGAGAAGAGAAGAGAAGAGAAGAGAAGAGAAAAGAAAAGAAAAGAAAAGAAAAGAAAAGAAAAGAAAAGAAAAGAAAAGAAAAGAAAAGAAAAGAAAAGAAAAGAAAAGAAAAGAAAAGAAAAGAAAAGAAAAGAAAGAAAAAGAAAAGAAAAAAAGAAAGGAAAGGAAAAGAAAAGAAAAGAAAAGAAAAAAGAAAAGAAAAGAAGAAAAAGAAGAAAAAAGAAAAAAAGAAAAAAGGAAAGGAAAGGAAAGGAAAGGAAAGGAAAGGAAAGGAAAGGAAAGGAAAGGAAAGGAAAGGAAAGGAAAGGAAAGGAAAGGAAAGGAAAGGAAAGGAAAGGAAAGGAAAGAAAAAAGAAAAGAAGAAAAGAAAAGAAAAGAAAGGAAAGGAAAGGAAAGGAAAGGAAAGGAAAGGAAAGGAAAGGAAAGGAAAGGAAAGGAAAGGAAAGGAAAGGAAAGGAAAGGAAAGGAAAGGAAAGGAAAGGAAAGGAAAGGAAAGGAAAGGAAAGGAAAGGAAAGGAAAAGAAAGAAAAGAAAAGAAAAGAAAAGAAAAGAAAAGAAAAGAAAAGAAAAGAAAAGAAAAGAAAGAAAGAAAAGAAAAGAAAAGAAAAGAAAAGAAAAGAAAAGAAAAGAAAAGAATAAAAGAAAAGAAAAGAAAAGAAAAGAAAAGAAAAGGAAAGGAAAAAGGTTTTCTCCCTGAAAACTTTCAGTTGTCCTAACTGTTCTTGAAGATTAGCTAGCAGACCGCCTCCTTTCCCTTATTCTGAATTTTGTCCTGTGTGGTTGTTGGGCATGTCCTATGCCATGGCTAAGGGCTGTTCTGTTCCAGCTGATGTGAAGGACTGTTGGAACAGTTGGAGCTGATCTCATTGCAGGTTTGTGCCTTGTATGCTGCACAGGGGATGTGTCCTCCTTGCTTAGCCCATGTTCTCTGGCTGTTAAGTCTCCACCCCATGATTTGGGATGGAGTCACCAACAGGGCCGTCTTGTAGCCTGGGTATTTCTCTGCCAGGAGTAACGGCCTAGTAGATGTGCTTTGTAAGGTTAAGGAGCTTTTTGGAACACAGTTTTCCCTCTTCTTACTGTACTATAGACAAAATGAACCCCAGGTCACAGCAGTCTTCTAGAGTCATGCTACACACAGCACCCTTTATGTTATTTAACCTCCCCTGGGGGGTGACAGGAGATAGGAACAAAAGAACACAGTGGGTGTGCAGGAAGAACGAAGTGACCTGCAGCTCTTCTAAGATGGGCATTTATTACTTTCCCAATACTATAAAGCTGAGTTGAGTCCCTTTCATGCCAGCACTACTGAACTGTTATTGTTTTCTGCATCTGGAGGTGGAAATGTCATACTTTAGCCCTGATTTACTTTTTTTTTACTTTGTGGTTTCATGTGCTAAAACTGACTAAGAGAAGTAATGTGTCCTCTGTAACGGTGAGAAGCAGCTGCTTTCATGTGATCTCACAGCCCGTTAAGCAATGCCACTCTTGAAGGTGTTTGTTATTGGAGGAAGCATTTTTATTGCCAGGATTTCTCTAGTCTCTGGGGTCGAGACACCACAGCAGACTGAAACCACTGCTCAGAGCAGCAGCACAAACCTCCTCACAGCTATTTAGGCCAAAACTGGCAGAGTTTCATATTAAAATGGATTTGTGCACATTTATGATTTGCAAGGGATTTTATCACAGCATGCGAGTCTTGGTTTTCTGCCTTGATGCAGTGTATTCAAACCCAAGCACACATCTCATTCTGTCTACTTCATCTTTCTGGAGCCAACATTGGCACAAACAGCACTCTTCCACTACTTTCCTTACTAGATCAGCAATTTATACCCTTTTTTTTTTCAAACCAACTGGCTTTGGTTTTCATTGCAGTAAGGGCTGATTAACCTGGCACTCACTGTTCTTCACATCATGAGAGCATGAGGCCAGCAATGACCTACAGTAATAGCGAGAGTCACCAAAGAAGGTCCGTGCAGAAATCAACTGCCTGAGAGAAGACTTCAGACACATTAAGTTATTCTCCTGTAACACATAGGAGTAGCTTAATGAATCTGAGAAATGTTATGCAAGGGACAGATGGAAAACAAGCACCCTGATCTGGTGAAAAAAATTGAGCAAGGAAGGGATTTTCTTATTGTTCTTAATTTTTAAAGTATGATATCCTCATCAAAAGCTATTTTATCTAGAAGTTTATTTTTTTCCAAATGTTTATATGCCCATATAAATTATATATAAAATATATATATATAAAAAATATCACAAAACTTAAGAAGAATTACTTAATTTCTGGCTTCTTTAGTTCTTTAGTCTTCAAGGGATGATATTGCAAAGTGGTTTACCTGTCCCTTACTTTCTTCTTCTAGAAATACTTAAAAAATAATAATTTATTTTTTTCAGGATCTTTAAAAAAAAGCAAACAAAAACCAAACACAGAAATAAAGCCACTTTGCCTTCCACTTTTCCCAAAGTACTTCAGAAACATAAGGCTTCCTACAAACCAAGATGAGGTGCTAATGGCAGAAATAAATAGAAGTGTGTTTATCACATTGTAAACATAAATCAAATAAGGACTTAGTGGTTGCCAAAGTGTCATTAGTGATGGGCAAATCTCATGACATCAACAGCATCAATCAGATGATGTAGAGCACTTGGCATACTTGGCATGACATGAGGGCCTGAAGTCATGCCCAATGCCGTGTTGTATGATGCACCCTTGAGCTGTGGCACAAGCATTTTGAAGGACACTCAGGCAGCCCTTGCAGGATGCTCCAAAAGGTCTCAGTGCAACGGCTGCATCCCCCATCATTTCTCAAACTGGGCCTTCTGCCAACACATAGCTGAAGTCTAACCATTTAAACCACAAGGAATTCCTCTTGGTCCAGTCAGGAGAACTCAGATGTTCCTTTTTTTTTATTTGTCTGGAATTGCTCAACAAAAGCTTTGCAATGACAAAATGTCCATGGGAAAAAAGGTTGTGCCTGTTTCTGCCAGGACTGAGGGAGACCTGAGCAGCCCCCAAGGTTGTGAGTGTTTCTGAATCTTCCCACTCTCCTAGGTCTGTGTACATATTCATCTGGGTGCCCTCCTGCTGCAGGGTGGGCATATGTTAATTTCTTTCCCTTGGCCTGGAATTGCCTATGGCAACTCTCCATCTCTTTCCAGAACCAGCAAGTATGGGGGGGAAAGGATGCCATTCCTTCAGGAGCCAGATATCTGGAACATAAAATCTAAGATCACTTTTAATCACAGGAGTTTTAAATGTAAGTCTCATTTTTGCAACTAACTAAATGAGAAGTTCTTAGGGCACTGGGAAGGGGCATCATGATGGTTCCTTTTGGAAACCAGGCTAGAGACACAGTGGCTGTGTGCCGAGGCATAGCCTCTTCCTATCCTCCACAGCTTCCTTGAAATAACTCCAACCAAGAAGTTAATTCATGGTTCTTGACTAAGCTATAGGAAGTCCCACAGGAATCTAGGAGATGAATGGCCTTCGGTTTTCCATAAGTAGAAGCAATGGAAGCAGAGCATTTATGTTGCCTTAGATGCTGCCAGAAGGGTTTGCAGCTTCTCTGAAAATCAGTAAGATTATATAACTGTCTGCCTAAAAACATATTTACACTAGGAACAACAATCTATGTGGAAACAACATCTTTTTATACTGAGAAACCACTGGAAAGTTAAGCCACAGTCCTTGATAGACTTTTGGACCACACTGAAAAATAGAATCCAGGAAAACATAAAGAATTGACATCAGTAATGGTGAAAATCTCTGCTTTTGTAGGCAAGTATCTTTCAAAAGCAATTCCTAAATGTGTTCACTCTCCTGCCGCCCATCACTTTGGGTCCTCTGTTTGCCCCGCTGCAGAAAGCTGGTGCTAAATGATATCGGACGTAACACAGCTCTTCTCTGGTCATTTTGATCTTTCTGGTTAATACTTAGATTCTTCCAGCTAGGTGGGCTATTTAATCAAGTTTAAGTCTATTAAATACAACTGCCCCTGTAATTGCTTACAAGATAGGATTGCCATTTTATAAGGAACACTTTGGCCTTCTTGCTACAGCCTCATGCTTTCTTTTAGATCTGCTATTTGGATTACACACATAGACTGATTTTCCTTGCATTGCAACATCAAACCACACTAGATGATGAGCAAATGCATGAGCCTGAAAACTGACTTCATGTAACACATCTTCATGTGGTGACATGTAAAGGAGAACCCTGTGTAGGCAGTAGAAGATCAATGCTGTCATCTCCCCTGACCCCTTCTCAGTAGTTGCAGTAGTGCAAAGTGTATAAGAAGTAACAAATCAGGTCCTTCCAGTCTAGAAACTGAACTAGAGAGCTCTAGGAGAAAGAAGTAAAGAAAGAGCTGCAGTTTGTTGATTCTCAGCACTGATTCATGCATGCAGCCTGGATGTACATCAAATCCTCCACTGAAAAAGCCGTATTAGTCATTGTTTCCAGAAAAAAATAGATCTTGCAGCACACAGCACAATGTACCTCTCTCCTTCTGCACTTAGTCACGCAATCATTACTTACAGTCTCCATTGGTTAATTTGAACAATTCAAACATGAGGTTAATTATACCGTTTTTTAATTACCTTGATCCTAAGCAAAACTTCAATATACAGATAAAAGAGTGTGTAATTGCATCAGACATGACTGAAGGGGATATTGCTTCGTTCTGGGGTTGCACAGCTCTCCTCAAGAGAAGGGGTGAATCTTTCCCTAGGAGAGAAAAAAACTTGGCATGAAAGCAGGAAACACTGGGTTTTCTTTATATGTCACATCCCTCTCTCTGAGAACATTTCCCCTCTTCCAAGGGCAGGGCTGACAGTATTTTGCTTCCAGGTTTCAAGCTGTAATCCCTCTTTGAACAAGCTGCCGTTGCTCTTCACCAGGGCTGTTCTTCCTGACACTGGTAACATTTATTTGTCGTGGCTGAGGAAAAGAAGTGAACTGAATCACACATATATCCATTTCTAAGAAAGGCTTTTATAACTCTCCAAGATGCTTTCTTCTAAGTGTTCCTATGTATCATCTGAACAGCTGCCAGACCACCGGCCATGAGACACTATCAAGTGTAACAACTCTCTATTATTTTATATATTCCTCCAGTTGGAAATAATCAAATATTGCTAGTGTTCTGTGGAAAAGAAGTCTTGAGACATTAGTGACGTCTTAAGAAAGAAATAGGACTTTCAACACATAATAATAGGCAGGATCATCTTTACATCTGTCATTTCTGCCGCTTTTCCTGGAACACCACTGAAAGGGAACAAATTCTAATTTATCTTAGCTGGACTACATATCAACACCACCTTCACTTCTATTACTGCTGGACTTGAGTAATGATTTTTCTGCTGGTATAGCTAACAGAAAAGATTAAATGTATAAAGATTTTCACAAGCTCCAAATGTTTTGGATGCTGTGAGCTCTTGGACCTTGATAAATGCTCACAGAGTTACTATTACCATGACAAGAGCATGACCAGAACTCCATCTCTGGAGGGCAGTAGGCACTGCAAAGACCATTATTTTACAAATACCTGACTATTTCCGTAACTCTTGATTTGCTTCCACTTCGCGCACATTTTGTACACATATTTCACCATTTCCCTTGCCTACCTCAGAGGCTGCAGTCATAACAGCTCTTTCTAGAGCATCCACTTTTGGATAACAAGCTGTGACAGATTCAGTGAAATCATCAGGAAAAGAAGTCAGTCTCTTACAAAGATCTCACCCTTGTCCAGTGCATGTTACTGCAAATTCAATATTGCATTTGCATTTTCAACTCACTCAGGTGCTCTGGAATGACTTCTTGGTTGAGGGACAAAACCACAGGAGTCACAGTACATTCGAGCATTTAGCTGCCTCTAGCCAGTTGGGGAGATGACCATTATTGATTGCAAAGGAATAATGCCAAGAAAACATCTAATGGTGATGAACAGTTGCATAGCAGAGGGTTGAAGAGCAACAGATTCTTCTGTCCTGAAGCCACCCTCTTCTTTGGAATGTAAAATATTAAATGCCACAACATCTCTAAATGTGAACTCAACATTGAGCAGAGAGTACTGCCTGCTGCTTTATCTCACCCTCGTTAAATCAATGATATCAAAGACTGTCAAAATGTAACCCTCTTCTTCACCCTGAAGAATTTACAGTTTAAATTAGATTGAGGGGGGGAGGAAATAGAACAATGAACAAGACAGATAAGATATGCAACGCTTCCTGGGGTAGAACATGAGAAGGAAGATTGGTAGAGATAGTATTAAGAGAGGATTTGAAGGAGAGAGAACATACAAGGAACAACAGCTGTTAGGGAAATGAATTGAAAACATTCTCTCTACTACGGAAAAGGTTGGACCTTTGTTGAAAACCACAGAAATCAGAACAAAGAACCTTTTGTTTTCAAGCTGTGTCAAAAGCCCTTTCACTGGTTTTGAGAACCTTTAGAGGAAAAGGTTTTGGCAAATCCCATGCTCAGCCTTATGAAGATTGATGACAGGGCAAAGAGCACAGAGGTGCTAGGGTTCAGCAAAACCTTTGCTGCGGGGCATTAGCAAAGAGCCATAGAGAGACAACACTGAGAGGAGTGACATCAATGATATCTGTGACCCACAGTCTGGTTTTCCCTGAGATTTTTTTCTTTGGAGTTTGGAAATCACCTTAAATCCTCTCTTTTTGTCATTTTAATAGGTGAGTGGTAGAAGGGTCTCCGCAGCAACTTTTCCAGCCACTCCAGCAACCTACAGAGCAAATAAAGCCTTTGGTACAGCAGCTTAAATCCACACACACAGATGTAATATGCCACAGGAAAATAAAAAGTAGAAAGGAAAGGCCAAGTGCTTGGTCCTTTGTGACATGGAGACATGAAGGTTTAAAACTCATCTTCGGGTTAAGCTGACCAGGCTTGTCTTTGCTGCTGAGAGCCCCATAATGTAAGTAACACGAGGACTGCAGGAGACAATAACTGATTCTCGCAAGTTCAATGCAAAGTAGCGTGAGGAGGGGCAGGCAGAATTTTGTCTGTTATAAAGAACACTTTGGAAAGACCAGGTTTAAAGAAATAAAAAGCTGAAGATGGACTATTTCTGGAGGTGGAGGATGGGTGTGAAATAAATCAGCGCTGCCTCAAATCCATAAGCTGCTCTGTGTGCTGCTTTTCAGGTCATAAAAAGAAATATGCTGGCCATGAGGAATTTATTCTTACCTCTGGTTCCAGAACGGACAGGCAACAGCATTAAAGAGGTCACTGTCATTATTATAGAAGGAAAATACTTTAACAAGACGTTCTGTCCTTGAACAGGGGCTATTCCCTGCATCTCTGAGCGCCTGATCCCTAGAGCCAAACGGAAGTGTGTGGGGCTGGAAAACAAGCAGACGAATGGCCAGTGCCTCCCTGCAGTACGACAGCTGCAAACAGGAGCTGCTGAAACCAACTTTCTTCTTGTCAAACACAGTGTAAATCTCTGCTCCTGAAACAGCTCCTTGAAAAATGGCCATTCCTGCCCCTGCCCGTTGGGCTCTGCAGCAGGGCAAGTGGCTTCATGGGAGCAGGGAGCATCGCTGCCATGGACCAGGGCTGTTGGCAGGTCCATTGGGTTCTTGATGTATCTGCCAACCCATTGACAACATCATTCCACTGCTGCTACCTCCAAGCACACGCTTAGTTTGGAAAAGAAGAACAACCTTGAGGATAATCTAGGTGTTTTTCCATACTAGGAACATTTTCTGCTTCACTGACCACATCAGGTAAAGTTCAGCTGGAGTCTAGGCAGTCTCCCTCCAGCCACCATCTTCTGAAGGGCTGGTGGACCCATCGGGGGATTAATTATCCCAGCAGGTCTCAGCAATATGCCTGATTCTCCCTTGGCATGAAGGACAAGAGATGGGTTATTCTGCTACCAGGCTGTAACACATCCCTCCCAGATGGCCAGCCCAGATAATCATCCCTTCTTCCTTCTGCTGTAGCCACTCATTTCCTTGTGCTGTGAGTACAGCCACCATCCTTGCAACACCCCACAGAGATATTTATTCCCCTTTAGGGACTAATAGCTGAAATTTCCAGACTCCAGGGCAAGATGGCAAAAAAGCCACATCCTGTGTGAGTCAGGTGCAACACTGCATGTAAAATGTGGAGTGGCCTTGTGGTTACACCAAGCTGTGATGAGATATCCTGGGCAGATTCCTCCTACTTCTGCATGTCCCATGTTTATGAGTATGCCAAAGGGTAACCCTGGTCTAGCAGCCTCAATCAGACCTTATAAGCTCTTGAGGATTTTGGAAGTGAATATAAATATACTTGTGTTTATTCATAAATAAATAAACACTGGTTTGCTTACTGTTTCTGGCTTTGACATGTGTAAGACTTTTGGATGCCACAGCATGATGCAGGGATGGTGTTGGAACCAACCTCCAGGACACATCAAAGTCAAAATATCAGACAGAACTTTCAGGCAAAATCTTGTGCTTGTCTCCAAGTCACAGCATTTATTCAAAGCTCAGTATAAAGGTATTTTTCTTTCCAGCAGCTCATGATTTGTACTAGGTTATTGTTGGCTACTCGGTATTTGTAGATATTTTCACATCTGTTTGTTAGCCTGTAAAAAGTGACATTGTTCTCTCTCTGTTTCTGTAGATGAGATTGTTTTGGAAAAGATGACTTGAAGATAGATAGGCTTCACTTTGCCCTTTAATCACGTCAAAACTCAGGTGATCAGTACAACAGTTATATGTATAGATATATATGACTCAGTATCAGTTTTAGAATTTGTAGAGATACCAGCCCTTGTTCCATGCTATCTGTCTGTAGAGTCAAAATACTCTTGGCCATTTTCACCACATTCTCTGGGATGACAGGAGCAGGCCAAAAATGACAGAAGCAAATGCACTTTTAGTGCAATATGGTTTAATTTTAAACAGCAGGAGTTTCAGGGGAAAAGAAAAAGAAAAATAACTTGTTGACATGAAGCATGTGGAGTCTCTCATCTATCTGTGTAAGGGCTGTAAATCTGCCTTGAAATGAGGCATAAAATACAGCCTAAAAAGTAAATAATAGAAACTATAAGATCAGTTTAAAATTTATGGTAAGTAACTTTTGGAAAGCACTACGTGTCTGAACCCTAAATCAAATGCTCTTCAGGTGCATATTTCTGCAGGCTTTTGTATAAAACTTCTTCCTCCTATTTCTCTTTACTTGAAACAAGTTTAAGCATTAAAAAGCCATTCTATTATCTATAAATTCATCAATGAAAACTATGTAATCAAAAAGACAACACAAACCTGCCACAGAAAGAAGCTACTTACAGTAGAAAGCATCAATAGTCTAAACTTTGGAGAAAAACATTATTCAGTCATGCAAAAAAGAATTTATCCTGTCCCACAAAAATTTCATTTGTTCAACTAATGCACCTCCCCATTTTACTTACTGCTTTAAGATCTTCTTCTGACCTCCATACCCCACTATAATTACCTTGTCAGTGCTAATTTCTCTCTCATTCTCTCCCAAAGACTACTATTGTCTTTCTGTGAGCAAATGAAAACTAGATGGGGATGATAAGGAGGAGATATTGAGACTTGGACTATCTACCAGAATTTTGCTGTGCCTGATGAATATGACTAAACATTATCAAAACTAAATCACTAGATTATTCTCTAAAACCTAATAGAAATCTTTCTTTTGGGTTTAATATTGTGCCAAGGGCCTGGCATTCACGATCCTTCCAACTTATACAGGGCCAGACCTTTATCTCCTCAAAATTTCTCTGTACCACAATACAGCAAACAGATTTCCCAGCACAAATATACATGAGTTCCCTTAGTCTGCAATTATTCATCAGGAAAATGCCACACTGAGCAGCGCAGGAAAGATTCCCCTACTCATAGAAGAAACACAACATAAGAGCAATTTCTAAAACAAACCAAAAGCTCATCTTTTTCTCTTGATATTTCTTGTAGCTGGACTTCTTCATGTTAGTCTGGTAATTCCTGAAAGATTAGGAAGTGAGCCACAGCTATTACATGGAGATGCTCATGGAAGATGTGTGTATACAGTTGAGAAACGGTTTTATCTAAATGCTAGTCATAGTCTATCTGGGATGCTCTTTGCCTTTTCCTTCTCTTTTGGCACACTGGGAGACAGCGTTGTGCAATCATCTTTCATGCACAGTTATAGTTCTGCCAGTTATAGTGGAAAAGTTTTAGCAAGGAAAAGTTCCTTGGCGAGACACCAAACACTCCCTTAAAAATTAATTTCAGGGTTTTGCTAAGCCTCAGCACTCGTGGCTAGAAAGAGCTGATGTGCCCTAGATTTCAGTGCACCAAAGCAGACTGCTAACACCTTCATCCATTCTTCATGGGACTGTCTTACCATGTATTTCTGTGCAGGGGTTTACCCTCCATTTGCCTCTGTTACACAGAAGACTGTGAGTGAAGTCTGGTTTTGGTTGAGTGCATTTCCTTACTTTGACAGCTAATTTGTAGCTTTTTAGCCTGACGTTATCCTAGCAGTGAGTTTATGGTGCAATTACCATCATCTTCCAAGCAAACAGAAACCCTTTCTGTCCTCTAATCACCATGCCAAAAGTCAGGTTTGCAAGCCAAAGAGCAATACAGAAGCCTCCACCAGACAGCATAAAAACTTTGTCAGTAAGCTAATTCTGTGACTGAAAATAAGCACCCATGTTTGAGTTAGACAACCCAAAACCTGCTAAAGTCTGAGCTGTTAACAGCTTGTGACACATGAAATAAATTCTGCTGAGTCTCTCCAGGTTAAGCTGGACATTGCTGCCATGGGGCAGTCCAGATGATGTTCAGTATTTATGAGTGACCCAATTAGCAGAGCAGAAATTTGGAATTTATAGATGGGTATTAAGTCCTTTGCAACCCCTGAGTAAGCAGGTGGTGTGTAGTTGTGGTGGCTTAGGAACAGTGTGAGCCCAGCATTCATTGCCTGCTGCCTAAGGTCTCTCTCCTGGACAAGGGGAATAGGACCAGATGCTACCCTCATCCTTTGCTCAACTGTGCTTCTGGGCTTCTGAGTTTGGATACTGACACAGAGAATTCCCAGCCTTCATCCACCTCTAGTTACACATGGGAGAAAGAATAGCAGTTTCCAGAAGATTTTTTCCTGTGGCAGCAGAAAAACCTGGGTAACGGAGAGATAAATTGCGCTGTGATACCCTGCTTGGTACAAAAGGCTGCCCTCAACCAGGCCCTAGAAAGTAGCTGGCATGGTTACCCCGAGTGATAATGTTTGGCTTGCAAGACCCAGAAAATACTAGAATAAAGTGAAACATGGAAGAAAAGCGCAAGAACTTTGACAGAAGGCAGAGTCAGAGGTGAAAAAACCCACAGCCTCCAAACAGCCAAGTGTATACTCTATATATCTTCTTTCACAGACTTATTACATGACCCCCTGCTATGGTCACATTACACTTTATCACTCACTCTCCACAGATTTTCTCCACCTTGGTGACACAGGGCTTTGGCATTTGGACCAGGTCAACAAATATTGATCTCTCTGGAGTGACTCTTGATTCCAGCACACAATGTCCTGCTTTGCAGTCCAAGGCTCTGGCTGTCTCTTCTGCTCCACTTTATCACTGATATCTTGGCTGTATCTTCTGCTTTTTCCTTTTTTTCCATTTTGCACTTTTGCCTATTTCTTTCTTCTTTTCATTTTTTTTTTTTTTTTTTCATCAAGCTTTCCTCTGGAAATCTGTTGAAATGAATAACTGCTCTGCTGTACGTCAGCCGGACTGACTTTTAACATGGAGCTGAGATTTATATGAGCTGAACTCTCGGGCAGTTGCTTGGAATGGAAACTATCAACCTTCAGAAGCTGACACCTGATTTTAAACAAACCTCTCTACATCTAATCTTTATATATGAACCTTCTCACTGCAGCACCTTTACATGTAAGTCTTGTATATATGCTTACCAACAGAAGCAGCGCTTGAAGCTGTAGATACTAGTAACGAAGGTAAGTAGTGGGCCTTGAGCCCTTTCGCCTGCTGGCACCACTCTGCATACCCTCCCAATGCTTCAGTTTCCCTATAAGTTCCCTGAACGTGTTCAAGGCTGGATTTTGATGGGCTCAGGACTGTTCAGCACCTCTGCAAGCATTTCATCTGCTCTGAAGGAAACTTCACTCAGAGGTGTGAGGTATTTCAGCACTTTACACCCAGGTATTGAAACAGCTTGAGATCTAAAATATTTTTCAAGTGTCCCAGTGAGAGCAGCCCATCATTACCCCTGCACGGTCATATAGCCCCAGTAGCTGTAGCACAGTTATTGTAACAGGCCCTTCATCTACAGTGAACACAAGGGAGCAAACCTGCTGGAGAGAAAGGGAGGCAAGCGGGTCTCACTGGCATCACCTATCATGATCTCTCCAGGTATTTTCAGACCTCTGGCATGTCAGTGTAGCTCCAGGTCCTAGGAACAAACTAGTTAGTGTTTGATTTTGTGGGGCTTATTCATTGCAAAGGATGTTCCTTAGCTTCAGAAGAAAGGCATGAGAGAAGGGCAGCTGATAGTTCCCGAGGGAGAAGACACTGTCTAGTAAGAACCTTAAAGTTAATACATTAAAAAAAGTTATTTTTTTCATTCACTTGGGGACCGCTTCTGTTCTTTTTACCCTAAAAGGTAGAAATGGCAGGCTCAGAAAATTGAGAGTAGAGACATGAGGATTAATGACTTCAGGTCTTACCTCCCAACGGGGTATTGCAAAGCTCAGTTAGCTTTTTCTTCCTCCTTTCTCAACCCAAAACACCTGATGTCAATTCAACAAGTGTGAGTCAGGCTGAATAACAGGACATTTGCAGGGGAAGAGGTGTGCACTGCTCGCAGAGAAGAAAAGTTTAAATAAACAGTTCCTGCTTTGCTGGCAATGAACAAGGCTGCAACGATGTGTCCTAAGGACTGGAGGGACTGTCACTCTTCTGTCCCCGCTCCACAGCACGCAGATCCCTACTGTGGCCTGCAGAGAACCGGCAGCAGGAGGCGTCTTGATTTTGGATAAGGAATGCCTCAGGGCAGCTCATTGCAGGGCTTTGAAGGAAAGTCTCATGTTTGTTATTCCCTTTGCATGGAGTAAAAAGCATCAAGACTGACTCTGGCTCAAGCTTGGCTCTTCGCCTGTGGAAAACATAACTGTATGTAATGTTCCTCATGCCAGTGGATAGCCCCGTAAGTATTTTAATTACTGTTTATAGTAACTGAATTGCAATAGAGAATTCAAAAGCACATTTTTGGGTTCTTAACTCATAGTCCATACATTCCTCCTACACATCCCGGGTAGGGTACTGTATTCAGGACTCTACTGGTTCAGAGGCACTTAAACCAGTTACGTCTAAGGACAGTGATTGCACAATTGCCCAGTCCCAGGCAAATCCTACCCAAGCTTCTCCTAAGCAATTTT
Organism: Myiopsitta monachus; assembly: GCA_017639245.1. NCBI lineage: Eukaryota > Metazoa > Chordata > Aves > Psittaciformes > Psittacidae > Myiopsitta > Myiopsitta monachus. The sequence goes on along the minus strand of CM029941.1, from coordinate 100,627,366 downwards.
GGTTAACTTGAAGAGCTGATGGCTCCAGAAGTACCTTGTAGCTCTGAGTTCTTTCAATGAACCCACAAAATCAACCATAATATTCTAACAACCAGTTGAAGATCAGCAGAAAAGTCCTTTTAGAGGGATGATGGAAAGCATGACAGCCTTACAAAACTAAGGCAACTGTATGAAACTCTGGAAGGGCTGGTGAAAAGGAGCTGTGAGGAAAAAGTACTGCACTGTCCTACTGCAGTCGACTGTCAAAGGCTGCAGAGACATAACCATGATTGACAGGTTGCTGACTGACACAAGGCAGAGGACTCAGCATTAACCACCCCTCTTTTCCTACCACTCACCCTTCTAAGTGAACTCACACTTTCTGATGTTGATGCTGCCACCCCCTTACTTTAATTAATTGGATACAGCTATAGTGCGAACTGTCCATCTGTCACCCTCAAACTGCAGTTGAAGTCCATTAATAACCAAAAGACAGGGCACATGTAAGCAATGAAACAAAACCCTAGGAAATACCTTGATATTGTTGTCCCAGGGAACACTGACTTTCATCTCTGTTCATTTCTCTAACATCTGGTATGAGTTGCTGGGGAATGATGCTCTGTTCAGCCTTGAACTCCTTCTACCCTGCAGATTCAGTAACAGAGTCAGGACACCTGTACCTCAAAGCAAAGCCATCCGAGCGTTATCAAATATGCTGCCTGAGAGATATTTTTCTTTTCAGACAAGAGGTAGCTATGAAGCTATACTGGAAAGACAATGCTGTGTTTCTTGCAAAAACTGGGATATTAATTTCTGGCACCATACAGAGTCAGAACATTTTTGCTGTCCTAGTATTCCCCCTCCCTGAGTTTGCAGTTGGTCTTATTATTCTTTATTCCCCCAAAAAACACAAACTCAGCTTCTATTGCCTTGCCAGTGTCGTCTGGCTGTACAGCTCCAGCCCAGAGTTACAATGATGAAGGAATGCGCTGCAATGCTGTGTTTGCCAAGCTCAAGGTAGGATTATTCTGGCCTTCCCAGGCCTTTAAAAATGGATATACTTTGTTACCTACCCCTCTTTCATGATGAAGAAAGCTCTGCAGCGGACAGGAGATCCCCTTGGATGTGTTAACAAGAAGGGGGTATGTGCTGCACCTCAGTTGTTGGAGTGACAGCACTGGTTTATGGAGAAAGCAGGATGGCATTAATGGGTCAGTTTGAGATTTGGCAGAGCTAAATCCATATTCATATGCCATTTTGGGAGTCACATTGGTCTGTCTGCTCATTGTAACCCCAACAGTGGCAGCTGCTGTGATGTGAAGAATGAAGAAGGGACACCACAGTGACAGCTCAGGTCATGAAACATCTCTGATGGAGGAGCTTTGGCCACAGTCTTAGAGAGGTGGGATCATGAGCTGATACTGGCTAAGTGGTATATTTTACTGTCACAATATCATCACAGTGTAAATAATGGCGCAAATAGAAAACATCTCAATTTTTAACAGTCCAAAGTGGCACTCTAAATCAATCTGTCTCCAAATAAGACCTCTTGATGGCATTGCTAAGATATACAATTTCCACAGCAGGCTTTGTCTAACGAGCAGGAAGGCAGACTCAATAAATACTGCCTATGCCAAGCTCACAAAGAATTTCTTTACAGTCCAGGGGTTGGACTGCTCAGGCCAAAAGGCAAAAATCACCTCAGGTAGGTCTGAATGTCTACAGACATTGAGCAAACAGCTTTGCAGGAGCTGAGCGCAATAGACGGAGCTATTTATCATAGGCAGGGGTCAGAAACAAATGAAGTGACCTGTAAAACCAAACGTTTCTGTGGCTCTGATTGAAAGTACGCAGGATATTCCTGTTCCAGGTTCCAACACAATGGCTGTGTCTAACCGGACGTGCCTTTAAGCAATTGAACTCAAGCTCTGTCTGGGCAAGGTGTCAAACTCCACAAATCCTTATCCAAGCCTCACACCTGATGGCACTTTGAGCCAGTCCAGACAACAATCTGGAGCTTATATTCCACTTTGTCAACCCTCTCCATTCCCTACCAGCTGCCAGCCAGCCTGCCCTCATTCAGAGAGAGTAGGGGGGACCAAATGCAAGCACAGCATGTCAAAAAGCAAAGAAACCCAGTGAAAAGATCAGACTTCTGGCATCAGTGCAGATTTAGTCTGAGGGGGTGTTAAACCATGCAAACAGCAAGCACACCCAACCACCAGCTACTAAGGATACAGCATCACAGAGCAGCATGGGTTCAAAGGAGCCTCCGGTTGAACCAACTCACTGCTGAAAGCAGGGCTAACTTCTAAATTCCACCCGGCTGCTCATGGCCCTCTCCACTCAAGCTTTGTAATAGTCCAAAAATGGGGACTTAACAGCCTCTGTAAGACTTCGTTCCAGCATTTGAGCACAGGTGCCGAGTGGCCACTTCTCACTGCTGACTCACGTGGACACAGCATCATCACATCCTGCTGATTCTTATTTCCACTAGACTGTACGTTACATAGAAGCATCAGCAGTGGGCACTATTCTTTGGGGGACAGAATTAAGTAAAATTTGGAATGAGACCTCTATTGAAGGACCCATACTATTCAGAAGTCAAGAATATGCTAGTGTTGTCACTTTCTTTTGGGGGGTCCTTCTCCAGTGTCGCAGACGTGTTTGGTTTGCTGTCATCTTGCATAAAGCCTGCAAATCAGCTGAACTGCCACAGCATTTGACACAGATACAGGACTTCAATAGGAAAGGAGAAAAATTATTTCCCTGTTGCCCCATTCACCTCAGAAATATAAAACTAAAACTTAAGTTCAGATTGAAAAAAAAGTAGTAAATAAAATCAGCACCAAAGTTACTCCTAGTGAGCCTGCTTTTGTTAACTTGCTTTGAGCAGAGACTCTCTCCAACCTCAAATGTTTTACGTGATTTTAGTGGAACTTAAAATAATTTTTCACATTGCTTTCAATTTAACTGTATTTAAACATGCATTTGTGTGCATTCCTGAAATGCAGCATCAGTAGGTAACTTGTTGATAAAGCAGCGAAAGTTTTTACAATCAGGTTTTATGTGACTGCAAGCCTGGTCTGGAAATGAATCTAATTGCTTCAGTATTTTCCTTTGTGAGCTCCCTAACTCCTACGTTTACCAATGTGGCTGTATGGATTTCATGGGAACAATGATGATTTACATTCTCTAAGGCACTGACCTCATTTTGTTATGCTCATATTTTGAGCCCTCTCAACCCCCTCAAAACCACACACCTTCTTTACTTAATTTATAGCACCAACCTCTAAAACAGTGTAACTCCTCTGGATTCTTTCTAAATCCTTCAGACAGATGGCATTCAACAGGAAAATGAAAAAGCCAAAGAAAAGGAAAAACGCCCTTCTCACAGAGGAAAAATATCCTGCAATCTTATGTACCTGGCTTCTAAGTTTTGGCACAAGTAAGCCCCCAGTTTGCATATTCTAATATGTATCATTTTTATAGTAATTACCCTGCCTGGGGTGCATTTTGAATGAGCCATCCCTTGTGTCCTGACACAATGAGTTTCCAGAGGAAAATATTGCCTGTTGTATCCTTAGCAAGAGAAGGACCCTAAAATGTACAAAATGTTAAGCTTAGGCCTCATGTACTGAGAAGAGGTGGAGGCTGAGAGAAGGGCAAAATGGACATGGATATGCATTGAAAAAGTGAGAGAGGAACGGAGGGTGGGAATCTGAGTGGTCTGGGCATGAATGCTAACACTGCACAGATAGATAGCGTTATTGCACAAGGGGACATCATCTGCCCATCTTCAGCTCCAGATGTGCCATCAATCCCACATTTAAATAAATTGAGGACAGGAAATGCCAGGCTTTCCAAAGCACAAATTCTTCTGCAGCTCAGCTCATGCTAGAGAACAGTTAGGTTAGAGATAGGAAGGAGATGGCTTGCAAGAAGGTCTTCCTGAAGACCTGAAGGTCTTCCCAGTCTGTTAGGAGGACCACAAGGCAATATCCTGACCCTGAAGATAATCAAGTCCTCTAACTATGATAAAAAACTGGTAATAGCACTGGCAACAGAACAGACGGTCTCTTCCTTGGAACAAAAGCCAGAACACACTGATTTATGGCAAGAGGAGGAGTATTTTTAGGGTTTTTTAACCAAGCCAATCTGAATCATTGCAGAGGCAAGAAAGTAAAAATAAAGACGAGTTCCCATGTCCTTTCTCAATTTAATTGCTGTTGATTTAACAGGATTTTGTTCTAACACAGATGCCTCATGTTATATCTACCTCAAAAAGAAGAAAATGTATTTATTTCGGTTTGGTCAACTGCAGTGAGCTAACCCAGGTTAAAACAGAGTTGAAAAGACTACAAGAACACATGAACATATGGACTGGTTCATGTCAAAGGTCCTTATGTACTCAGGAAGAAATATATAATCATGGGAAGCAGTGATTAATTCCCATACTGTATTCAGTCCTTTGAAACCCACAGCTTTAGAAACATTTGAAGGCATAGGTCCCAACCGATGGATATGTTTAAAAGCCTCCCATGGGCCCATGCTTCGTATGACAGCTTAGCCTTATCCCACAAATAGCTCACAGAAATAAGCTCCTCAGTCAGATAATGAATCGTGGGACAAATTACTGCTTCTCAGTTGATTTAAACCGTAAAGTTATGAGCAACCACCAAGACGTAATTTGCATTTTAGGGTTGGGGTTGAATTCCAATTGTGGAATTGGGTGGTAGCCTATGTTATTTTTCCTTCTTTTTCTTCACCTTTGTTTTCATCAGTATTAATTAACATGAATTGTTTAACTGGCATTAAAAGCCTATTTTTTTGTTGCTATTTGTGTATAAACATACCTCAAGCTAAAACAGAATCATGTAAATATGAACAAAGCCAAGTATCCAAGCACACTCTAGGCTTAAGGAAAGCCCATGATCCAATCTCAAGATTGTGCTTGAAATCAAGAGAAAAAGTATTTCTAATGGTTGGGAACAGTTTATCAGTCTACAAATATTAGTCTACTTGGTTTTTATTTCAGCTCAGCCTCACTGATCGCAGCAAGGATGAAGGACTCATTCTTTTTTCCTGAGACCCCTATCCTGGTAGCGTACATCTCCTCATTTTCCTTTCTTTTTCTTAAATATTTTTGGCAAATATTTTCCATGTCTGGCTTCTTACACTGTAGAGTAAGGATAAGGACATGCTTGGCTACACAAAAGGGTGACCATCCAGGTTACAGATTAGGAAATAGTACGGTTTGTCAACATTTGGCCTGGAAAAAACTTTTCAAATATAAATACATGTGGTTTTATTTAAACGAGGAAAAACCTCCAAATTCTGCTAAAGGTTCAAGCTTGTTTTCTTTCCAATCTTGGATTTTTTTCCCTTAATGTTTAGTACATTGTGTTCCAGTGTTATCAAGTTTAATCGCATTTATACAATAAAATGTAATTAGGAAATGGAAATAGAAATTGAGAGTCCTCTGGATTCGTGGATTATTCAAGAAATTCCTAGCCCAAATTGAGCAAAATTCATATGTCAAATATTTCTGGGAGTGCATTCCCAGAAAAGAGGAAATATAAGCCCAAATAAAGTAGAATAAAGAGATAAACTCATCAAATGCTACATCTGTGGAGCAGACAATTCATTCCCTTTATTCAAAGTCTGACTCTGAAGTGACTGAAGTGCTCTTTATGTGAGCTCTCATGCTCTATGAGTTGCACAGTGCCTCAAATGCAGTTCACATTTTAGCAGTTCTTGCTCAGGTAGAGATTTCTAGCCCAGAATATACAAATTGAAGCCTTTATAGTCCAGCTCTGAAACATACCTCTCTGCATCAAAGTTCACAGACTGACACTAGGGTCCTGAATTACCACAGAAAATTGCGCAATAAATTTTGCATAGCAAGAGCAAATTCTCCACCAAATGCCTGTAATTTAAACCAGAATAATTCATGTTGATAACCTAATATATGGCTTTCAATAAACTGTGTGATCCAGTGCTTGAACTTTAAGAAATCATCTAACATGTACCTCAAGCTTGAGACTTTCAGTGACCTTTGGATGCTACTAGTTGAAAAATACCATGTCATGCAATCTTCATGCCCCAGGGCTAAAAATCCAATAAACCCACATCTTGTCATTGCTTCCTGTTTTCCTGAAGCTTTTCATCTCTCCTTCCCCTAACAAAAGCTAAAGGATTCAATTGCTATGTGAAGTATAGAGTAGACAGCAGCCCCATCTTGAATAAAGCAAAAATAGTACTATTCCTCAAAAAAGGGATGCATTAAGAAGAATCAACATTGCAAAGAAAAGATCAAGGTGAAGACTGTTTTAATAAAGAGAGGTGAAAAAAATGTGTCATTCCTTAGCTAAGAGGTAGGTAATATTTATAGCAGGACACCAGCAAGTGTGGAACAGAAGGATAGTTTTGGAGATATATTGCCCTGGAAATATTACTGTGACTCTGCGTGACATCATAAAACATGGGTAAATATGGTGGAGACAAAACCCCTTTAACATGAATGCGAAACTAATTGAAACATCTTGCTCAATTTCATGAGTTCAGAGTCAGGTCTTTGGGGTAGACCCATGAATCTGTTCTAGGTAGTCATTTGTAGTCAGGATTTGGATAAAGAAAAAGAAGGTGAACTTGCAAAGGCTGAGATTGTATCACAGTAAGAAAGTTTTCAAAAGATTTACCAGCCAAGACTAAATTGCAAATATGCTTGGAAACTGGTGAAATGAGCTGAAAAGAAAATCATCAAATTGCACAAAGAAGAGGGAAGGATTGTACTTATAAAGGAGAAACTAGGTCTGAATGGGGAAGTGGTGGCAGGGCCCACTTGTGTGTAAAGAACCCAGGAGCAAGATGGAGCTGCAGACTGAGTGGGACAAAGTTGCTTGAGATAAAGCCAGCCTTGTGCGCAGTTGCAGTAACGTGCTGCTGGCTCTCAAATTCAATCATCACCTTTGTTTGGGGATGGGAAAGGTGATGAGAATAAATCCAAAAGGACAGGGAAAATACTTCAGAAAACACAGTGTATGAACAAGAATTTAATTTGTCTAAACTAGAAAAGCAACAAGAGGAGATGGGAAATGTGCATTCACAACTCTGCACAAAAAGATTGTTATCAAGGTAATAGCAACCAGCAGCTCTCAGACTGCTGCAAGAAGCACATGAAGCAATTTTCTTTATGAGCAAAAATCATAGAAACATGGAATCATAGAATAGTCAGGGTTAGAAAGGACCTTAAGATCATCCAGTTCCACCCCCCCTGCCATGGGCAGGGACACCTCACACTAAACCATGCCAACCAAGGCTCTGTCCAACCCGGCCTTGAACACTGCCAGCGATGGAGCATTCACAACTTCCCTGGGCAACCCATTCCACTGCCTCACCACCCTCACAGTAAAGAACTTCTTCCTTATATCTAACCTGAACTTCTTCCCCTGTTGAAGTTTGAACCCGTTACACCTTGTCCTATCACTACAGTCCCTAACAAAGAATCCCTCCCCAGCATCCCTATAGCCCCCTTCAGATACTGGAAGGCTGCTCTGAGGTCTCCATGCAGCCTTCTCTTCTCCAGGCTCAACAGCCCCAACTTGCTCAGCGTATCTTCATACGGGAGGTGCTCCAGTCCCCTCATCATCCTCGTGGCCGTTCTCTGGACTTGTTCCAACAGTTCCATGTCCTTTTGATGTTGAGGACACCAGAACTGCACACAGTACTCCAAGTGAGGTGTCATGCGAGCAGAGCAGAGGAGCAGGATCACCTCCCTCGACCTGCTGGTCACACTGCTCTTGATGCATTCCAGGATACGGTTGGCTTTCTGGGCTGTAAGCATACACTGCCAGCTCATGTTCATTTTTTCACCGACCAACACCCTTGGACATGTTTTTAGGCTTAAGCACTGTATGCAATTGTTATTTTATGATAATTTTTTCCCTCCTTTCCATCAGACATTCTGAAGGCAACATTAAATATCTGTATTAACAGCATGCTAGCTTAGTCACACTCTCTCTACATAAAACTGCAAAAACTTCACTTTGGCACAAAGACACTTCGACCTCAAGAGAATGTGGTCCATTTTGTCATGAGGACTGTGTTTTCACTGTAATTTTTGTAATGAGCCCATCAAAAGTATCATACTTTTCTCCTGAAGGAACAGTGAGTTCCATGTTCAGCCTCTGCCATCAACGTGCAAGGCTGGTTTGTATTATGCAGAACCCATGGTCTGAATGCATCAAGCAGCACAAAGCACAAGCGATACTTCAGGTTCAGATTTTTAGTAAAGTAAGGTTTTGTTTCTCCTTATGATTTTTAGACATTCATTTTTAAGAAAATGAAAAGCGGTTTGGAGCAGGGAAGAGACAGAGCTCATTACCCTGAAACTAGGAGCTGAAATATCGAAAGAAGAAACTTGTGTTTGTGTCTCTTATTAATATATGAAGCAACTTCAGTGTTTTTAATTTAGCTGTGATTGTGTGATCCAGTCCATAAAGAGATATTTACTTTAAAAGAAATATACAGAATTAAAAACCACAAATGCTGCAGTAAATGCTAAACGGCAATGTGACAGCCCTGTTGCACCCAGTAGGAAGATTATGAGCAGCAGTGATGGGTGGAAGAGCCCAGTCACTGTCCCAGACAGTAGTAGACACTGTCTTTTCCTTCATGCAATGTCTTGCACGTACCATGCTAATGCACTCAAGGAGTACAGTGATATTAGGGTGGCATTTACACCCTTGCTCACTGAACAGACGCAAAACATATCACTGAGGTCAGAGCTGAAATTCCCCAAAACCACAAGAGTGACCTCAACAACCTCCAATGCCTCTTTTGCACAAGGTGCAAATCTCATCCCAAAATGCTGGGGTTTGTCCCCTGATGTTCCTGTGCTTTGCAGAAGCAAACTTTTTCCAACACCTGCGCTCCTGCAGCACCAGGCAAACCTCATGGGACATAGCAAGCTCTCAGCATAAGAAAAGCCCTTCTAAGCTGGATGCAAATAATCAAGGTTTGACTATATGCTGTATAATCACATTGGCCAGTATCTCCTGAACCAATCCATCCCCTGATCCAGATGGGAGGTGCTGTTAAAGCTGACAGGGTCTGCAGCTAGCAAATTGTACCAGAGATTTAGGATACTGTAGAAAATACTTACAAAGCTTTCAACTCCATGTGCAGCTGCAGCACAGAAAGCAAACAGGATGTCAGTTGCACTGATAAAGGAATGTAAAATAATTGAAAAGATTTGGTTAGTACTGTATGAGGAAATGATAAGATCTTGTGCAGAGTACAGTTTGGTGAAGAAACGGTAAGGGAAATAAATTATATCATTTCTCCATGCTTAAGACGGGAGAAACATTCCAGACAACAGGCTTATTGTGATTTCTAACAGCCCCTGGTAGATGGTCCAGCTATAGTGTTTGGGAGAATGATGTTTTGTGTCTGTTTGCTTTGTCCAGCTGCCAAGTGTGAAAACCACTTTCAAGTTCACAGAGTTTCTCATTCTCTGTCAGCACAGCTCTGCTGCCATACACCCAGACTCATCATTGCTGCCAGAGTCGGCTCTGGCATCCGGTGCTGCAGAGCACCTCCTGTGAGAAGACTTCAATGCAATGCCATCAGAAATAATCACAAGGAGAGCCTCAAATAAATAAATAAATAAATAAATAAAAGGAATAAGCCACCTCTTAGCATAAGGTAATGCTGAGAGTCACCTCTGGTGATATGACCTCAGGCAACTCTGGTTTTCATTTGCAGATGTCAGGCAAGGGACTGTTAACTGCAAACATCACTGAAGCAGCAAACCCTTGCCAGCTTGGGCTTCACCCTGAGTGACATTTCATGCTTTGCCACTTATAACCCAAATATTTTGCAAACATTGCTTCAGCAGCTCACCAATGAGAGAAAACAAAACAAAACTGTTACTAAATCAAGCAAAAATGATGTAAGGTTGACTAATGAGAGAGACGACTGCTACACCGTTGGCCTTCTGTGAGGTCAAAACCAGAATGCATTTGTTGATGTACCTTCAAAAATAGATGTATCAGCAAGAACAGATGCGTTCACATCCATGAAAACACAGCTCTGGACAGATGTTAACTTTGCTGGGTCAGCCACACACAATGATCTGTCAACCACAGCTCTGAAAAACTTTCGTAAAGACACACACTTACATGCATACGCCTATAATAAAGGCAGGACAGCTATTGGACTTGGTAACTGAGAGAGAACAGCAATGGTGACACCTGGACATATCAAATCCCACTTTTCATAAGGGATGACAGGACCTGGAGGGTCTTGAGAGATCCCTACAAACCCTATGTCTCCCTTGGTGCTTCTCATACACCCAAGTCCAATAGCACAGTTTTCGGGTGCCCGCTCTTAACATCAAACTGGCTTAGCTTCCTTGTTCCTGCTGTAGCACAGACTTTCATTCACTCAGTTAGGAGCTCATCTCTTCAACTGACTTGCAAAATGGGAGATGCAATCTAAGGTATGGGCTGTTCTCCTTCTCTGGTCTCTCCCCTTCACGTTTCCAGGAATGTCTGCCTTTCTCCAGGGATGTAGGAACAGCCCAAATGCTCAGCATCAACTCCTCGACTTTCATTAGATGCTAGAATGTACATATGATTTCATGGAAAGAAAGGCCATGAAGTTATAGCCAGTACAGTTACAACACTGTCGTATGACCTTTGGTAATAAATGCTTCTGCTATTGAGTTTGCTTCAGGGAGGAGAGTAAGTCACCAAACAATGCCCTCACTGTTAATGGGTATTGTTTTAAAAGGTTTGGTGGTTCAGTGAGACCCCTGAATCTCAGGCGGTTGTCTAAAACTCTGTGTCTACCAAAGCTTGAATGGATGTTGGGTGCCAGATTTCAGATCCCTTATTTCACCAGTAAACACTTGACAATAATCCATGGAAACCAGTGGAAATTGTCATGATGTTTTACTAGGCTTTAGTGCTGTTGTCAAGCACAAGAGCAGGTTCCATTCTCTTCCATTTGAGCTAAGCACAGATACCTTTTTCTTTTCTCCTCCATATTTCAGTACCTGTTTAGATGATAAAAACAGGAATACAAAACAAAACCCAAGAAAACCCTCCCCTCCCCCCACCCAGAAAACAAACTCAAGAGGTATTCACAAAGAAACAAGGTTTTCTCAAAGCCTCAGCAGGTTTTTTTTTTACTTTTACTTGTCCTCAGATTTGCATTCAGCTCTGGTTCTGGTTATGTGTCAGAATATATATTTATCTCTTCAAGTATATCATGATTGCTCTGTAGAGTTTCACAGTAGCAGAGCCATCATACAAACAGCTTGTGTTTGCTAATATCTTCAAGAAAAGAGCAAAGAGGAGATTGTCTGTTTGTGATCTTTGAAAGCATCCGTTTTGCTTTAATTTGCGAAAGACCGGGACAGCTTTCTGACAGAGACGAAAATCAACAAATGGGAGAAATTTGAAGGAAACTTTGAAGTTGCAGATCAGAGAAAGAAAATAAATTAAGGAGATCTATTTTAATCTATTTTTTCATCTCTCAAGTCTTATAGCTGAGCATTATCTGACTATAAACACAGGCAATTTTCATTGAAGTGTTTAGAAGTTTATCTTTTTTGCTCCATACACCATCATGTATCTGGACAGAAAAAGGCTATGTATAAAATTCATACTTTTCTACTAATTTCTTAATAAAAACCAGCTAATTGCATCACCTCTTCTTCTTGCCAAATGGAGACCATCGTTTAGTTTGGCCTACACCAACTTGTTTTCTGTAGATGCCATGAAATTTTTGGATGTTTCTTTCCCATTTGGGAAAATAAACTTTGCAAATTGGCATAAAACTTTCACAAACACAAGTTGATTTGGACCTGAAAAATGCTGTGTTCAGACTAGGACATTTTTACTGAGGCAAGTGGAATTATTGCCAGTGTTTGCCAGTGATACATTAAAGGGAAAAATAAAAGTTTGAATTCTGCCTAAATCTCTTCAATTTGTATTACACTGGTGTCGTGGTTTAAGCTCAGTTCAGCCACGCAGCCAATCTTTCACTCTGCCCCTTTTCTCCTCCTGCTCCTGGAGGGATGGGGAGGAGAATAGAAAGAGTGTAACTCTCATTGGTTAAGATAAGAGCAGTCCAGTAACTAAGGTATAACACAAACCACTGCCGCTGCCACCAATAATAATAATGATGACGGAAATAACAAGGGAAGCGAATACAACTGCTCACCACCCACTGACCGATACCAAGCCTGACCCAGCAGTGATCTAATCTTTCCAGGTAACTGCCCCCAGTTTATATAGTGGGCATGACATGCTATGGTATGGAATACCTCTTTGGTTAGTTTGGGTCAGGTGTTCTGTCTCTGCTTCCTCCCAGCTTCCCCTCCTCCCTGGCAGAGCATGAGGCTCAGAAAGTCCTTGGTCAGAGTAAACATTACTGAGCGGCAACTAAAAACATTGATGTTATCAGCGCTGTTCCCAAGCTGAAAATTAAGAACATGGCACTGCATCAGCTACTAAGAAGGGGAAAAATGACTGTGACTGCTGAACCCAGGGCAACTGGGCTTCCACACGCTGCTTCAATACTCCAGTGAAGAAGTTGACGTCTGAAGTAAATCGAAATATTTGCTGACCCGCTAGATCTTCTCTTGTACCCCCACCAAATAAACAGCTGTGATCACACCATAGTTTAAAACAGAGCATCCAAACTTGGCCACATGGCTTCTCAGAGTATACACCTCTTCTGCACAAAGAATATATGAAACACTTTGTGTTCTCACTATTACTATTGCACCTTCAAGAAGCAGCAAGACATATTCCTTTCTGAATCTCTAGGCTTTTGGAGAAACAGCTAAAGTAGCTTTAGAAGATGAGTTTTCTTTTGTCCTGACTTATGTATGGCAGCTCAGCTACCACTGAAATGTTGCTGCTTGAGGGAGCACAAAGCGATGCTGAAAGACAAAGGTCTTGCACAGAACTCCATTACCTGTGTGTCAGCTTCTTCTTCTGGCTTTGCAGTCCCTGAAATCACTACCAGAAATACAATCATTGCTACCTGGTGATATATTACCTTATATGCAACCACCAACTCTGAAAGACACATCTTCATTTTGTTGGTTACTTTTGGATTAATTGCTACCTGCCACTCATGAAACAAGACAGACATGGGGATTCAAGAACCTTCAAAAACCCCCAAGGAGGTAAATGAAGTCAGGTTTGTGGGGAAACATCACAGCTTCATTAGACCAAGCGATTTTTTGGAGAAATAAACAAGTAGGAAAGTCTATACTAACACAGTGTTTAAGATACAGCCACATAGGAATACTCCACCTTCCTAACACCTTCTTACAACACCTTTTCACAGAAGGAGGGGACTCTTAAAACGTGCAGATGCAGTATCTCCAACCCCCTTTGTGATTAAAGCATCAGTGCACTTACATGTAATGACATATTTGATGCAATACAATTATTTCTCACCAGACTTCCATGTGCTACTGCACATTTATATTTGATGAGCATTTATTCTGGGAGGCCTTCTCATAAATAAAGTCTTCTGCAACTTTTATGTGAAATTACAAGACATGAAATGGTGGCCATACCTCCCCCGCAAGGCACCAAGCTGCTTAATTCAGTTACACAGAACTATTTTGAATAATGTGGTCCTGCTTTTTCCTGCTGGAAAGTCTGGTCTGCCCATATCCAAACAAGAACCTTTTGATGCTCATGGACTGCAATGGCGCAGAGGCTGCCAAAGCCAGCTGTTGAAGTGCAAACAAGAACAGACTCATCTGTCCTACAACAGTGCCCCATCTGCAGACACTGGCCTCAAAGACACTTTCTTGGGGCTATCTTCTTCCATCAGTTATGCAGCCTGGAAGAGAAGCTGGGTTACTCACACAGGCGATAAACAGCAGAGGAAGACACCATCTCCCTCTCCTAGGGCTGGTGGCAGCCCTAAATAAACCTTGTAATTAAATGGGTTAGATGCTGGCATAAAGATAACAGGCCATACATCAGTGAATTCTGATAATTTCTCTTATCACCTTCCACTGTGTTAGCTGCCTTTGTACTTGCAACCCACTGAAGAGGGGCATGATGTGCAGATCTGAGTGGGCTTTAGGCTGCCTTTTCCTTCAGTACTGCCCTTGAGACCTCTCACTCAGCATGCAGGGAGAGGTAGTCCACACTGATGCATCATATCTGTGCTTATCCCTTTGGTTCACAGCCCTCTCAGGTACATCCTGCATTCAAGCAAACCAGAGGGCATCTCATTAATACTTCAGCGATAGGAGCCAAGTATATAAGCTCTGCTCCTGGGATGGAATTCCTTCTACAGAAGGACAAGAAGAAAGCATAACAAGAACACAAACACTGCTGGGCACTTTAGTGATACTGGAAGTATCCATTTTCGGGATAAAGCCTTTACTTTCTATCTATCTCAGTCCTCATGTTGCAACCTCTTTGTGCTGCATGCTAGCAAGAGGGTTTGGACCAAAAGTTTAAAGCAAAGCAAAATTCTGTGCAGACACACAGAGTCAGGAAAAGCACAAATTACTTGCATTGGCCTGCTGAAATATCAGGAATGTTGTTTAATTGTACCTTTGCATGCCAGTTTCCAAGAAGGAGAAATAATAACAAGCATGTTTCATTGTTGAGATTAGGTTCTCGTCTTCCCAGTCCTGTTTCTCATTCTCTAATGAAATCAATACTCTCAATATTACTATTTCCTAAGAAGCTCGTTTGCCATAAAGAGTTTTGACCTTTAGAATCCTATTTACTATGACCTTAAATTAAGAGTTTATTAAGACTTAATCTATAAACCATTTTGTGTGGTCAGCCAACTATTCTAGATCAGCAGCAAGTCCTGGGCCCAGAAATCAGCTATGATGTCAAAACTAGACATTCTCAGGTCAAAGGAGGTGATCCTGCCCCTCTACTCTGCTCTCATGAGACCTCACTTGGAGCACTGTACGCAGTTCTGGAGTCCTCAACATCAAAAGGACATGGAACTGTTGGAACAAGTCCAGAGGAGGCCACGAGGATGATGAGGGGACTGGAGCACCTCCTGTATGAAGATAGGCTGAGAAAGTTGGGGCTGTTGAGCCTGGAGAAGAGAAGGCTGCATGGAGACCTCAGAGCAGCCTTCCAGTATCTGAAGGGGGCTATAGGGATGCTGGGGAGGGATTCTTTGTTAGGGACTGTAGTGATAGGACAAGGGGTAACGGGTTCAAACTTCAACAGGGGAAGAAGTTCAGGTTAGATATAAGGAAGAAGTTCTTTACTGTGAGGGTGGTGAGGCAGTGGAATGGGTTGCCCAGGGAAGTTGTGAATGCTCCATCGCTGGCGGTGTTCAAGGCCGAGTTGGACAGAGCCTTGGTTGGCATGGTTTAGTGGGAGTTGTCCCTGGGCATGGCAGGAGTGTTGGAACTGGATGATCTTAAGGTCCTTTCCAACCCTAACTATTCTATAATTCTATGACCTTAAACTGGTTAAAACAACTCTCTCTGGAAGTGTAGAACCACATAATGGAGTACAACATATATAAAGGAAACCATTCCAGCTAAAAGTAGACCAAAGAGCCTTCCATAATGACGTAAGGCTAACCTAGAATAAGTTGGGTTTGTGTCACCTCACTTTCAAACCTGTTTTTTCAAGTTCTCTCAATGTTGAAGTCAAGGAGAATCCCACCCCTGTGCCCCAACTGGAAAAAGGGACCAAGTATCAGGCATGCATGCAGAAATTCTCACAAGGAAAAGATATGTGCTGATATAGAAGAGATTTTTGCGATCGGTTCATATTGCTGGGAGGAACATGGTGGGGACACTGAAATGCCATTGTCTGGTCTTCATTTCCAAGAAATGATCATCACAAGAATATCCTACTCCAGGCCACTGACAGGCACATCCTTCCCTACACATCTCACATTATTAATTTGTTATACAAGATGATTTTTTGCTGAATTTAATAAGAAGGAAACCAAGTCAAGCCTCAAATGCAAGACAAAAGGGGTTTTGTAAGAAAGATTGCTATGATTTTTTTCATAGATCACACACTGATTCCCGTGCTTTAACATATTCTACTCAGCAAGAAACATTCAGCATCATCAACAGTCATATCTTCATAGTCGCAGCTTGAATTTTACATGGCTTGAAAAAAAAGAAAAAGTGTGCCCAAAACATGTTTTCTGGAAACATTCTGATTTTCAAACTATTTGGGTATCCTAAAACAAGAAAAATGCTTGACAAAGAAGAGCTCTTTGTTGAAAACATTAGTTGTTTTGCATTTCAAAGAGAAAATTGAAAACACTTTGGAAGGGTGTAGCTATTTACCCATCAAGAGTGTTCTTATAAACAAAATAATATAAAACATATCCTCTTTGCTGTTTTGTTGTTTAATGTCTTCCAGTGTATCACCATGTGGAGAGCAGAACAGAAGAGAAAATAGAGTGCATTTCCAAGAAGGCTTGCAATAGATAAAAAAGGTAAAAGACAAAACATGACAGCAATGTGTTTTAGCTTTATATGATCAGGAATCCTGAGACAAGACAGGTACCAATCTTGTGTCAGGAAAGCTGAATGGTTTCTCATGTCACCTACCTGCAATTCCAGCTAGGCACAACAGGAAAGTGAAGAAACCTGAAGTCCAAAAGTTGAGCTCAACCAATGGACAAATAAATGACCGAAATCTTTGAGCTTCTTTGACAAGCCACTTCACAGAAATTCAGCTCATGAAAACAGCTCAGTAACAACAAAGTCAAGTTCACCATTAAATTGTTCTTATTAAATATTGTTTACCATGTTATTTACAACTTTTACATTCATCATAATTGCTATACTCATACCACTTCACCCACAAGAACCCTGAAACTATGAGAAATAAATTCATGTACAAACTTAAAATACATCTTTTGCAGATGGGTTTCCAACAGTGAAAGCATGGGGAGGATATTTGTTCTTTCTGCTGGGGGGAAGAGGCTGTGGCAGTGCACAAGAGACTGCATGCTGAAGAAATAAAGGAGCTGGTTTGTTTTAAAAAAAGACAGAACCAAATGGCTTTCTATCATTTCACATCTGTAGAACAGCTGAATTTATTCTACTCTTCATCCAACCATTTTATCATATTTTTGTTCTTTGTAAACCAAGCAAGGGTCTAGAAATAACATTACAGTAAGTGGAGAGCGATGCATTTGCTGACGCTGGTCTCTTGATACACCATATACCTCTGAGTAGCAAGCAGTCAGTTAGAAGAAATCCCATGTGAAGTTTATTTCTGTTTCCAGGCCCATGTGATCCCCTGGGAGAGGGCAGCTCTGCCCAAATCCATGCAGCCTTTCCAACCGTAACAGGAAACCACCGTTAGCAATGGCATAATTCGTGACCCTAATATGGGGTTGCATTTAGCATGCATGACTTTAAGTATCTTACTCTATTAGCAGCAACAATGTGTAGGGTTTTAGGCTGTCAACACCTGCTGCCAAAATGTGAACTAAATACATCAGCTGCAGTGAGGCTGTGCCAATTTACACCATCTCGGGTACTGACAATGAGAGCTTACTGTGCCTTGAAACACTGACTGTCCCATTCAAACCCTGAACAAATAATTTACAGCTTCAGTCTCGTGGATGATTCATGGGCAAGAACTATCTGAGCCATGCATTCAAGTGCTGCAAGTCCAAAGCAGAATATCAGTTTTCTGTCACTGGGGAAATAGAAATTTCTGAGGTGAAAATTTACCTAAAGATTCTCATTCATTTAACTAAAAAGCTGAAGTAGGATTATAAACAGTATTTTTCTGATACCCATGCCCAGTTACACAGATTCTCCAAGAAATCAAAACAGGTCAAAAGATTTGTTACAACGGAGAGAAACTGTGTCTGTAAAGACCTACTCCTGTCAAAGAAGTGCCCCAATATAGTAATGTTAAGAGCATACTGCAAGACCTATCTCTTTTACTGTCCATATCCATCCTGTGCAGTGTCAGAAGTCACAGTGGCCTACCTATAAGGCAGGTTGGAAGGGTTTTGTGTAAGCAGAAGAGAAACACACAGTAAGCTTCCCAGAGCATGGAAGAAATGTTTCAGGCAATATGTGATGTTCTTTAGTATTTAGATTGGGCATGCTCTCATCTTCCCATGAGAGAACTAAAATTTTCCAGAGAAAAAGTCAACTCCTTACTTAAAATGCCACAAAAGAAGTTCAACATTCCCACCAAAAAAGTTTTAATGGTAAAATGGCTACGCCTTAAACCAAAGCTCTCCTAATGCATCATTCAACTTTGCTCGTGCTATACAAAGAGAATCTGCATGATGTGTTGTCCAGGGACAAAGCCCAGTTGCTTTCTCAGGGTAAATAATGCATAAATTGATGGCGCAGTGTTGTGTCTATCTGCTCTATTATCAAAAGAATGCCCTGAGTTAACATGTTTTTTTGGAGATGTACCAGACAATCTTATCGTTGTTATTCCAAAAATAAATCTCAGATTGATACCAGTGGACATTGCGTCAAAGAGGACAAGAAGGGGGTAAAAGAGAGTACAGTACTGATGGAGTGAAATGTGCAATATGGAACTGTTTGTTTGTACCCTTCGATGACTACTGATGAGAAGTTTTAGTTGGAAATCATCCACACAAGGAATTTGTGAGTCCAGCATGGTGTTTTGGGTGTGTTGCTAGCAGTTGGCTTTCTGAGCAGGCAATTTGCTTTCCCGAAGCCATGAGCCAGCCTCTGTACAGGGATCCAACATGAGTAAAAGTACAATAAAGGAAAATCTAGTAAGCTTCAAAAAGTGTCTGCCTTTTCTATGTCTCAGGATGTGGCCTTGGTTTCTTTCGTCCAAAAAGTCCATGGTTAAGATTGGTTCCTCTGGATTAACAGAGATGTGAGCCACAATTGTTTTTACTCTGATGACGTACAAACACTGGAAACCTTGCATCAGCCAAATAGGGCTACAAACAATGTAATAGTATCTTTGGTGTTATTGGAAAGTTGTTTCACATCTGCCTTCCCTAATTCTGGAAAGGAATAATTGGCTTCATTAGCAAGAAGACAAGAAACCTTTCTTCTTCCCACCCCTCCTGTTCCAGAACACATATCTCATTGAGCCAGAGCAATATGGACTCCTGCTGACAGTATGCAGCGGCTGATTTCACCTCCT
Organism: Myiopsitta monachus; assembly: GCA_017639245.1. Classification (NCBI taxonomy): domain Eukaryota; kingdom Metazoa; phylum Chordata; class Aves; order Psittaciformes; family Psittacidae; genus Myiopsitta; species Myiopsitta monachus. Next base: position 100,608,227 of record CM029941.1, on the reverse strand, counting down.
GGCCCATTTCCAATGGCACATCATGAAGACCTCCATGTCTGCTCTTCGTAAGTAAAAACCAGCAAAAACTGTCACACTCTTTTGGCACATTCGTGCTTTTTTATATATATTTCATCAAAATATAGTCTTTCTTAGTAGAAGTTAATTTTATTCCCTTCTGTCTTGTTATCAGTTACCCAATAAAAAGTAAACCATTCCTATGCCCTTAGAGCATTAACTCTAAGCCCTTCTACATTTATAAGTTTGTGGATAACTGTCACAGCTGGTGTGAGGCAGAAGAGTGGTTGAATGTCTAACGACCGTCAGACCCATCACAGTCATATCCTGTGTTTCCTGAAGTCAATACTTACTCTGGAACATCCTTCCTACTTTTGCTGTGCATCACAGGTCATCTCTCATGACACCTTGATTCTGGATATGGAATAGCAATCACCTTTCCTGCCCCTTAACTCCAGCTCCTGCCATAGAGCAAGTTAAGATACCAAAAGTTCCCTTTGCAGAGTGGGATGGGATTGCAGCAAGGCATGATGCAATCTCATCAGCTGCTGACTTACACTGCCAGCAGACTAATGGGGCTTAATGAGGGGTTATTATGTTCAGGAAGAGGTGCTATCATGCCCAGAGGGGGACACCTGTACAAGACACTCCATTCAAATACCAGAGAACAAAATGCCCAGCCATTGTTCCACATCAGCCCACCAACACTCTGCAGTTATTTTAACAATGAGCCTAAAGCGGACTTCAATAAGTAAATGAGGAAATGAGCCTCAAGATAGTTGCAATTTAGTAAATGGCTGTTACCAAAGAGTGCATCATGTATATATGTGAATCAGAGCAGTGCAGTTTGCAGAGTAGGACTTAATCATTGTGGTTGAAGTCTGTGGGCTTCCGGTGGCATCTGACTGTCTCTTTGTTTTGCCATGCAGCCTCCTCCAACAAATTGTGAGGACCACTCACTATCCTTTAATTAAAAAATTCACTGGTGAGCCTTATAGACCCCTTACCACAGCCCTTTGGACACTCACAGCAGAAATTGAACATACCTTTTCCTTAATGCCAGCTATGACTACAGAGCCATCAACGACCAGATGCAAGTTTGATGCTATCTCCTGACCTGTGGCAATCATCTGTCCTGTAAAGAACAAGATGCCACCACCCCAGAGGATCACATTTTCCTCCCTGGTTGGTTTAGAGCTTTTAATCTGTACAGAACAGGGGTTCATTTGCCACCATTGAGCAGGCAAACTTGGGGCAAGAGCATAATGTCTAGCTCAGGCCCTGGTTGAATGGTTCCATGAATAGTTCCTGACAGCACTTTGTGAGCCTTCCTTTTAGAAAAGGGATCTGTGTCATTGCACCCTTTACAATTCTGGGTTCCCACCCCAGTCAAAACAGATGTTGAAATCCTGCAATTTGCAGTACACCCATTAAAAATGAATTAGTGGTTCCTGTTTACTTCCTCTTCTAACAATTTTCTTGCCATCCTGCTCTCCCAGGAAAAAAGTCCCCCTCCATGAATACGATGGCATGCTCTGAGAACAGCCTGTGCCTACAAATTGCTTCATGGTCAGCACAGCTCTGCCTGCCCCTCTCTGCCCCTGGGGAAGGGAGAGTGAATGCAAAGGAGAGTATGCAAGTGCTACCAAAACTGGGACACTCCCATGGATGAGACTCAGCTTATCAAGACACAAAGCCTAGCTCCATGTCAGCAAGGAAGTAGACCAGCATACCTCAACGCAGAGTCTATAAATGGAGTAGTTACAAGGGACCATCCACTTGTCAGTGATCAAGCACAAGACTAATGCTATCTGTCAATGGTGCAACAGTAGAAGTTGGACTTTTGTCCAGGTTTGTAATCCTTGGTGGTTTTCCAGGTTGTGCGTGTTATTTGACCACCTGAGTTAGCTGTTCCACTTCGTTTTCTCTGAGGAAGGGCCGCTGGGAAGCCACCGATATGAGGAGGTAGAAACAATGACCATATTATCTCCCCACACACTGAGTTGGAAAGCCATCCATTACTTTCCAGAAAGCCCGAATGTTAGCTCAGGAAAAGATAAGCTGCTTGTGGGTCTCTTTTCCTACTGAGAAATTTCATTTACACTGCATATAGTTGGAAGAGTATGATGATCTGGTATCTCACAGACAGTGGTTTTCCTGGAAGAAGGAAGATCTGGTAGCAGTATTCTTCCACACGCTTCCGGAGGTGTGAAATGCAACCTCAGCATATTTGGATAATTTCAGCATTGTTTCACCATCTTTCAGTTGAAACTACCCAAAGTAGGTCTACAAGATACAGAGATACAGACTCACCTCCTACACCCCCAAGACCCACAAACTAGGAGGAAAGAGAAAACTGGCTCCACATGTACTTGCTGCCATCTCCATGCCAATATATCTCTCAGTTACAAGTATTTTTCCTAGAGCCACAGCGTGTCTTTTCTCTTTGCATTGGATCCAATGTACGGTCAAAATAGGAGTAGGAATAGGAACATCTATTCCCCATTCCCAGAAAAGGACTTCCACCTGCAATGCCACAAGGGGACAAAAAGCTAGCACCAAGAGGTGCAGACATTCAAGCTAATGTGTGTGCTAATTAACAAATCAGCTGCTCAAAGCAAAAAGCTCTCACAGAGCCCTTGCAAAGCTGGGGTTTAGCTTGAACGAACTGAGGAACAAGAAGCAAGAAGTAATTTGGGACCACCCAAGCAGCAACAGACTCTCCACCATAGCGCTGGACCAGCCTTGGCAAGATGGGCTGCAGAGACAGAGCAAAGCATTGTGAAATTAAGCACTGATGATGAAAACAAGTCATTGCTGGCAAAAAAGAATGCTTTTCTTTTTGGGAGGAAGTGGAAAACGTGCTTGTGGTGGTTCAAAACATCGGGATCACCTCACATCCTGACTTCCACTCACCCCTCTGCTTTCTGGGGACTGGTTTTCATTAAATGTCCAAGGCAAAACTGCCCTCAGATTTGACAAAAGTAAGGTGTTAATAAGACTCCGGTTTGCCTCTTTTTCATAGCTCGTTGTCCTTCACTGCTTTTGCTCCATTCTCCCAAGGAAAGCCTCTCCTGCCTGGAATCTCTCTTTTTGATTTAGTTGACACTCTTTTCAATCAGAGAAGGTAAATTTTCTCCCCTTTTTATGCACACACAACCTCATTCTCCACCATGAGCCAGAAAATGCCAGCTACACACCATGGGAAACCAAACAAAAAATGGATCTAATTTAAATTCTCTGTGAATGCCTCATGCCAACAATTTTTAAGAAGACGTGCTTTCATACATGAAGAGAAGTGACTGAAATAACTGCAATTTCACTTTTTAAAACTGATTTTTGATTTTTTTTTCTTTGTAATTTTGATCAGCAAACCCGCTTTGCATGTGAAACTGCCCAGCTAGAAAAATGTGGGGTGGCTCCCTCTCTGTTTTACTTCTCAGTGCAACAAAAGCGCTTTAGAGGATTGGGTGGTTGTATAAACTTTGCATAAACGTGGTTGGGTTTGGGTTGATCTTTTTTTTCCCAGACGTCAGTCTGGCAATGAAACAAACCCCCTCATATACCACGAAGTATGGTAGAACCCTCCAGTTCCCCAGGACTGCCCCACTACTGACCTCTCGATGGGGAGCCCTGCTCAACACCATTCCTGCTTGGGTCCCTTCCAGGCAATCTGTTCCCTCCTGGGACTTAGACACCAACTGGCTTCACTGACTGAAGACCTCGGAGCAGCTCCAAGCCTGCATCTCAGACATGAAAGGTTGGCATACACAAGACAAAAAACACCCCAGAGAGGAACACATACCCAATTCTGTAATGTTGCACATAAAAATAATACCTGCTTTACAGATCCTGCTAATATTTCTGTTCCCAATGTATGAATTATTAATATTTAGTATCTGTGACTCAGTAATATTTACTTTAAGAAGTATTTTTGTAAAGTTTGACTGGTTTTCTCAACGTCGGAGCTAATGGAGGCTCCTGTTGTTAACGGCCAGGGAGCCCACCCTGAACAAACTTTTCTGGTCACTGTTTAAACTGGGCTGCTGCTCTCTTTTATGCCACTGAACCTCTAACACCAAGCGCTGAGGCTGGCAGGGATCACTGCCGATGGCTCTGCTGAGATGCAGCTAATTTTAAATCTGGATCTCAAGGCAAAGGAAAAACCTCTCTTTTACTGGCAAAACTGTCACAGTTGAACGCTGTGTTCAGATTACGGGAAGAGGCTGCTAGAGAGCACACACAATCCCTTTTTTGGGCACTTGGCATTAATTTTATCTGAAGTCATGGATTATAGAAGAGAAGAGCAGAGACCTCACAAGAGTTTCTCTTGCGTCAGTGTGGGACACCCCATGGTGGGGCTGGGGGCCCCTCCATACTAAGCCCTCACCTGCACATGGCAGATAGGCCAGGGTTTGACCACTTTTCCAGTAACTATCCTCAAAACAGGATCACAGGCATTTACTGGAACTGCATCCTGAGCTGTCCACATCAACTGGAGCTGGCTTTTAAAATCCTTTTCTTGGTCTAGACTCTGAGCTTATCAAAGCTCAAGTGTTTTCATGACTTTATTGCTCTTGTTAAAATCGTTGGTGTCCAAACAAGTTCCAGTGCTTTGGATATATAAAAATCATCATCTCCTAATAAAGAAGCTCTTCCCCAGAAAAGCACTGACCAGCAGTAGGCTTCTTAGCTCTGTGCATCTGCTTTGCTGTAACGGTTTAAGCCAGCCTGACTTCACTCGCGTATTTGGAAAGGCAAACATAACCTGCTGAGCTGGCCAGCTGCCCTCAGACGCCTGAGATTGTTTCATGACTCCGCAGATGAAAAAGTTTCCATGGTCTCCATCTTCCCACCAAAAGGCTGTCCTCACATGGTGCTGCATGCCTGGCACTGGCACCAGATGCCTCTTCTGCATTTCAGCAGTTCATGCTGCTGTCCGAGAGCCAACAGTCAGTTTGTGTTACTCTGCTCAGTGACATCCCTAGGGGGATGGACACCTTGCCAGCATTTCAGATCTGAATTTTTCCAGGGTTCTCCCCTGCGCTTTTCCTCAGATATGGCTGGAGATCCATGGGTCCATCTGCAAACTCACCACCAGGTCCCATGGCCTTCATTTGCCTGATGAAACACCTACAGGGGAAATAAATGTGAACAACAGTTGGGAGAGCAATGGCTACTTTCTGTTATCTCAGCCCATACTAGTATGACACTGCGCACCTTTACCTAGGCCACTTCTACTGGAAGGTCTCTCTATGTATCAAATATAGGACAATGCAAGTCCATGACCGTGCACCATTCCAGATCTTTATTCCAAGGATCCTTCTTCCTTTCTCAGGGATTGTTTTGTCTCATGGGTCCCTCTTTTTGCTTCCTCCTGGACTGCCCATAGTTGGTTATACACTTTTTGGGCAGTACGTACAGATCCAGGCATCCTAGGGACCTTAACGGTGTGAAGGAAAGCTGAGAGGTTTCTCACATGTCTTCAGACCTTGTCCCTCTTTGCACATCAGCTATGACATTTACCTCCTTGGAGACAATGTGATGATTCTGACTTTGTAATCTCAGTTGTGCCAAGTTACTGCCTTATTGGCTCTTCTCCATCTGTTATTATCCCTTATATTCTTCCCTTCCCATTTTTGCAGATCGTTTCTCCAACTTCCATCAGAGTTACTGGTGCAGTTTTGGAGACCCTTGTGTTCACTTAAACCATGTTTTGTTTTCGAGCATGTCAAGTGAGATGGTACCAAAAACCCTCCTACAGATAATCTGTACTGGGTTTTACTCTTTTTCCCCTCACAAAGCCTGTTAAGCTGGTATAGAAGGAAATTAGGTGGCTTTTAAGATTTGTTTCTGTCAAACTTCTCCTATGGCTCCTTGGCAGAGTTCATAGATGGTATTTTCTTAAGCTTTCAAAAATGCAAAATAAAGATGTGCAGAGCCAAGCCTTGAAGCAGCTACTGAAAAACAAAACAAAATGTAGAAATATCAGTGTCCTCCTTCTCTTGCAGTCATGGTCATGAACAGCCCCTAATGCAGGGGAGCCCCAAATCTGATAGAAGTAACACTTACAAGGCACTCTGAAGCACCGATTTTGCAAGCCTGTGCTCCTTTCTCTTTCTGCTTCCAGATATAATATTCCACCTGAGCCTCTTGACTTTTAGCCTGCTATAAATATCCTTGTATTCAATTTGTCACTTACTAGCCTACGATGTGCTCAGCTATGCAGCAGAGGATGAAGGAAACTGCATATAGCCCTTGCTGGGTCACATGGGATAAAGAGCAAGGAGCAAACACTGCAGGGAAGAGCACTACATAAGGGAGACCTTGTCTGTTGGTTTAACTCCATAACCCTATTTTAACCACTGTCAACAAGATATAAGGGTGGTTTCTGTTTGCACTGAGGCTTCTTTACACTGCTCTATCCACACCCTAAAGTGGCATAAATGTCTTCTAAGTGCCTTAAAGTAAGTCCTTAGTATAAATGAGAGCCAACCCTGTCGTTTGCAAAATGGCTTTGAAAACATTGCTCGGGGGCATCCTATAAATGAATGTGGGTTTTTGGAAGAACACCCATCCCAAGTCATGCCCATGCTATACATAGCCTCTGATGAGCTCAGCATGGAGTGAGGAGCAGGCAGCAGAAGGCAGAGCAACAAGCAACAAGACCTTTTCTCTAAACAGTGAGCAGGCAGAGTCCTGCAGCCTGCTGATCACAGAGGATTATCGGCAAGAAAACAGGGTTATCAGATCTGCCCTTTTCCAGACTGCTTCCCTTATTCAGGCCACATGGGTTTCTCTTTCCTTTCCTCTCTACTCTTGTTCAACCTTCCAGTTTTCATGTCCTCTGTGCTAAAGCATGAATCTGAATCACACCTCCAGCTGGGGAGGGGAAATCAGTCTTGCTCTTACCTCTTGGAGCTGTGCTCTAAGTCCTCATTTACCTGATCTGCATACCTGTTCTCCAGAAAGAAGATGCAGCTTTGTGTGCAATGTTGTTCTCATGCAGCACTTGTATTAGTTCACCATTTTCTTGCTGACAAGCATAGTATAAGGGACATGGCTTGAGCAGGAGAAAACAACAGTTCACAAAACCAGAGTTACCATCAGAAGGTCAGAAGCTAGCACAAAAAATAGGAATGTCAGCTTTAAATTTTAGGTGTTACCCTATTTTTCTCTCTAGGACATCAAGAACCTAAATTTTGCCAGTGTATTTTGTAGCACTAACAAATAGAAATTCAGGTTACTCTTACAATTAATAGGATGGTCTAAGCAGCCTCAGCATGGCCATGAACATTATGATGAATGCTGTTTCCAGCTTTTAAGCTTTGCTTGTGAAAATCTTCCCCAATACTTTCAGTAGGGGAGGCATTTTTGCACCAGGGAGAATGGGGGAAGCAAGCACAAACTGGGCATTAGCAAGTTCAGATGTGCAACTTGTAATTGCAAGAATCACTGCCAGGAGAATAAAGATGCCATCTTATAAGTCCTTTGCTTGGGTTTTGCAGTCACATACTGTTCAATCATAACTGCATCAGGCCAGCTTAAGAGTAATGCAAACATCTTTGTATTTTATGTTGATCTTGTTAGAATGGAACACATAAAATTTCATGGCCTTCTTGTCAGTCAGGACTCCCTCCCATGACTCAGTCCACATTTTTGGTTAAAAGCCATCTGGTGCTCAATGCTTGGAGGCTGAGTTGTAAAACTTATTGCCATAGTTGCTCCTTTAACCAAGATGGTGTTGAATTACCGTGAAACAACCTGGTTTGATTTGTGGTGCTATTGGCAAGGATGAGCTTGGAGAAAATTTTAAGGGGAATTTGAAAATAAATTAAAAAAAAAAAAAATAGAAAGCGTACTTTTGCCTTCAAAAAATAAAGGGTATATTTAACAACAGCCTGGTCGAGTTAGGGGGGGTTCATCTCAGTTGTATTTTGCAGCACAATTTCATTAAACACTTTTTCCAACCTTCATGTCTACTTCAGCACTTATATTGCAGGGACTTAAAGGCAGACACTGATGCTCCCCTTACTCTCAGGATGTTTCAGGAAAGGATACTTCTTATTCTTGATGCAGTAAAGGTTGGCTTTCAATGCCTGGGCATTGGGCAGTTTTATTTATTTGTCCATGGAACAGACTCTGCACATCCCAATCTTGCCTGGGCTCTCCAAGGGATACTCAAGTCCCCAGGAGTAATCCCAAATAGCTCTTCTAAATACAACCCTAGCTCTGGCTGAGCATTAAAGACAAGTGAAGCAATCATTCTGGAAAGGTTTTATTTCACAAATAATTCAGAAATCAAAAGAAAATGGAGGGGAAAGGGAAAGATATTTTACAATTCTGTATTTAGAAAAAAAAATATTGCAGTTTATAAACACACGGCCCCTTGAAAAACATGCAAAAGTACATAAAAATTTACAAGAAACTTTTACACATAGGAAGTAAAATACATCATTTTTCATAGAAAAAAAGAAAAGCAACTCTATGAACTGGCCCTAAATATTTAGACTGCACAACCAACCAAGTGGAGACTTCTCAATCAGGTGTTGGCTGAACATTTTAATATGAAGATATTAAGGGAGCCAAAGGACCTGAGAGGACACTGGCAGCTGGGAAAGCACCATGCTTCAGCTTTCGCATTGGTTGTGTGTACTGGAAGCTGTCTATGCTGAGCCAGATACCTGCAATGGCAATGTCTGCTCTGACAGGCTTGGCTACAAAACTAAATTCCTTGGAAGAGAACAACCAGGCAACACTGGCTTTGCCAGAGGTTTCACCAGTATGGCTATGCCTGGATGTTTCAAGTTGCCATGTTCTTACTTATCTGCTGGGCTGGCATCTAAGCAGGAAATGGATCTGATTATATAAAGTCATGCTGCACCTTTAAGTTGCGTTGAAATATATTACGCTGAGAAATGTTTTGGTATCAGAAATAAAATCAGTAAATATTTGGCTAAAAACTGGTACTGTCCCACCTATAAATGAACAGCTAGCACACATGATTGCAAGTAATTGATATATCATGACTGCCTTGGAGGACCTGATCGCCCCTAATTCTGGTGGAGGTATGTTTAAACTAATAGCACCCAGGACCTCTCATAATATTTGTGTAGTAAGGTCACAATTTCTCTTTTGTGCAACAGATATAAAAATAAACAGATACAAACTTAAATTAACAGTTTCTAAAAATCCAAACCAGTTGGCTGAAGTTAAAAATACGCAATTGTAACTTGAATAACGCGTTTTAGGATATTTCTGTTGGAATAATAATTCTTCCCTCACACCCTTTTCATCAGGTAGATATATCCCAAACTGCTTGGATTTTTATGTGCTCACAATAATCCCCTGGGCTTTTCTGCAAGAGCCCTCTCATTTCTTTCCATCATTTTAGAGCACACGTAATTTACCACCGACAGCATGTTAGAGGTGGGATCATACGTTAGCATCAGGTGTTTATGTGCTCTTGTAGTCCCTGTGAAAAATACCTGATTGCACCTCTTACTCTTTCCAATTCGATAGCACTTGGCTACCATTTGGCCCATGATGGGCTTGAACCAGACCATGTATAGTGTAATTATTCACAGCGGGCAGACACAGGGAAAGCCTTATCTCACTGCCAAGATCTCAAATGCTTCCAACCAGCAGCTTTTCTAAGATATGTTCCAGCTGTTTTTAACACCAATTTACCTAGTAAGAAAGAAATAGTTCAGTTTTCCTATCTAAAGCAAATACAATACACCTTGAAAGACGATACTATATAAACTATATAAACAAAGACAACACACAGAGTCATTTCTTTCTATCCCCCACAAAGCTAGGTTTTCTATGCAGCACTTTTGGAGACGATGCAAAGCAGCTTTTACAAAAGGTCTCTTTCCAAATTCAGATTTCACAGAGAAAGAAACCCCAATGGTGAGACAAACTGAGTGATAAATGCAATTTCCTTGCTGATTTCATGGTGTTTACAGAATTAAAGACGTGCTTAATTATATGAACATTTTTGATCCGTGTTTTGAAAGAGCTTGAAGAGATGGCTTGTATATCTGTGTAGATTAAACAAACATGACCTGAGCATAAGAGCAGCTATGAGACATTTGCCAAATAGAGGGTAACATTTTCTTGTTTGCTATAAAATATTACAATCAAGTTATTGAGCAGAATGATTATGCATTAACAGGAGCTGAAGGATTAAAGTTTAAGTTGCCTTCTTATGACTAGTGAAGCTACAACCAGATTTGTGTTTAGACCAATTGCAAAAATTCATTTACAATATAAGGCAGAGAATACTCGCCAGCCTTAAAAGAACAAGTCATACTAGGCTCTTCTCTTGGCTTTGGAATGCAGTTGGGTGCATGCTGAGATATAAATAAAATATGAAATAACATAATTATAAAACATCTGGGCTATGCAAAACGTATCATCCTGGGTATCAAATGTTCTTTGGTATAGTATTTACACTGACAGTGGGGAACTGTTGGTTTTACAAATTGCAAGGGAAAAGTTAATCTAACTCAATTTATGTCATAACTTCAAAGTCTCAGAACTGCACACACCACAAAAAGCTTCACAAAGGTGAAGTGAAAATGCTTCCTACAGCTGCAACCATTCCTAGCAGAAATAAGATTAACTTTATCGCTACTTAACTACTACAGATAAAACAACCAGCACTGCTGTATAAAACAATACACTGCATTTAACTGAAATTTTATGTGAAATGGTGTGTAGTATAGGATGAGATGTGCCAGCACAGGAGCCCCAATTCACTGACTTCACATAGGTTGCCAGACTTGCATAATACCTGTGAATGTTTGACCAGCAAACACTAAACTTGCCGTTTTGATTATCTGGTGGCCCCATTTTCTGCATCAAGGCTCTCTGCCACCATTTCACACCCTACTAATATCCCCAAAAAACCTTGATGTCCAACCGACAACAACATCATCTTCCCAAACATGACACAATCACGCAACATAGCCTAGTGTGATGCCCCAGCAGCACTGATGCATGCCACCTCGTTGGGAAAAGACCAAATTTTCTCTTCTGTTGCACAGAAAACATGATACATACACAAAACCACTCTATCAAAGCCCAGCCTCTCTCCAAAGGATGCGACTTTTCAAACAGCTTCTCATTTCAAAGGATCCAGCACCTGGGTAGTCACTCACTTCCAAGTCTGCTCAGCAGTGTGCACATCCTCACACCAGTTGCAGTCGATGCTTCACGCCTTAAAAATGCCATCCAAAGCCAGGACAAGATGCCTACATCTGCCATACATTAAGCTACTGTCATTCTGTGTAGCACACCTCTTGTAAATTGAAAGTTAGAACAGTTTATCATTACTGAATGCCCCTAGAGAAACAAAAACACAGACAGATACAACGCTGAACGGGTGTGATGAGATGCGAACAGCTGAGTCAGAACCTGGTGTCTTTTTTTTTTTTTTTTCTTTTTTGCCTTTTTTTCCCCATTTTCTTTTTTAATTCCCTGAAAGAGATCAGCAAGGAGGGTACAGTCAGAGCTGATGCTGTCAGAGGAGGCTTCCTGTCTCTGAAGATCAACAGAGCGCTCTCCCAAGGAGAAATGGACCTTCCTTGGGAATTTACTGCTTCACAGCAAAAATCCGGAAGGCGTTTCCATCCGCAGGGTTCTTTAAGCTGGAGACAAAGAAATAAATTAAAAAGAAAAAATTAAAACCGAAACCCATGTAATGAACCAAATGTGGGCGCTGTGGGATCCAAAGCACAATAGACATACAGGCAACTCCCAATTTCTTTGGGGTGCACTGCTTCAGCTCAATGACTCTGTGCTGATGTGGCCCTACAAGGAGCAGGAGAAAGATTAAGGATACAAAAGAAAGATGCACAAATCCATGAGTCCATCTTTGGTTTACGTTTCCAATCCAGATCTATAGTGTGAATACCAACAAAAGAAGCTGGGAAGCAAGAGCCTCTCCTACAGTGCTAGCTTTTATCCAAGGAGCACTGTGCTCCCGTATGCAGAGATCCAGGCATAAAGAGGAAAGTTTTCTTAAAAAATGAATTGCCAAATAGGCTGGCAGCTTCCCAGGACCTGTCTGGCCTGTCTCCTGGTGCTGGCAATGGGAGCAGACAGATCAGCTAACATTAAATGACAATAAATACGGATATTAATTCTCAAACTGCAAAGGTGTCCCAAACAGCTCTGACACAGAGCTGCTGAGGGTGAATGTGTGCATGGGGACAAGGGGTTGTTTCTGTTCCCAGTCTTTATTTCTTCTGCCCTGATGGGCTGCAGAACCCCAGGAAAAAGGTAAAATTTCATATTCCCTGAAAACAAACATTCCAACAAGGGTAAAGACTAAGTGAATCTTAAAGGCAACCTTTTCCCATACCTGTTTGGGTATGTATCTTTAGCAAAGTCTATTACCAGCGTCCTCAAGGGCAAAGATTTTCATCTTTGAAAAACTATTTCACTGTCTGGTGGGTCTCACAGCATGAAAGTGTTCCTTATTGCTGAGTGTAAATAACAATTTCCAAATCTTCATGCTCATTCCTACTGCGAGAACGTCTTTGGTTTCCCTCACCTCCTAGATCAGCACCGGGTGCTCATATTGCATTTCAGTGCTAATAGTAGAGTTTATTCTTAGCTAGAGCAGAGTTTGCCATCCAAGCGTAAAGCTGTCTGTTAGTATACAAGATAAGTGAAAGCAAGACAGCGACAGAAGAAAACTCATGAACAGGAGGTTTGTCATCTAAATCCAATCTACCAGACTGCAAATCACAGAACTGCAAAAAGTTGACCCTGACAGATTTACACTAAAGCAGCCCAGATTTAACGCCTATAGCTTTCCTATCTTAGTCTATTTTTATTTTCTGAGATGCTTTACAGCATTGTGGGTTACTCAGTATTAGAATAAAACCAGCAAACTTGTTTGGATTTCCTATGATAGTTATAAAAGAGGAACTACACGGAACAGAGAGCGCTGTGTTAGTAGTGACCAAAACCCCCCATAATAGTGGGAAATTCTATGTTTGCAAAGATAGCTCTGAGAAATCAGTGCTTCACACCAATGTCTGATAAAATGCATCACGGACTAAAACTGAAGTTTCAGATTAGAAAGGTCTAAATGAACTGCGAGTTGATCTTTGCCATCATTCGGAGTTGCAGGGTTAGAGAAGTACTGATTTGCAACTGTTCACTGAAACCAGCAAGTCTGTGCCAAAAGAAACTACAAAAAAATTATAAGGGTGGCAAATCCATTGTCAAAAACTGTTTGACCATCTCTTAAGAGGTTAGTTTAACCATGCTTCTTTCAAAGAGAATAATGGGAACTTCGTAACAAATACAAATGCATCCCACACCCTAAATTTCACCGGAAGTCACAATTACAAGGGTCAAAGCATGACCCAGGCTAAAATACCCATGTTCACCTTTTAACATATTTAACATACACCCCAAAAGGTATTAATATGTACTCATACTATACTAAAATAAACCAAAACTTAACAATATTTCATACATTTCACACCAGTGTGAAAGCAGCTCTTTGCCTGTGGAAGGTAAGAGCAGGACAACACGGTCTATTTGTTTCAGTCTTAAAATTCACAGTGACATTGTTAAGTTATGTACTTCTAATCCACCAACCTTTCTAGCTGATAGCTGCTGACTTTGACTTACAACTGAATGCACAGTTCAGAATAAGAGGAAAGTGCAAAGTTAAAAAACCCACCTCTCAGACTGGACTCCGTTCTTTAGGGAGCCGACATAACTTTTCTTCTTTTCAACAGGCATCACATCCACAAAACCACCTCTTTCATCTGGAATGACTCCTGCATGCACAGCAGTTTTGCAGATACTGGAGCTCTGAAAGATAATTATTTTCACTTACAGTCTATATTGCATATCTGGAGTTTTACCATCTCCATAAGCCTGGAGATAAGAAAATATATATGTCATAAACCCTGGCTGCAAGATCCAGCACCACTGTAGACAACAAGCAGCCTTTCCACCATTCCCATCTGTGCTAGAGCGGCACCTAGGAGTTTGCTCAACGCCAAAGCTGAATCGAGGACAACTCTCCAGCCAGTGCCTCCTGGGTCTGCACTACAGAAACCACTATCTTTGTTAGTGGTAAGCCACTTCAGCAGTTTATTCACCCAATTGCTTGAAAAGCAGATGTTTCTCCTGAATTGAGGTAAATGACCACCAATTATCCAGGACAGTTCATGTCCTTCTTTCTAGGAAAAACAGAAAACCTGTACCCATTGAGTGTTCTTTGGACAGGCATTATCCCATAAGAGAGCATCAAGTATGAGGGCAGAATAACACTTCTGAAAAGACTAATGCCTCTCTGTTGTACATCATAGAATTACCATGCTCTCCAAGACATGCAGAGTCAGAAGAGCTGGAAGAACACAAATTACTAACAAGTGATGACTAAGCTGCCAAAGCATCCAGAAGACAGGGAGCAAAAGCAGAGAAGGTTGAGACGTAATATAAACTTGGCCATCAACTCTCTAGATTTATATACAGCAAGCTGGAATAACAAAAGTAAAAGCCAGCTTTGCATGGGGTACTGCAGCAGGTGAAAATCCCAACCCCATAAACTCCCTGATTGCTAAAAATCAAAGTACCACAAAAAAAGTGCCAAGGGCAAACGTTCCTGTTGCGTAGGTACAATACGGATTGTGCTGTTTCATTCTCACAGCCATATATGGCAGGTTAGCCTTGTTCCCTATCTATTTATCATTTTGAATGGCCTATCTCTTGGCAGGTCTATGAGTTTTGAGTGCCAATTTGATATTTTTTCTTCTATATATGGTCAAAGGAGAGAGGGAACACTGTGTTTGGAAGATATGCCGTGAATTCGCCCTAGTATGTGGTGGGAAATCTGTAAATCTAAAATAGGTTCATAAAATTAAACTGTCCTGAATCAATTTGCAGCATTCTCCACTGGGAGACATCCTATGTTCTTTTCAAGGCATTCCTGTTTGTTTCCAGGACTTGGTGTTCTGCTGCTTACTAAAAGCATTGACCAACAGCATTTTTATTGCTTTTCTCCAAACCTCCTCTTATCTCTGTTGGATTACAGCCCTCTCATATCCCAGGCCAGGCCTCTGATGAATTGATTGCAGAGCTTTTGGAAGATGAGGCATTACAAGAATAAGGTCTTCCACTCAAATTCAGAAGTACAGCAGCTGAATGGACAGCACAAGGGCTTTCCATGTCATAGCCCCTTGGGATGCTCTGGAAGCATTTCCTGATGAAGTGGACTCTGAGGTACACCCCATAAAATTACAACAGTTTTTATAACGGGCCATTAGCAATAGTCTGTGACTATGAGTATAATCTCCAACAATTTCCTCAGTAGTGTGATTGGTTTAATCATTAAGTTCCGTATCTCCTGAGAGCTGAGCCACACAACTTGGTTTGCTCTGATGATAAATGCCTGCTTCATTACGCAGGTGATCTGTCCTCCAACTAATTACTGCACAACTGTGGACGAAAGCCCTTACCTTCAGAGCAGAGAGTTGTTTTCTCTCTTGGCTCCATAGGGCTCCTGAGCAGTGAGTAGGGATGGGTTTCTCTTACAGTCTTATGGCACACTAGGAGCCAGGCAGAGTGTCAAGTAAGTGTCTTGTGAAATTTAAAAGCTCTTTTACAGCTTTGATAAAGACCCTTTTATCAAGACAGAGTTCAGTATCACCCCAGAAATGGTTCTGCCCACATGAGCAAGAGCTGAGTTTTATTTCCTAGGCAAAATCAGGTGTTCATAGATTATTATGGTTTTAATTTCCGCCCCCCCCTTTACATGGCAGTATAAAGAGCTTTGCTGCAATATGCCACCAGGGAAAAGAGGCAACAAATCTTTTGTTCCCCAGCCACTGCTTCTCACTACTAATTTCAGCACTGTGGAGATCCTGGATGTGTTCCCCCCATGCTGCCTCAATCTGTGAACCCTGCATGCAGGCAGCAATTCTGTTCTCAAAGAGGTATAATGGCATTCAATGGCAGGATCTTGGATCTGGGCATAAACTTTTGCTGCAGCGTATTTTCTTGCACTTCATTCATTTACCCCCAGATATAAGATTCCTTTATGTCCCTGTTCCAGTCTTACTTATTTCACCATGAACAATTTCCTGCACTGCTTTCCAATATCATTGTGCTTTAAGCCACCATGAGTACCCAGGAGATAACCTTATAAACACAAAATGCAAGGTATTTTTGTAATGATGAGTAAAGAAATAATTGATCAGAATGCATTTAAAATGGGTAAAAATCTGAATACAAACTAAGAGAGCGGCTCCTATGCCCCCTTGAATAAAAATCAGGACTACGCCAGAAAAAACTGCTAATTCTTCATGTCATAGCTTTGTTCTTCACGGCAAAACAAACTTTCACATACCTTCCTGGGATCACTCAATGTGGATGCTACCTCAGGCCAAAAGTGGAGTGAATCATGTAGTTACAGAATCTGACTTTTTGTCATCGCAGCTTGGACTATCAGGAGCATTTAGCAAGTCAATGTTTTAGAAGAGGTGCTGAAAGGCCAGAGGGCACCTTGCGGGAGCGCAGGCAGGAAATGGGGCAAATAGCTTCATTTTCTGTTAGATAACTTATGTAAGAAGACACAGAGCACAAGTCTCTCCAGGGCCATGAAGGTGACACTCCACATATGAAGCCAAAGAGACCTCTCAGAAGGCTAGCACTTGTCAAATCGAGCTTATTGCCTGTTTTAATCATTCCTCAGCCGCAGGCTCAGGTTAATTCACAGCATCCCCTCCTGGAGAGCATCCTGCACAGCCTTTGTCCAAATTCTCCCTGCTCGGCATTGCGTGTTCCACTCAGCTTTCCAGCCTAGGCATTTCTCAGCATCAATACCTCTCCCTTTCCAGTATGTTTCACAGCCACTTCAAACTCTTTTTTTTTTCCAACTGGTTTAACCTGCTTTGCTACCACCCTTTCACTCTCATAAAAACCTAAATGCTTTCCTTATTACATCCACATCAGTCTATTAGCACAGCAGTCCAGAAAAAGGTTAACCAAACCTTCCAGAAAAAGGCCAAATACTTTTTCTGTTTTACTTTTCTCCCAAATCACGATCCATGCCCCCATTTATGAAACAGTACCCAGGGGGTACGGTAGGAGCTTGCGATTCGTTAAAGGACACTAATCCTTTTGCGTCAGTACAAATCAGGAAACAATGCCAACCTGGGATACTGGTCCTCAGCCTAATACATTTGTAATCACAGGCCCTGTTCTTCTGGGGGTAATCTGAGGTAGTTTTGTCCTCAGTAAAAAAGAGAAAGTTATTTCCCATTTCCTGCATGTCTGAGCATGAACAGAGGCAAGTACCGCAGGGTGACAGCTGCCTGATGAATTTGCATGTGAG
The DNA here is from genome assembly GCA_017639245.1 of Myiopsitta monachus. Lineage (NCBI taxonomy): Eukaryota > Metazoa > Chordata > Aves > Psittaciformes > Psittacidae > Myiopsitta > Myiopsitta monachus. The sequence goes on along the minus strand of CM029941.1, from coordinate 100,590,856 downwards.
CTAGTCCAGGCTAACATGTTTGTACAGCTCTACCTTTAAAGAAATTGGTCTCAAGTAAATAAGAAATAGCTTGGTTTTGTTTTTTTTTTTTAAATTGCTTTTAAAATTGCTTGCCCCAAATTATTGCCTGATTTCTGCAGGATATTCTTTTCTCATGAGTCTGCAAAGCTCCATGGTGACCCCAAGCTGGGGGTCTGCAATCTGCCAGCTGCTTCCCCCAGGCCTTAAAAAAGCACGTTCCGCCAGGCTACACATAAGCCTGGGAGCTGGGATTTCTAAACACAATCTCCACTGAAGAAAGAAAAAAGGGAAAAACAGAATAAAAAGAGGCACCCAGAATTGAAAAAAATGTCAAAATCCACTTTTTGGAGGCCTAATATTAAGAGATTAAAAAAAAAAAAAAATTACTCTTTGCCCAGTTTTAGCATGAAATCTCTGCTCATCCTCACGAGCAGAGTTTAGAAAAACAAACCAATAAAGTCAACTCGCATGTTTTCCTTCCACTGATCTGTGCTGCATCCCCACTGCTCAAAAACGTTGCTCAGCTCCCACAAAAAGGAGGACAGGAAAGGTGGAAGGAAGCCTATTTTTGTCAAGTAATATAATGTGGCAGTATATAATAAAAGCCCTTTAGTGCTCATCTGTAGATCCCAAAACAGTTCGCAAAGATGGACAAGCACTACCTTGGTTTCATAGCCATAAGCCCATTAGGCATGGAGCAGTCAAGTGATTTGCCCAGATCCTTAAGAATAAGTCAGTGTCGAAGAGTGGAAGGGCTGCCCAAGCCCGTTGACCTCAGCCTGTGGTATAGCTGTTGGTGTTCCTTCTTCCTTCATCCCCACATTGCAATGACCACAGAGTTTGATTTTCTTCCCTATATCACAGTGTGACCCTGGCTCTGCAATACGCCACGATAACACAGAGGCATCAGGGCAAGAAGTATACTCACATCTGCATAAACGTTTGTGCCAAACACCGGTGCCCAGTACGATGGCTCGTCCTTACAGTGGGCTGGGCAATAAATCCTAGAAAACAATTTATTCATATTTATTCTCTATAGCAAGGCTCAACAGGAAAGCAAGCTGCATTCTTGGGAGGCTTCAAGTGCCCGCATCTGGTCTGCAGGTGGCAACAGTGAATTTAATTATTTGCTCCCCTGAGATGACATTTGGTAGTTACTGCAGAACTCCAAACACAGGGGTTTAGACCAGTACAAGAGGGATTGGTCTTTTATTGCATTTTCAAAGGGGAGTACTTATCTTTTTTGCACAATGCTGTGTGTGCAATTATTTGCATGTGTTTGTGTTCACGACTTATACCTGCACGAGGCAGCTTTCTAGAGCAAGCATCTCCCATACTCTAAAGCAGAAAGGAAAATCAAATCCAAAAACCAGGAAGTGGTGGAGAACAAAGACAGAGTGCTAAGTTGCGTGGCTGTACTGAAATGGGGTCTCATAGCCTGGCTTACATGTTAATGAAACGGACTGAAAACTTAACGTGAGTTTTCTACTGTGGTGCCAAGAAAAGAGCAGTGCAGGAGGAAACACACTGTTCCCAGCCCACTCCTCCGGTTCATGGTAAAACCATCTCCATTCCCAATAGCCCTCAGATCTGGGGACCACAGCATCCTCCATTCAGCTGTCCCTCATCAGAGCAGAGCAGGTTTAAACGGAGCATAAGTGGCCTTGTGTTACCTTGGGCAATGGGTCGCCGGCTTTTTGAACTGGCAGAGCTCAGCTACGGTAGTATAGCAATCCAGCGTCTGTGCTGCAGGGATAAATATGGAAAGGCAAATCACTAGACCTAGTAAACAGCTCTAACATCTGCAGAAAACACAAGTCAGTCACGCAACACATCTGGTGAGCCCCATGTCCAGGTGAAGGCACTAGGAAGAAAGCTGCTCTTCCTCTACCAGTGGCACACATCCAGGAGAGGGCCGACCAACTCTCCAGAAGAAATCCTACTACCATACTACAATGTGGCCTTAAAAAATCACAGCTTTCAAAAGAGAAAAGCAGCTGATACACAGGGTGGTGTATTTAGCTCCAGACACATAATTCAAATAACCCAACAGCTACAGTTTTCCCTGAAAGTGGTTCAAGTGGATCTAATCAAAGTGGTGTTCACATGTAGGAGGAAGAGGCATTACTCAAAGATATTCAGAAAGTGGGAATTGTTTAAAAAGTAGAACTCCACAATATTTGTTTATATGTTTATCATAAATATGATGACACTGTTATAAACTACTTATGTATGTATTATGTGTTTCATTATACTACTGCACTGTTTGATTAGGTACTATCTTTCAGTTTTTGTAGTGTTCACACTAGGCTGAAGCTTTCACGCAAGGATGCACCATCTTCCATCCCTTTACTCTCAGCAGCCTGTGACACTGCAGCTGACATTTGGACCAACTGTGATCCATCACCAGGAGATGCTGCTAGAAATGGCCCATTAGCACCTTTCTCTGTACTCTCCTCTGAGATCCCTACAGATAAATGAGGTGATTGATGGTGGAATTACCTACACTCAGTAATGGATCTTGAGTCTATGGACTAGTTTTGGTGCTGAACCATTTGACGTGACCACTTAAAATGAAAAAGAGCACTGTAAGGAATAATGTTTTGAAGTATCCCCTAAAACTAGCAACAAAGGTTTGTTATTAGCTGTTAAAACTTACTTGTGACTTTGGAAACCATGAACGCATTCGAAGGCTTGCTTTTCCTGAAAAACAAGCAAAGACAGACATTTATTAAAATCATAAGCTATACCAGAATTACTTGATCACTGTATCTACATTTGAGTGAAAAGACGACTGAACATCTGCTTATATTTAAAGCAAATACGAAAACTTTTTTGTGAAGGTACTACCTAAATGACTCCACGCCATTCCGGGTAGACTTCACAAAAGCCGGCGTCCTCCCTTTCCTTGTGATATCAACCAGCCCTCCTTTATTATCCAAGATGCCGTAATGAATTGCAGCACGACAGATGCTTGATGACTGACAAGAGCACAAACACAAACAGTATGTGAACTAATCTCATTCACAGAGAAACGCTGACCAACCGCTGTGCAAAAAAAAAATGAAGAAGAAATGAAACCACCACCAAAGTGCCAAATGGAAAATAAGCTGACTACAGCCCTTTGGAATCTGGTTATTAAATCTTACTCTCCCAACACAGCATTATTCTTTTTTTATTATTACTATTATTTTAAGCACAGCCTGGTTGAATGGCAAGCTTTTTTTGAATAACAAAACCTGACATTTAGATACAATTTAGAAGAAAAGCAGCATTGGAAATAAGTGACCAGCATGAAATATTTCCAGCTCTGAAGAAAATATTCAAACCCAAAATATTTATGCTGAAACCACTTGGATGAGGTGGCTGTCTGCAATCACAGAAGTTTCAGGGCAACGATGTATCATGGGCGATGCAGTCATGCACCAACAGCGAGAATGGGGAAAGCAAACATGCTTTTACACAAGCCCTCTTTTATCTTCACCCCAAAAGTAGTTTTGATGGGAAAAGAGTGCCATGCTTTATTTATAGATTATCCTGCTAATTCAAGATCCAAGAAATCTGCCCAAAGTATTATTTAGTTACAACATTTAGTGGTGTTTTTCGTATAAAGTTTCTGTTCATCACGACAGCTGCCCACACTAAAGAAGAGATCTTTGTAAGACTTGTCTATTGATCCCCATCCCTCACTTTCCATGGGTTTCATTACAAATTAAGGGCATAAAATCACGTCTGGAATCACTTTGCCTTTCCAGACTGCTCTTTCTTTCATTGCTAAGATGAGGAAAACACAGATAATCTTTATTAGCACCATTTTACAGTACCACAATTGGAGAACACGAAAAGCCAAATTATACTAGAATTGTTGGCATTTCCTTTTCTGTTATTACCGCTAACTCCTCACAAATTACATCTATGAGCTATTAAAAGGTACTTACACTTTCATAATAAAATGTTCCAAAGATCTTTCCCTTACTGTACAAGCAGCCAGCTGGGCACAAATACCTAGTAAAGATATATATCTTTTAGGGTGGCAAAAAAACAATTCAAGAAAAACAGACTTTGACTCTATTTCATTTAATAGTCATTCCATTCATTTCACGTAACCCTTCATTTATAAACAAGATTGCAAAATAGCTACTTTTTAAAACAGTTTCTCCACCCTCCTTAAAATCCTGACCAATATTTAGATTCTGTGGATTTGGGTTTTCTCCAAGTGATAAACTGTCCTGTTCTTTGCAGAAACCTTAACCAGAAGTTCTTGACTGGCTGGGAGGGGACAAGCCATGAATTATGGGTCTGGCTCGGACAGCAGTGGAATGCATGAAAAAGGCTCAAAAAGGGACACTGCCAAAATTCATTAAATGATTTTGGATACCTGAAACTGTGGGTCATCGTGGCTGAGTAAAAAACTGAGTCACCTTATTGCTAGGCTTGGCTGAAGGCTGTATTTTTTAAGCTATCTACCTAGATAGTCACAAAACATTTACATACCCTATGTTTGCAAAAACTGGGCAATTTTTAAGCCACTTTTTTCTGTAGTGCTCCAAGATGTGTCAATAAAACCCTACCTGTTGCATGTTGAGCCTCTGCATTTGTCTCTCATCTTGGTCTCGCACGTTATGACTTGTGCTGAGGAGAAAACATGAAATACATAAGTAATTTAGAAAGCAAAGAGGCTGCTCTGAAGCTACAGAGGTGAGCAACCACCACGAATCTTCCCTGGAGGTCTTTGGTGCAGCACAGTAAAACCTTAGCATGGAACAACCCAGCCTGGAGCATTTTGTGCCTCTTTAGCCCTTCACCTGAGACAGGTGTCTTTGGAAATATTAGCAAGGAAGAAACACCTGACAGCTGAAGGCTTTGATTTACAGCCTGAGGTCTGCAACCCAGAGCTCTCATACTCTGTTTAATTACAGACTCCTTAGATGCCGGAAGATAGACTTGAAAAGGATGCACTGGCTTGCCTCACCTTGTTTTTACAATAAGCCTCTTTTAATTAACTGCAGGTAGAAAATAAGTGAGGAAGTACTACCAGATAACTTCAGAAATCTTCTCAAGCAAGAAGTAAAAAGGAAACGAAACAAAAAAAAAAAAAAAAACCAGAAAAGCTGCAATGGGTGTAGCTGTAGTAGTGAAGTATTGTAAATGGGAAATAAAAACAGCATGTCCTAAATTGATTACGGATGGGAGAGCCTTTGCTTCATTGATACCTCCTCAAGATGGCTTAACAGAACAAATAACTATTGCAGATTATATGCAGAAGCCACAACTGATTCTTGAAAGCTTTGCTTCCAGTTTCTGGAAGGCTTCTGCTGTAATGAAGACCGAATTTTCACATAGATCTCCTTCCCCTTCCCTCTAACATCCTCCCAGTTAATTTCCCCTGAACCTCCTCATAAGGTCATAGAAGGGTTTGGGTTGGAAAAGACCTTAAGATCACCCAGTTCCAACCCTCTGCCATGGGCATGGACGCCTCATGCTAGACCATGTCTTCCAAAGTCCTCATGACTTTCTACACCTCTTCTCATAGAGGTATTTTAGAGCTGATGAAAAGAGAGGCTGTCTTACTCATGTAGGACTCTGGGATGACTTTCTTGGGCTTGGTAGGTTTGTTGCCTTTGCTTTCTGGAAGGTTGAACCTCACTGGCTTCTGCTCCGCAACCTGTGAAATCTCCACTTCATTTGTCTCATCCGTCTCGGTGACGAGGGGATCTTCGTAACGGTAATCTGGTGAGAAGGGGGGATTAAAATAAGAGTTACAGCATGTTCACATTGATGGGGATGTCTGACATGTCCCTGTTGTGAGAGAGGTGATTCAGTTTAATGAGGACCTGCTTTTAAATAATTAGAAGCTCAAAAATGCCTGTTAAATGCAGCACAGGGCTATTGACAGGGCAGATGCAGCACCGGGAGCAGAGATTGCTCCTTTGTGCATGAAGTAGCATTTATAGCATCTTACAGTGAGGGTTTGAAATTATCTCCTCTAATTAGTAAAGAAAGTGCTCCTATTACTTCTGTTTCATATACAGCTCCTTCTCTCTGGAGGGAAACACAAATTTGCTGATGGGTGCATGCAAAAAGAGGCTCTGTTGTTTGGGAAGGTGGCTGAAGCCTTCTATCCTCCCACCAGGGTTTGCTTCTGCAAAGCATCCAATGAGCATGGATTCAGATGATTCTCCAGTAAAGCATGGGTCCTGCCAAAGCGTGATCCCAGTTTCAGTGCCTGCAGCAGATTTATCCCTCATTTTACCTCTACCAGAGAACAAACTGCTGCTTCTGCAGCCAGGCAGAGGGATTTGGGAGGCAGTGCCAGCAAAATTCATTCTGCTTGGCCAGTCCTACCCAAATCCATGCACCATTCACAGCAATGAGGGGGAACAATGCAAATGGAGGGATGATGGATGATGGCTCCAAAAAGGCTTTCTCTCTCCTGCTGTACCACCAGGGCACCCTGTTCCCTGTCCCTGTTGCACTCTGGGATATCCCTCCAAATCCCAAAGGCTAAAAACAAAGGTAACTGGGCAGAAAATTAAGCCTTTGCTTTGGGCAGGTCTATGGAGAGCCGGCCTCCTTCCCAGAGCCCAGCTGTCTTTAAAGCAAAAGACATGGGAGAAGAAAACTGCCCTCAATGCATGATCCAGGAAATCCTGCATGTTGTGGGGATAGCACAGCTTCACTGGAGGCTTCAGAGTTAACATTTTTTCTCTCTATTGACCTCTATTCCGAGAAAACTCCACAGGTCAGGAAAAACCATCCAGGAAACCCTCCTCTCCTCCAAGAAACAGGAATTGCTGTATTCATTTTACAGCCATGAAAACCAAGGTGGAGAGAGAGGGAAAATGCTCTGTCCCTGGCCCCCGAAGGAGCACAGGAGGCAGCCAAGCTCTGCCCACCCACATCGCCTCTGGTAAGCGCTGGAGAACATTCCCTTCCCAAACAAACCCGCGAGGACAGGATCGTTCCTATCTGCAGCTTGCCAGCACTCAAAATCCCGCCTGAGCTCTCAAGCCAAACCTATGAAAGCTCATAGCAGTTTCCCCCCATCCAAGCCCTCTCTCTCATTTTCACAGGACAAGCGTACTGAATCCCAGCTCCAGATTTTGAGCAGTTCAGGGCTTTTTGGTTTCAGCAGCACCACGTGTCATGATGTTGAAATATTAAGGATGGCTAATTAAAAGGTGCACAAAGCTGCGCCTGCTTCTAATTAAGAGTTTCCAGACCTAAGTTTGCTCCAGCCTTTTCTCCCAAACTCCCCAGCACATACCTTTGTAGCAGAGGTTGTTCTGGCAGCCTCCTCCATAGCTCGGTGGGCACTCAGAGCAGGGGCGGCCAGTCTTGTATGGGGCTTCTCCAATCCAGTTACCCCTGGAAGTACAGGAGCAATGCATAGCCATCAGACACCCAAATACGCCGTCAAGACCCTGAGACTGCCTGGCACTAAGTGGATGGACAAAACGGGTGTTTCCGCTGAGCTCATCCTTGGATAGGGGGCTGTAAATGGGGAAAGACAGCCTGGCCCCATTTTTCCCATCCTGTATTGCCTGTTGTTCTCCAGCAATAACTCAGTGGCTATCTGCCTGCTGCCTCCCATTTGCCTGACACTTGTCTTCTGCTCACCAGAGCCACAAATCCCCCACCATTTTCTGCAACACCCCCAGGCAGCTTCATGGGACAGGCTGGAGTACAGCTCTTGCCATTTAAAAGCTGCTTTATTTTCCATCTGGAACCGTTTCCAAGCAGAAAACCACCAAAAATACATGGGCCCTCACACCAGATCATCTGGGAAGCAGAGAAGCACTTTGCACTCCTTCCTCACCCAACCTGGCCCGCCTCAAGTCTCCAGTTTTCCCTCCGAGAACACAGTAACACCATCCTGGCCCAGAGCAGCTAAGCAAAGACTGAACAACCAGCCCAAGAAAGCCTTGTAAGAAAAGCATTCCCCCTCATTTCACCTCCAAGATGACATTTTTAGGGGTTACTTGAATAAACTGCGTGCAATATCGCTTTTACATTAATCTCCAATACAAATACTGCGATCTTATGTAAATAGGGGTGTTTCAATGGGTTACTGCATTTTCCTCAAGAAACTACCCAGAAACAAAAGCACTTTCTGGTGCTCTGTACAGCAGACTTTAGGGGCTGAGAAGGTTGAAGGAGCCAGAGTTCAGCCTGTGGCTATGAACCCTTGGGTTATTGCTCTTTCAGCTGTCTCCACCTATAAGGCTAGATGAGGACAATGCTTACCGATGCCAGAGAGAAAAGATGAAGCAGAAGCTGCAGAAATAGAGTATTTTTCCATTCAGCATCCCTGAATGGATGATGTGCAAATAGCCCAGCCTGCTGCAGGAAATCCATGGGAGATGGTGTGATACCTTAGGAGATGCAGGATATTAAATCGCGCCAAACCAGAAGAGTAATCTGCTTGGTATCTGACATGGGGAGAGGGGCTTAGGCAACCAATGCAGATAGCTCTGTGTGGATCACACTATGAGCCGTCATCTCCATGCCTGCACATCTTTTTTCTCTGCATTGTTCTGATCTCCAGAAGTCAGATGCTCTCTAAGCCACTCCACTTGTATGTAGTGATTTCCCTATTGTTTAAATTGCCAAGAACTTGGAATGCGAATGTTTCTTCTGTTAGCCATTAAAGCAGAAAATATTGATTGCCACTGCCAGGTAGGACACTTCTGGACATAGTAGTCAGGAACTGTGATTTTCATTTTGAAATCAAACCAAACCATCAAGCTTGCTAAATCCTGACTGATGCAGTTATTTCACCTTTTTTCCCTTCCCCCCCCCCCCCCCCCCCCCCCCCTTTCTTTTAAGCCACAGGGATCTCATCCAGGTTTGGAATTTAACTCATTGCAGCTCCTTGCAGCAGGCCCCAGCTTCCACCAGTGACTACTGCAGGGCTGGCTTTGCATGAAGCACTAGTGTGTTTAAATCAGGAGCTTTTGCAAGAGGAGGTGGAAAAATGTGTTATGATACAGCAGCCTACCTGGCTGGGTCCAGAAGTTACTGTGGGAGCAGCGTTAATCATCACCCCCATCTCCTCCCAGCCTCCAGCAGCAAAGAGAGCAAGCCTTGCTTGGCAGCGCACACCAGCTCCATCCTGGCCATCTCCTTCTCCTCCTTCCCATGGCAGGAACATCAAAGCTCCAGCCTGGCCCCAGCCCCTAATTTAGTTTTCCAGGCAATGCTCGGAAGTCTTGAACCAGCTCTGTGCTGCCGTCTAAAGAGAAAATTTAAAGCCACAACCACCAGTCTAGACTGCCTCAAATCTCTTCCACAGACCCTGGGCTAGTTAAGCAAGCTGCCAGTTTTAGGAAAGCTGGAGAGACCGCAGCTCATCTGCCTTACTTTGGCGAGTAGTTGCAGACCAGGTAGACAGCATTCTCCCATATTTCTCCCCAGACATTCATCTGCTTGCAGACATTCACAGCACAGCCAATCTTGTTCGTCGTGGCCCAGACTATCTGCAAGTGTAACGCAGTTATGGGAGATAAGCAAACTATACCACTGCGGGCGCATGTTGCAGTGATGGCAGGGGCATGGGGGGATGCAGAGAGTAGAGGTACAAAAGCCATTTGTCTCCTTTACCTGAGTGTAATGTGTGCACATAGCACCAGTACATTTGTCTGGGCACCACGGGTTGCACTCGTGAGGATACGGGTATGTGTAATCTTTAACCTCATCATACCATGACTGGACATGGAAAGCTGGAGATCGATACCTGAAGGAGCAAATGCAGTTTAAATCATGAAGTTCTGGTTGAAGTTTACAAATGATACCTGTAGCTATATTCTAAGCCCCAATTTCTTTTTTTATGCAATTACCTCATTTTTATACTAATGTTAAGGCAAGCTCCATTCATTGGGAAGGTCCTTAAAGAATCCATTCTAATGAACAGGAAAAAAAATCTCATTGAAAAACATTAAAGCTGCTTTTTTTTTCCCCTCAGATTCACAGCCTGGCCTGACTTTCTGTATTATTTATAGGTTTGACATGCTCTTCAAGTGACCTGAAATGTCCTCCTCACTCTTCCATGCAACTACAAAAAACTTCTAGTTTGGCGGAAAGTTGTATTTTGAAAGTAAACAGAAGTAAAGGTTTGCCAAACATCTTAAACCAAAAGCCAGCGTGTACCTATTTTACCACTGGGCAATTTGCTAAATCTGGAAGTAGGCTGGCAGTTAATACTGAAAGACCTCTGAAAGCAAGTGGGCTTTTTCACACTCACATCACACCAAGCGTACGTGTACTACACAAATATCCCACCTTTTATTGCAGCAATTTCCCTCTACACTAAGCCCCAGCACACACTGCGTGTGCTTTGTGCAAACTACACACTAGATACTACAGCTTCCAGCAGCGCTGATGCTACTCGTGCTGTTTGGGTAACACAAATGGTTTAAAAACCTCCTATAGAAACTCATATGTGTTTTGTGTACACAGGGAGCAGAGTCTGTATCAAAGCAGAGCAGCACTTCAAACACACGGCTTTTTATTGCTTTCAACAGCTCACATGGAACAAGCAGCCAGAAATACAAATGATACCATTACCAACTGGAGCTTGTTCTTTCAGCCAACCCTTCATTAAAAATCATTCATTAGAAGTATTTTGAAAGCATTTATCTCATGATGTCATTAAGTGAATACTTTCCAAATCCTATTTTACGGCAGAGGAAATTGAGACAATCAAGTTATGGCCCGTTCCTGAAAAAACTGAGATAAATCTGATTTCTTTTTCCTCTCAGTTGACTGCAAAGGGAGCAAGATTGGATCTACCTCCATCAGTAACCCATGGCCATCTTGAACACTTGTAGTAGAGCCAAGGACAGCACGATCTTTGACTCTGTTTCAATGGATTAACCACTCTACTTTCCAATCATTACTTAATTCAGCCAACAAAAACAGGCCCGATTTTTGTATCAGGCTAATTTCACACCAGCAAATTTCCATTGCTTTCAACCAAGTTCTACCTGATTTACAACAAACATAACTGCATTTCCACCCATCAGGGCTGCTGAGCATGTACAAAAAATATTTGCTGTACAAAGCAGGATTAACCTATAGCAGGCTTAATGATAAGGGCTTCACAATAAGCAAATTTCACCATGAGCTGGAGAGCCAAATCCATTTGGAAGCCATAACATCAGCTTTCTTAGCTTGGTTAATAACTCCAGGCTAAAAACCTTCCCCTGGAACGTAAAAAATCCCCCAGAAACCTGCAAAGTGTTTTCAGTAAAGAGAAACCAGGAGCTGGATAAATATGGGAAATAAAATAAGAAATTATTAAGTTCTTTACAAGCAGCTGAGTCCAGACATTATTCCTAAGAAACTTCAGCTTTGAGTGGGTTCTCATCATGGTGCCAAGAACCCCCTCCACCCTGACTACTGAAACAGCAGATAGAGGATCAAAGGTTATGACTTATGTAGCTGTTCTTGGGGAGCAAGAGTCACTTAAAGCACATTACAGCTGTGTTCCCAGAGATAAATGGAGTAACCCACATCAATGTTGTTTTATTGATGCTGGCTGAAGATGTTATCCCTATAACCATTTCTCCAAAACAATAGCAATTAGTGATCCCCAGCTTTTCTTCCATCTCCCTGGTGCTCTACTAAACATCAACAAGGCAAGAGTTCCCAACTTAGTTAAAGGAGGATCCATAAATTGCTCTTTGCAATTAGCTTGTAGCACCCCAACTCTTACCTGCCCCAGTGAACTGCCAAGTTCTGTCCAATTGACCTGATGAGGGCACTGGGCCCATGGTCCCAGATGCACTGCTGAGCCCAAGCGTGGGCTGATCTTTCCAGTTCATCGTCCCAAGTCTTCAGGGTATGGGGAGAGAAAAGAACAGGTCAATTCATCGTCTCAAGTTCATTAGATCAAGAGACTCAACCAGCAGCAGCTAGCAGAGAAAGACAAGGTTACAGCTCATCCCTGATGTCTGGCCTGTCCTTGTGAGGCCGGCACATTTCAGCCATGTACCCTAACCTAAAAGCAAGCTTCTCAAGATGCCATGGAAATGCAGGGCACTAAAAGGTCTATTATTTTTCCTGCTTGATGCCATGCTTCTTAGTAGTTGCTTTACACAGATCAGCAGATAACACGCCTGGAAGAACCCATCTAGACTATCTACCCTAAAACACAAGATATTACTGACAGGTGATTTTCTAATCTGCTTTAAAAAATCCCAAAACACACCATCAAGGATGGAGACCCCAGGACTTCCTCATGACACCTATTTCTGAGCTCTGCAAGAATTCTAATGTGCAGTCAGTGCTATGATGAAATTCCACACCATTTTCCATCCACTGTTCTTACTATCAGGACCTTTCCAGGCTTTGCCATTAAGGGGAACACTCCAACAGTGAATGTGCTCCTGCCCTCCTCTACCAACACAGCTGGAGATTTTTGACCCAACCTCTTAATCAAGGGCAGTCCCACTTGACCTCTCCTTCCATAATAACTATTGAGTCCACCAATGGATCCAGTCAATTCTAACGCAGGTGGCAAAGTCCCAGAGCTGCCAAGCTAACATCACCCTCACTGGCACAGGCATCAAGTTAGCAGTGATGGATCCTGTTTATGTTCCCACTGAGGGAAAGACATTGGTATTAGAACAGTCCTCACTGAGTATCACCTAGTTGTAAGCCAAACAAGAGCTCAAACATGATACAAAGGCAAAGAGGAAATCAGGCTTCTCTGGCTCCACTGCCCAGGAGTATAATTGTTTTAAAGGCCAGACTTGTTGGATCCAGTAGACATTGTCCTAGATTCATTGTGTAATTACTGACAGCTGGTTTATTCAGAACAATCCTTAGAGAATAATTTGTTGGGATTAAAATATTACCGCACATTCCTACAAACAAAACCAAAAAGAAGAGAGGTCTTGTAACACGTCTCCAGCCCACTCATGTGCCAGCACAAGATTATGTCCTTGTTGGACTTCTACCATCACAACCAGCTGGTCTTTCCAAGTCCCATCTTCTCTGGAAGAAAAGCAACTTCTCATCTCAAACATATCAAAGGACCTGTCAGAGCTCATTTGGAGGACTGGAGGGCGTTTAGGCTCTCAAACACATTAAGAGAACATCAAGAGCTCATTCTGAGTAAGTATGTGAATACAGTCTCAAGCAGTTATAACTGGGATGGGGAAGGACAGCATGTCTCTGGTGAAGATGGCAGGAAAACGCAGTGTCTCCTGGATCTTGGTGTGTCCACATTATCTTTGTAAGGCAAACATGAGCTCATCTAACTGAGTTAACAGTCCAGACCTCTGAGAACAACTTATCGCTAAGCATGCTCGGCAGCCTGAATTCCAACAGCATCCCAGAGCTGCTCTGAGCTCATCAGGTTGGCTTTGTGCTGAACAGTGACCAAGCAAATCCACGTCAGTCCGAAAAACCCCGTGCGGACACGTCTCTGACAGAGGGAATAAAACCATTTTCCATCTCAGCCCTCCTACTCCTTGAAGGTGAATGGGATCTGACCCATCACACACACGTTTCCAAAACTCTCTTCGAGCAGACTGTTGCAATTGTGCCTAGACACACAGCTTTTTGTGGTCTCCCACTTTCTGCGCTAGGTGATGGCCAGCCACAATCTGCCTTCCCATCCAACACATAAACCACAGAAACTCTCCCAAGATGTTATGTGCTGCTAGTACTGGAGACTTCCTAGCAGAGGGTTGTTCCCTGAAGCCTCAGAAGTGGAGGTGTTCCAAATCTCCTAATTTAATGCAGAGATGCTATTAACAATAGGCGATTAAATGGAAATTGATGCCAACATATGCGCTACATCTTCCTTTGATGCCTATGGGTAAAATAAATGAACTTGGACAAAAGATACTCAACAGGCAATTGGAAACGAGCTACAGCTTTGAATGGCTTTGTGCTTGATGTATACAGAAGCTCATTTCTGCAGGCATCAGATTACAAAGACATCCCATTTAAATCAGAACAGTTATTTGCCTCTTGCTTCTCAGACGTGAATGTGGTCAGGACGCTGGAATTGTTTCAGGGCAATAAACATATGAAACAACAAAAAAGAGAGACTTTCCCAGCTATGCTTTCAAGAACACTTTATGTCAATATTCAAAGCAGTGTCTAGGAAGACTAGTGAAGCCAGAGGGGCAGTGTACACCTATGCTCAGTTTCCCTCTCAAGCAGAGACTGAGAAGACTTTGTGTATGTGTGATTCCAAGTGATTTAGCACACTGACTCTCTTTTTTTACTCCTGCAAATTCGTAATGGCCTTTCGAAGCACAGCGTACACTGCACATGTAAAATACACGTGTGGCATACACACACTATACTATAATTTGTAGGTTCAGATTTAATAAGAGTATATCCCACAAGGAGTCTACTTACTCAGCCTAACTAGTTAGTAAATCCAGCCTCAGATGCATGATTTTCAGTGATCAGGTTACACATTTTTCTCCTCACCTTAGACTTTTTGCAGTACTGGCAATTGACTTTTAAAAGCGGCATGAGAGTCCTGGACTGGCATGCACTGGCAGAAGCTTGTATGTGCTTTGCTAACCCACACAGAAATACTATCCCACCCTGACAAGGAAAGTTACCACCCTACACTTTAGAGGAAGGATGCATACCTTTTACATGAAAACAAACTATTTTCCTTCCAGCAATCTGTAACGAGAAAAATTCTGTTTTATCCAGATGTCTTTGGGGCCTCTGCAACATTTCTCCTTTCATCACTGCTGAAAGCCATCTGGCTAAGCCATCTTAAAAGGTCAAGATGTCTTAAGAACTATTATGTTCTTTTTACTCCATGCTCATTAACAAGGAGTTTGTTTTGGTCCTGGCACCGATCCACTGTTGGGACTGCTGTTATAAAGCCCAGCACTCAGCGGAAATGTCGATCAGAAAGCTGTCAGAGGGGTTAAGGTAATTCTGTATTTGATCAATTTCATCAGCAAGATGTACACTGCTCACTCATTTTCCATGCACACTGAATATCTGTGCTAGCTTTCAATTAATTATAGAAATCCAGGAGCAAAACTTACTTTCTTTATTTCTTCAGTCTGCTTTACCTTTATTCTGTATGTTTATAATTCTTTTCATCTCCAGACAAGTCATGGAAATCACTGTTACTGCTTTCTTATTAACAGTCTCCGCCAACTAAAGTTCATCCTGTAGTAGACCAATACATCCCTTTCACGGAATACATTAGCTCCCCTTGCCGTTTCAGATCACTTAAATATGTCAGGTATGGAGCTGGGTGAAAGGACTTTCACAAGGCAGTGTTTGGAGGTTGATAGGAAGAACAAGTTCTACCTACTTATCCACAAATTAGCACTGCACGTTGCATGTGACGCCCCGCACTGGCACCAAAGGAAAAAGAGAAAAGCGTATCTATGGTACTAAAGACAGACCAGTCCCTTAAATGAGTCCAAATGAGAAATGTCCTATGCAGAACAAAGGATTAAAGTGAAATTCACATTCAGAATACACACAGCATTTTCAAGTAATATTGAGTAAACAAGAATACATGAAAGGCTGATTATAGCCTTTCCAAGTAGCACCATCTCATACTCAGCTTCTTTCTTCACAGCATATAAGGCCCTTTCATTTACCCTCAGTCGCCCATAAAAACCACTAGAAAAGCACGCTGAGCAAACGCAAATATGAAAGTGCAACCACGCTGCAAGTGTAAACAGCAGTTGGACAGTCTGCAATGGCAGCCCTCTCCAATCCTCAAAGCCAACCCAAACACATTTGGCTTTCTCATGCTTTGTGTTTACTCTCTGGAAGTTAACCCAGTCACCTCCTCTCTGGCGGTACCTTGCCTGCAGGTTAATGTAAGAGCTGGGAAAGAGAGAAACAAAGCACTGGTTCTTCGAAAGGCATTTGATTTCTGACAACAGTGGGATGGAAGACCAGCGGTGCGAATGCTCCTGGGGATCAACTGATGGACGGATGTCATTCCTTACAATCCTCTGCCCTCCCTTCTCTTTTCCTTTTTCCCTACAGTCACAAAAGGCAGGATTTTCCATTTGCAGCAGTCATTCCAGCACAGCTGGCAAACGATTTTATATCACATTTAGTGTACTTTACTTTTACCCTTTTAAACATGGTCTTAACAAATCATTAATCATTTAATCTGTCAGCAGGAGAGCACAGTTGAAGTCAGACTAGTTTCGGTCATAACTATATTTGCACATTGGGAAAAGGCACACAAAATGATTTTATTTGCCTACATCATTTTCTGGCCCCACAATATTTTGATGGCAGGTCAAAAATAGCTCAAAGTAGGGTCCCTGGCATCAGGTGAAAAAAACCTATTCATCTGGATTATTGATGGTAAAGACATATTTCATACTCACACTTTTAAGTTCTCCCTCTGAAGTGGGAGAATACACTGAGCAAACTTTTATTTTGGTTTCCTGAACTACAAAAAGCCTATAGCACTGACCCATCCACCCATGAACTCCCAAAGTCTTTCCAGCTATTTCCAGTGCCTCACACTCACTACAGATGGAGCCACATTCCTCAAGCCCTGCTTCTCTAAGCTCCTGAGCAGGTTCTCAGCAACACCATGGATGTTTGGAGCACAGTGATAACCTCTAGTGATCAGTGTATGAAGAAGGGGGATGCTGCCTTCAGCACTGGGCGGCAGCTGATGGCAACACAGAGACCATCAGAAGGCTCTCTGAGCAGACTGTGGTGTTCTGGAACACCAGTCACAACAGTCTGAAAGCTTTCACAGGGAGAACGTGGGTTAAACACTAGGGAAAATTTGATGCTTTTACGACATTAAGGTAATGGAAGAACCTGCTGAAGCAGGCTGTGGAATTGCCATCACTGGAGATGCATCCAGGGCTGGGCCAGACGCTAGTTTATGAATAATGGAACCAGTCCTGAAACTATGCAGTGGATGGACTTGGTGACCCATTAGCGGTCCTTTCCAACCAAAACAGTCCAATGATCTAAAGCATAGTTCAGTCTGGAATGAAACTGCTTTAGGAAACCTCTTGAGAAAAACTTACTCAAGGGGAAATTTGCTACAGAAAATCTACATTTTAAAGGAAATTTGCTTCTAATTTTTGTGCAAGGAAAATTAGAATAAAGCTTAAAAAGGTGCTATAATAAAGTTAAGTATCAGGAGCTGGACTCACCATGTATTCCATATTAGAGGCCACTGGGTACACCTGACCTCTCAGCTTATTATGGAGCATCAGTATCTCCTGTCTGTCAGAGAATAAAATGGCTCTCTTGGATCTGGAGTTAATTTCCCCATCCTGATATTTACTCAGAATGCTCTCCAGGTGACTTGAGTTTGGCAGGATAAAGCACTCAGCTGACTTTGTCAGGAGCAGCACACATCCCAGATGAAGGATCCAATGCAGGGCAGGATTCATGTTTCCTCCTCTATGAAGACAGAGATGGTAGGAGGTTTCCTTGCAGGGACTCCTGCAGTTCCGCACAGATCTGGACTTTGGGGAGAAACAGGCAGTTAGATTTAAGCCAGAGAAACTCTTGGTGTGTATGACCCGCAGTGATGTAGCCACACAACCTGTATTATTGCTTGGAAAAGAGTAGTGCTTACAGTATAAGCAATTACTGTTCACCCCAGTGACAGGAGGACCTGAGCAACACTATAAGTGATGGGAAATCTGTTTATTACACCAGGCAATGTACTGATGTTGTACTGGGAGACAGCATTTCCCAGACACTGCAGCAGATGCCTTCTCCACCATAGACACCATGATTGCAGGTGTCAGCCAGCAGCACCAGCATCTCTGAACAATCACGCCTCCATCAGGTGGGAAGTATTTAAACCTATTTGCCCAAATAGCTGTTAGAGTGGAGAATGAACATGAATAAAAGGGAAACTAAACTTCCCAGCAAGCTGGATTGCAGGGGTCAGACACCGGCAAGGGCTATTTCTGCCAATAGACTCCAGCAGAGCAGCTGCCAGACCCTGTGAAAGCGGCTGTTTATGTGAAATGTCACTGTAACATCGAGCACCAAAATCCCTGCTGGCGACTGACGCACTGGGGTGTTCTCGCTGACGCATCCCTTCACAGCAGGTGGGAGCATGGCCAGCAATATGAATTATGGCAGATTAGGAGAGAAGCCAAAGCACCCATCCAACCCCAGCCAGGAGATCCCATGCATGCTCTGTAGCTGTCAGTACAGAGAGCTTGAAGATATGGTCCTGATTTGGTCATTGCCAGGTTTGAACGGCTGCTTTTAATCCCTTTCCCTTGCTCCATGGTGCTCCTGGCTCCACCTGCCATTTCCAAACTCTTTCTCCCTTCTTCTCTCCCCACCCTGACTCCTCCATCTAATGAGCCCTGTGCGTCCTGGCTGGTTTTACTTAGATCATGAGCTATTCAGGGAAGGAAAATGTGCTGCTGTATTGCTCCGCAGCGCCTAATGCTCCTTAGGTGGAATCTAAGAGCCACTAAAGGAGAATCAATCTGTCAGGACAATAAGCATCCGTACAGAAGGTACAAACACACCAGCTCTCTCCTTAGAGGAAATTTTGGAAGAAAGCTTCCCCATCCCTGCCCTCAACACTGCATGAGGATCTGGGTTTTGACACCACTGTTACAAGACACACAAAAAGCATTCCTATGTAGGAACAAACCCCAGATTAACCGGAATTATTCCAGAAGTTTCAGCCCAGTGACATGGGATTTAGACACACTGAGACTGGATGAACTGGAAACCATCCGAGGCAGGGAACAACCTTCCAGCTCCCAGCTGGAAAAGCTGCACTCAAGCACAAAGTCCCAAACCCCCGTTCCCCAGACCCAGGATGACAGTAGCAAACCCAAGGTGCTTTACATTAAAAAAGGCACCGAGAACAGTAAGAACTCCTGAAAACCTGTTGGCTGTCAACATAAAGGAGATAAAGTCCCCATCTGAGCCTTCTTGGACTGTATTAAGGCAGATGAAAATCAGCTGCCCACAGTCTCTCTCCAGGTGGAGCATTAAAGCCTTTGCCTGTGTAGAACAATGCAGGAATGTGATTTGCTCAGTTAGTTCAGGTAACAGCGTCTCATTATGTCCTGCTCTGCAGGGCCAGTCAAACACACACACCTTGTCCCCAGCTCTAGGCGCACCTGAAAGACAGGACGTTCGGTGGCATCGGGACAAATACTGCTTTAACTTCATCCTCTTCTCAGCCCCGTTTGTTGGCACTCGCTTTCCCCCACAAGCAGCTTTCTAACCCAGCTATAGAGGGATAAGGGGAGGCAAAACGAGCGGTTGCTTTTGTAGACTGTCTGACCCAAATTCAGGGAACAATTCCTACTTTGAGGCACTTCCCTAAGCATTTAAAAATAGACGCTGTGCCACAGCCGTTCACAATGCAGCCATTTAGCGCAAGCAGTTTGAACTGCAGCCTGCCCTGTAGGTAGAGCAGGCAGGAACAGACAGCTAATAGACGCTGCAGTTGTACCCCTTCATTTGGCAGGGTGCCCTTTGCTAAATAGGAGCCCATATCCACCACCCATTTAAGGCAAACACTGAACTTACAGAAAGGGCAGCTTGAAGAAAAGTCAGCTGTAACACCTGAAAGCCCAGAGGAGCTGCCCCACTCACGGCATCTCAAGGAAGCCAATGCGCCTGGTTCCCTGAGCAAGCCAAAACCTTGCAACAGATGGTGCATTATTCCTCGGGATATTCTTCCCTGTATCCCATTTGTGATACTAGCGGCCCTCTAAAATTAGGTCATTTTGGCACTACCTTCTTTTCACTTAGGGAGTGCAGGTCCCTTCCTCTGCTTTGGCTTGAGGTGGGGAGTGCTCAGCATCCAAAGGAAGGATGATCAGAGAGGGCTAGGGAGCAAAAAGCCAGATTAATTGGAAGAAGCAGAAAGATGCTGAAGTTTCAGACAGCTCTCATCGATTGACATTGATGGACATCATAGATTTCAAATGTCCATCCATTTGCCACTCTCAATGCCCTCATGCCCTGGTGCAGCACAACACTTGGACATGTGTTAAAGTGGGACAAGTGCCCTGCTGAGCTGGGGCCGTGCCTCTGGGATATATTAGGAAGACGGGAAATTCATTGAGGAAGGCGGAAATTATGTTGGGATTTGACATTATTCAGAGAGAATTATCAGCTGACAGTCAGCTGAGGGAGCCTCTGCTGTTGTTTTCAAGGATGCAGGAGGAGCATTAGCACATCGCTTTAAACACATCAGGACCTTGATACTGGTGCCAGGTAAACATCTGGGAGTGATCAGAAATGAGTGAGTCAGCAGAAACCAGCTTGTTGATGTGCTGAAAAGTCTGTCCAAAGCCGGGGACAAAAGGGAGCTTCTTTTTGGGTCTGAGCAAGTTAAACAGTTAAATAGACTTTGGAAAAGACTATATTTAGAAAGCTATTTCCCCAGCTAACGGATGGTGTCTGCACTGCACAGAGGAGTTGGTAGCGTCTGAAGCCTGGCATGCAGCTCTGCCTGCTAAAAAGCCACATGCAGGCTGACTTCTGCACTTCATTACATCCCCACTTCACCTTATTCCCCACGGCTATTGATCTTTAGCTGCCTTCCCTTGTAAAGTATACGAGTGGGTGTCTACTCCTTGGGAATGGATGACATTTACAGTTAAAGCCTCCCGGGACCTGAAGAGTTATACATGGAACAAGCTGACAAGGCAGGAAAATGCAAAAGTTAGCTGGGAATACCAGCAAAGCATCTAAACTAGCGAAGCAGAGGGGAGCCAGCCTGGGAGCAGCTTTTAGATTGAGCTGACTTGGGATCAGCTTCTACCATGTGCAAAGAAATCCGGCAATAAAGCCACAGCATACTTAAAGCATTAAACCCCAGATCATCTGTTTAACCAAGAAGCACGCATCTCGAGCTCGGAAGAGCTGCGCTGGCTTCAAAAGAAAAGCAGAATGACAAGTCCCTTGACGCAGGACATAGCACTGCACAGAACACACTACAGATTCAACATCTTCGAGGCCACGGGCCAAAGCATCTGGATCTTCCATTACAATCCGCTCCCACAGAACTGAAGTGGGTGAGTTTCTACGCAAAACCACATGGAAAACCCACTGGTAACAGACACAACATGTGGCGACACTGTGAAATTCCTTTTAGACAGGGCTTAAGAGCAGAGCTGAATAAACACAGGCTTCCTGGAGCAGGGTAGGTGTGCCCATGGGTAGCCAGCTATTAGAAGCTGCTGCAGCATCCCTTAGATTGCTTCTATTTGTGTAGAAACCCACTCCTGTACTTGCAAACTCCTCCCTTTCATTCAAGATTAATCTTGCAGTAACCTCTGCAAAGCACACATAAGGGGAGTTCATGCAGTGCTGTGCTGTTTAACACCATGCAGACAACTTTTTGGAGAAGTTACTTAAACTGCTTTCTGAATAGAGACATTTCCTGCACAAACCTCCCCTAAACCCCCAAAATCACATTTCAGGAGCAAAGACCAAAGCTTACACTTACCTTGCTGAGTACTTCAAAGTCCCAAGGAAATTGTAGCTCCTCCAAGCCTGGAAAATCAATTCTATATCTGAAGTATTTAAGCTAGGAGGAAAAGGATGAAATCAGCCTCAGGAGGCGCGAGATGTACAAGGTCTCAGCTCAGCAGCTTGTACCAACTGCAGTCTCACAGAGCTCCCCAGTGGTATTTATGCTCTCCAGGCAAAGAGGACAACCCTGGATCATCCTGTTTGGCAACAGGCCTGTAGTAATAAGGAAAGAAGGGAAAAAGAAGAAGGGGGGTGGGGGACGACACACTACCAAAAGGAGGCAGGAGCAAGGAGCAGAGGGGTGTTGCTTGGGATCCCAGCAGTAAGGAGACAGTCATTGGGGCTCAGCAAATTAGGACCATCCTCCCAAAGGCTGTAACACCACATGCGGGGAGGGGGAGAGGAGGAGGAGTGCAGCCAGATGATCATATAAAAGGGTTTGCTTTGCTTTCCCCTGCAGTCAGCTCTTGGGCAGAACTCACAGCCCCACAGGCATCTTCTCTGTCACCAAGACAGACCCAATGCCTCGGTGAGGGGCTCCGGTGGTGAGGGAAGGGGAACTCAATAAAGGGGTTTTCCTGTGAGGGATTAAAATCCATCTCTGCTGCCAGGTCAGCCATTTCCTGCTTCCCACAGGGAAATCCCATAGCAGTCCTGCTGCTCCAGGGCTGACACAGCTCCATTTGACCCCAGGGGCAAAGCAGGATCCTGGCTCAGGCAGCAGGGCTGAGCTGGGATCCAGCCCTTGGGTACACTGCACGGCATCCCCTTTCTTCCCAGAGCTGACACTTGCTGGGAATCAGGATATTTATCACCCTCTGCAGCTTGTTCCCAAAGCTGTCCCGGTGCTGGCATTCCCTGCACACACCCGTGGCTCAGTCCTGCTGCAGCAGTTACAGGGAACAGGGGAAATAAAAGTTAGTGGCACATCCAGGCAAGGCTCACCTGATGCTCACAAAGCCCCAGCTTTCGCACCTATCTCCATCCCTGCATTCACTGTTGAAACACGGTTTTACTCACTGTGAGAGGAAATGATTGAGCAAAAGACAAGATGAAAGTTCCTTTTTTTTTGTTGTTGTTGTTGTTGTTGTTTCTTTTGAAGTAGGAACCAGGAAAAAATAAACCATTATCATGAGTAACACCATGAGCACATTACAGCACCTCTGCTGCAGCAGCCCACAGCAGGATGCTGCGGTGCTGAGTGTCTGGAGTGAGCAGCTCCAAGCATCACCCCTCTACCCCGGTCCATTGGGGTCCCCATGCCCACATGTCCCCCTGCAACAGCCCAGCCCAGCGGCAGAGGAGCACCCACCTCGTGGATTTGGCATATCCAAGCAAAGCAGCTGTGATATTTCCAAATCCACTCTCTAGTCCTCTCTCCAAAGTTCCCTGGGAAAGAAAAGACCCTCAATTCTTCCAAAGAGCCAATATTTATTTCTTTGAGCAAAACCCCAACCACTTACTTACTATTGACAAGAAGGGGATTTACAAGATACTCTGCTGCTGAGAGGCTTGTTTAAACCCAGCAGTGCTCAAAAAGCAGAATGACATTTATCACATTTGCTCAACAGCGCGTGCGCAAAGCAGCAAATACTGGCAGCGGAGAGCGGCTCCACTGAGCAAAGAAAATAACCTCTCTGAAGCCAGCTCTGAGACATAACTGCTGATTTAATCTCTTGCACTGTCCTGAGATCTCCTGAAAGAAACTTCTGGAGGCAAAACCTAAAGGGACTACGAGAAAGCTGGAGAGGGGCTTTTTACAGGGCTCTGTAGGGACAGGACAGGGGAATGGTTTAACCTGCCAGAGGGGAGACTGAGATGAGCTCTTAGACACAAGCTCTCCCCTGTGAGGGTGCTGAGGCCCTGGCACAGGGTGCCCGGAGAAGCTGTGGCTGCCCCATCCCTGGCAATGTTCAAGGCCAGGTTAGACACAGGCTTGGGGCAAGCTGCTCCAGTGGAAGGTGTCCCTGCCCATGGCAGGGGTTGGAGCTGGATGAGCTTTAAGGCCCCTTCCAACCCAAACCATTTTTTTGTGACTCTACACAGCAGATTCTCAGCACTTAGGGTGCATCTTCTGGTCTGTGCCTTTTAACCTGAGCTGTAGCTGAGCCATGGGAAGCCAGTCCTCACCAGTCAGTGCCTGTCCTACCCCCTGATACAGTCACTACACCCTCTCTGGCTGCTTTTCCTTACGTATAGGAAGGAACTTCGTACTGACACACTTCAAAACAAGCTGTGCATCTGAACCAACAACGTATGGTCCATCACTGGGACCTGGCACTTCCATTCAGCTAAAAGCAAGGCACTGCAACAGGGGCAGCTTGCTCCTAAAAAGGCCACCAACAGCAGCAATCCAAAGACTACACAGAACTCAGTTGACTGTAGGCTCTGCACTGCTTCACCTTAAAATCACTGCATCCTTCATTTTTCGTGCTTGCTCCTCTGATTCTCTCTGGATCAATGAGTTTTCCCTATCTGCAGGCAGTCTATATCATCAGCTGAAAAAAGATACAAGCAGCCTCCAGTTTCCTAACTTCCCTGAATAATGACTGCAGAAGTGGCGAACCATCATGCCCCTGCAATGGGGCCACTCCAAAACCATGCAGCTCCACAGCCCTAACAGCTCTCAGAAGGTGCCATTCACTCAAATTACCAGAATGCTGGATTTAACTCATTTTAAATCTCATGTACTGACATGCAAATGATTTCCAGACCTCAGAGAAACTCATTATGTTGTAATCTCCACAAACGTTCTTATGGGAAATTAATCCCTGTAGGATAGTTTGAGCTCTCTGACTTCTCCATTGACCCTGCTGCTTCACAGAGATTTGACTTTAATTTACTTTTTAATATACACCACTATGGTTTCACTGTACAAGTCATACATGGTTGTACTTAGGGATGAGCACAGCCTGGAATGAGACGTTTTATCCACTTCATTTTGTCTCAAGTCAGCACTTTTATGTCATACATTTGACCAAAGCCAAAACAATCAGAAGTTACTTTTAATCATTCAGCGTTATTACTGCCCTGATTATAACGTCTCCATTTCATATGTGGTAAAAGCCACATAAAGCAGGCTGCATATATAAGTATATATTAGGAGAGAAGGCTTTTAATGTAATAGCCAACGAATAGGAAGGAACACAGATTTCACTATGCCCTCCTAATTGAACATGCAGACAGCACGTCTTGATTTTCAACTTCAACTAAATTCCTCTTTATTTCCTATTCAAATAGTGGCTCAGCAATAACAGCACCAAACTGGGGCAGGGACAGAGCAAGAGCAGGGTGAGAGGCTCAAAGCCACAATGGTAACTCCTGTTGTATCTGGTTCTGATTCTTGCTGCAGATGGTTCCTTGCATCCATATACAAGATGAGGATGCCCCAGCCTCTTGACCATACACCTTGGCATTATCCAGAGGCTGCTCCAGCAGATGAACTGACAATGTGGTGACCCTGAATCACTGGAGTGAAAGGCAGATATTTATAGATTGACTCCCAAATGCAACTAACGCTTGGCACAATGAACCCCTATTTATTCTTTTTCACAGCTCTCCTGTTCTGGGGCAGCCTGAACTGCAACCACCCGGGTTCCCCTGCAGCTTCTTTTCCTCCTCGTAATAAAGAGGATCTTCCCAAACGTTTAGTCTGCTGCTGATATGCAAGAAGACAACTCCCCATAAAACTTCCCAAATACTGTGCTGTTTCCTCAGTGTAAAAACTAAAGTAAGACAAGGAAATAGGAAGACAAGCAGCAGGAATTTTAGACAATTTGGGAGGCACCACTGACCACACCAAATACAAGTGAAACATGACCTAAAAATTCACCTCGTTACTGCAGCTCACCATGGTTCCTGGTTATATCTGCAATAAGCCATGTTGAAACATGCACTTTTAATAGTCAAAACAACAGGTCCATATCTGCAGACTGAAACAGTTCAGAAATAATAATCCCACACATTCATCTTTGGAGATTTCACCCCAAAACAGAGAAGGTGAATTGCAATCACAAGCTCCACAGATACCACATCTCATTATTTGCCAATACAAATTCTTTCCAAAATCCTTTGGGCCATTAGAAATAGCCCAGAATAAACCCACGGCTGCGTGAATCCCCAACATCTGGGGAACACCACTACATGTCAAAGGCACTCCCTTAATTCCTGTTCAAACCCAGAGAGATTTAGGGTACTTTTATGAAGATAAACCTCTTGCTGGCATGCCAGGAAATCACCCAAAACCTATGCAGCAATTCTGGGAGCAGCTTTAGAGCTGGAACACCACAAAACTCAGGAATGCCACCATTGCCCTCTGCTGCGGTGCATAAGGGCCTGTCCCACGACATTGTCCTGGGGGAAAATTGTGGAAAACAGAACAATCTCTTAATTAAAAACCACTCAACATCCCCGCACCCCCAAATACCTTGTGCTTTTATAACCTTTCTCCCCACCCATCAAACCATTCCCCACATAGATCTGGCTTATGGCACAACAGCCTTTCAGCCTTGCACATCCCAGGTTTCTAGTTTTGAAGACTGTAGGTCCTAATGTATGTTTTTTAAGAGCCATTTCTTCAAAGATAGTTTAAGCATAAGCCAAATCCCACCAGATTCATGGTGTACTGGAGGGGGTTGTCTTGGGTGTTGGGTTTTTTGTTTTACATAATCACTTCCAGACAAAGCAAATAATCAAAAGGCTGCAAAATCCTCATTTTGCAACAAGGGGAGGAGTTTAATATAGAAAATAAAAATTGTGGTTATGTGTCCACATCACACTCTTGCCACATACACTTTATTTTCCTGTGAGCAATACACTGCAGAAGACAGATTTTAGCAACAAGTGCATTTGTAACATCCTTAGTGAGAAATCGATAAATTAAACCCATCTGAACTTCCATCTCATACCAAGGGAGAGATTTCAACACTTGCTTTTTAAACCGGCAATTACTCATTGTCATTTCTTTAGAGTAATTAATAACACTTGTAACCTGTTCCTGTGAAATAAAATGCAGAAGTGAATAGACAGGTTCAGGGTGAATTGCATCTTTGCAGCAGGAGCTCCTGTCTTGTCTTCCCCAATCCTGACAACTTTACAAGAGGTCACACGGGACCTCCCTTCTACGAGGAGAAAAGGTCCCTTTTGCACACCAGAACCAAGTTATGATATAAATTCATGTTCTATTCTCACTCCAGGGGATTACGTACACTGGACATTGGAAAAGCTGCAGGAGCTTCCATAGCTGCAAAGGAACACAGCACCACCCAAAACCAAAAACCTTCTGAGACAAAAAACCCCAGTAAATAGGATGCTCTTCAGACCAAGCCTACATTAGGTAAAACTGTATTAGGTGATTAAACTGCGGTTTAAAAACTGTAATATTAATCCATCACATCTGCAGCAAGTCTAAGCAAACCTGAGCAGAAATGCAAGCACAGCTATTTTAAATAATACTAAAGTCCCCTTAGTTGTACACCACTTCTTTCTTTCACATCCTGCTCTTCATTTCATCCTCCCTTCTTCATTTTGCCCTTATAAAGTCATTTCTGCTGTGCTGGACTCGACTCAAAACTGCTCCTCACAGGGGCATCTGCTCCAGGTGGAACACTGTTGTTTCTGAGACTGATGTATTATCTACAACCAAGACTTATTTTATTTATAGCAAGACTGAAACTAACACAGTGTTCCCTTTCCAACAGACAGCAGAAGACAAGGCTTCTGAAAGAAGAAAGTTGAACTTCACTGCACGTTCCCACGTCCTGGGAAAGCCTCGCAGGGCTGCTTGCAAACAGTAACCATCCCTGAAAAGTATTTCATTACACCTTTATTTTGAATACTCCTGTATTACAAATCTATCCACAACTTGTTAAGACATCTGTAAATAGTAAAAACCTTTTGCTAGAAACCCCCTCATCAGTCCAAATTGGACCTGAAGAGAAGGTCCAATTTGTTTCTACTAAAATACACCCAACATCCAATCTGCAAATGTGAACCCATAGTATTTGAGTAACACAACTCACCAACCATCTTGTCCCGTCAAAATCAAAGTTAACTACAAGGACTTGATATCAAGTAATACATTGATTACTGTCACCTGCAATTTCATCTGGGCTGCTCTCATAAACCTTCACTAACAGGAAGGGACCTTTCCACAGTCCACTGGAAGTACAGGTCAAAACACAGATGCAACAGAGGGGAAATACAAAGGAAGAAGGGATTTCTGCAGAACAGAATACTTCAAGCAGGGTGCAGACACAGGATGCAAATAACCACCAGTACCAATTTCAAAATCTGCTTCCTTCCCTGTTTGGAATAACTCCCCCATTCTTCTCAGATGTCAATGCCCAGTGAGCAGCCAGGAGCTGAGGTTTTCCCTCCGTGACCACCCAAAATCAAAGCAAGCTTTGGACAGAAAATTGTTTTGGAGTAATGTCACCAAAATCAAGAACATTATAGAATCACAGAACAGTTTTGGTTGGAAGCGACCTTCAAAGCCCATCTAGCCCAACCGCCCTGCAATAAGCAGGGACATCCTCAGCTGCATCAGATTGCCAAGAACCACCTCCAGCCTGGCTTTGAATGTCTCCAGGGATGATAAATCCACCACCTCTCTGGGCAGTCTGGGCCAGTCTTTTACCACCCTCAGTGTAAAGACTTTTTCCTCACATCCAGCCTGAATCTCCCTCACTTAGTTTAAAACCATCACCCCTCATTCTCTCACAACAGGTCCTGCTAGAGTCTCTCCCCATCTCTCTTACAGGCCCCTTCAAGAACGGAAAGAATTCAGTACTTCCCTTACCTCTAAAGGGAATGAAATGCTCTTGTGCTTCAAGAAAATCTCCCAGCACTCACTAGCCCCTTTATTCTCCATAGAAGCTTCCCATGGAATACCTCTCTTAGCTATTCAAAAACCTAAAACCTTTGTCAGAGAAGTTAGTTCAGCATTCTCAGCTGGATCCCAAACTCCACAACATTGTGATCACTGCAGCCAAGGATATCAATAAATGAGATGAAAATTATCTCAGTAAGAATTCTCACTTTGGAAAATACTAATAAAATTTGTTTAATAAAACCCCCAAGAAGATAGCTATACATTTGGATACCAAAGGTGACAAAATCCCATACAGCTTTCTCAGCATCAGGACCATGGTAATGATTTAAAATTAACACCGCCTAAAGATTCAAGAAACAGAAGATCATCTGTCTGAAGACCACATAGCTTCGAGCAGGGAGAACAGGATGAGCCCAAATGACCTGGCCACACCGTGGGACAGCATCACCAGGGGCAATTCAGAGGCAGGGAAGTCCCCAGCAATCCTCCACCCCATGGGAGTGTAGAAAAGCCAGGGGGTAAAAGAGGAGAGCTTTTTTCAGCAGGTATCGCTGCTCACCCAGCACCAGGCCAAGTGGAAGGAGTTTTGTTTCCACTGCCTGAACTGCACATCCACCACGACAGCTCCATACAACACATCATGCAATGCGCAGCTATGATTTAACATCACCCTACCTCCAACTGCCCCCAGGCAGAAGCCATGAACAACCTTCAGTGCTGTCTGATGTGGCCAGAACACCTGAGAGGGACGTGAATACCACACCAAGGGGCACATGCTAATCCCTGAGGCATGTGCAGGGCTGCTTCCTTCTTCTGAAAAAGCCAATGCTGCTTTTCAGCAAAGATCAGCACCCATCTCCTGCACAGACACTTAAAGTGAACCACATTTGACCAGAGTATATGCGGCTTCACCTTTAACTGACAAGCTGTGTTCAAATCAACCCTGTTTTCACCAGTAACAATGGTAACATTTCCGCAATCAGCAAAGAATACCACTATCAGCAAATTAAGGATTAAACGAGATACAGATTTTTATCAACAAAATCAGGAGGGAAGGCAACAGGAGCTGGTCAAGGAAATACTTCAACCAAAGTTTTCAATGAAAATGTCAACTGCCTAAAGAAGGGAATACTTCAGTCAAGTAAAACAACAACCACCTCAAGAACAACCATCAGGGCTTTCATGGAGGACACAGAAGGAACTCAATTCCTTTTCTGGCTGATGGGTGCTCAACCCCAGGACCACAACCCCAGTACGTGCCCACCTGGGACCTGCAGCTGTTGTGGGCTGACTGCTTGCCTCTCCCTTTCCTTCTCTCCTCGAAGTTCAATTCCATCTCAATGCTGAATGGGAACATTTCCAAAGTCTCAAGAAGTTGTAAGAGAAAAAGGAATCTACGCTAATTTGTGGAATGCTATCTACAGCCTGTACAAGTGCTATGGGGCTTCCAAGGGTAGAATTTACACCTGAGGAAAAACAAAAACCACACACACACACCTTAAACCAACTTTGTGACTTTTATTGATGGGCGACAACTTTATACTTCTAGGTATCACTAAACTGTGTACAATTAGGAACTTAACATTATAGGAGAGCAGACAGCAAAATTAAACGAAGCAGACTTAAAAGAAATGTCAATCTTAATTATTTGCCCATTTTGTTTTAAATTCATGTACACAGAAGCATAAATGCGGTTTTAAATTTCTTAATAGCAATAAAGTTACAATCACCCATCTATATAGACTAACATCTTAACTCCAAATATTTGATCTGCAGTGTGTACCGAAGCAGTTTCTCATCGCACAATTATCAAAATGTGTCTTCTTATTAGGAACCAGCAACTCTGCATTTCGTATGCTTGTACATTGTTTGAAGCATGTAGGACCACTTCCGTCTCATACACATCGGCTCATATTTTACCACTTATTAAGAACTACTGGGAGAGCAGAGAATATTTTTAGTTTTATTTCTTTTTTTTTTTTTTTCATTTTTAAAAAATTTTTTACTTAAACATTTTCACAGAAATCTACAAGTTCTGTTGCTGGTGCAGGGCTTTCTTCTATTACACAATTAGGAAGTGGGAATCAAATGCAAATCCCCTTTCATTATCTTAGGATTCAGCATTAACACAGATGAACTTTTTCTAAGTTAAGAGTTTACTTTTATTTTTGTGATTCATGAGACTGAGTCTTTCAACCAAGTGACTTCATTCTGCAAAGTCAAAAGTCAACACAAACTATGCTGTGCATAAACCCATGGCAGTTATCTTTATCACTTGACCCCACAGTTGCAAGGGAAGGAAAAAAAACAAAACCCTAAAGAAAAATAAAGAAAGGGAAAAAAAAAAAATCACTCAAAAGAGCATTTACAGGAGGAAAAAAAAGTTAGTGATAGTTGGCGCTCTACAAAGCGGGTATCTTGCACACACAGCGTAGAAGGGCAAGGTTTCACAGCAGGTCAACTCGGCGGTAATACAGGAGGTAGGCTGTGCGTTCTGCAGAAGGCTTCACCACCTGGCTCTGGTTGATCACTTTGACTGCCTGGTCATCAATGCGTAACCAGCCATTTAGGCCAATTTGGAAGACGTCTGTAGTGTAATGGCCACCAGTTGCGCTGTTTCCGTGATGATAGACAACTGCAAAGAGAAAGTCATGATGCATATATACACTATACATTGTTAAAACACCCACTGGAAAAGTACATAAAGAAAGAGCGGAACTAGACAGTCTTAAGGTTCTTTCCAACTCTAACTATTCTATGATTCACAGCATCCTCCTGGTTTAGCCAGATGATATGATCTTGCTTAAGCAAGAATCTGGGTTTGTTCAGCCTAGAGAAAAGAAGGCTCAGAGGAAACCTTATCATCATGTTCTAGCATTTAAACGACAGCTATAAAGGAGATGGAAACTCCCTTTTTACAAGGAATCACGTAGAAAAGATGAGGAGTAATGGGGAGTAACGGGATCTTCTGAGGAAATCCCAACTGGGCACCAGAGGAAAATTTTTCCCCAAGGAGAATAAACAGCCATTGGAATAATTCCCCCAGGGAAGTGGTGAACTCCCCAACATTGGACAGCATGCTGGGACAATGAGTCTAGGTCATGCTTTGCTAGGAAAAGTTGGACCAATGATCCTCGAGTTAAATCTTTTAAGTGTTAGTGTAACTTCTTGCTTACATTTGATGCTATGTAGTATATTAGTAATGCTTCTCCAGCATACCAGATCTCATGATTCTATGTAAATTCAGAATCAAAAGCATCAAATTGCTTTTTATGACTTCCCAAAGGATCTTCTGGGAAGGATGTGCCTCACAAAGATCATCTGAAACAGTGCAGCACCCCTTTCAGAGCTTCCAACATGAACTGCCACACTTAGCAAGATACTATTAAGCTAGACGTTGGCTCTGTCTGCAGAAGACAACAGTATACTGTTGCAACTGTTTGTAAAAATAAAATAAAAATAAAAACTTTGGGTAAAACTATGTAGTACTCCAAAGGGAAGAGACCTTTTAAGTACATAATTCTAAGGCTGTATAAGCAAAATTGCAGGCAACTTCTAGGAATATGTAAGACCTATAATTAACAAGAACAAATAAAAACCAGAAGGTATTGCCCTATTTGACAAGAACATAAGTATGTAATTACCAAATTCTTTACACTCTTTCAAGACTAGTCACACTTCAAACTTACTCAGATCTTCCTCACGCTTCTAAGAAAATGAACATTTTAGAATAACTGGAGTTAAGCAAAGCAAAAAGGCAGTATATACTACATCTATACATACTATTGGGGGAATTCAGAAAATAAATTTTTTACAGTAGCTTAAACTTGAATTACTGATTTCTAACATTTACTTTTAGATAATTAGACAAATCCTGGATAACAGCTGAAACTTAGTTCTTCAAAAACGTATTTAGTAATTTAAAATTCATCTAACAAACTCAGTTTCTGAAGATGAGAACTCCTCTAGTGACTCAAAAATGAACAGTTTTCCACAGGACTTAGAAAAAAATTTCAGCGACACGCTTTCTTCAAGCCACCTTAAATACACTGCCTAAACTTGTCCCATAAAAACCACTATCAAAAAAAAAAAAGAAATGAAACTGGCAGAAACGTTCCTGAATTTCCACAAGAGACAGGTATGCTATTTCCCTCTGTAACCTCAGTGGTCACAAAACTGGATCCAAACCACCAAGTCACACAAGGCCACCAGTAACTGGCACAGATTCGGGGACGTAGAAGTGAAGACCTTTGGTTCTCCACTTTATTATGTTCTCCTGATGCCAACAAAAATAAGCAGGTGCAAACTGTGTAAGAACTTTAAACTTCAGGAAATTCATTACTGCCCAGAGGCTGTTTTGTTCGATATTCAAATGCTGTTTCTGGACTTTATTATATAAACTTCCAATCTTAACTACCAATTTAGGTATTTTGTGTACATGATAGACACATTGTCTTCTCACACAAAAATCACCATCTCCAAGTTAAACTTTTGCATCTACAATACACTATTCTTACCCTGCCAGCAACACTCATCTTGATGGCTCAAAAGGATGCAAAGCCAGCATTCAAACAGTCATTTCAAAGGACATCTGAAATTATTCTGAAAATATGTGGAATACTTTAGGCACAGTTAGATGTCAGATGTATTTCAGCTTCTGCTGATATTTTTTAGGGTGGATCTGTTATAGAACTCTGGTTTTGCGCAATGCTGGATCAGTGAGATACAAATACACACTTAACAATGCATGTGTATATGAAGGTATTCAAGAAAACCCCACTAAATACAAGAACCTGACACCCACAAGCTACTTCCATGGAATTTAAAAGAAAATATTTTACATAATCCAGGAAACTTCAGTGCTTCTAGAACGGTATATGCAGAATTTGTATTTGCAATACAGGGACTAGAAGCATACAGATAAAATACCTGCAAAGAGCCTGTAGGTTCTTTGGCCTTTAAATATTTTACTTTTCACACCAGGAGATAGTAGCTCTGGAGGAGAAAAAAAGTCACAAAGGCAATAGTTAGCAATTTTAGAAATACAATTTCAAATGGATCAATTATTACTCCGAGAAACCAATATCATCATAAAGGAGAAAATGTAACTAAATTGCCTTCTTTTAGACACTAAAGAATGTTCATGGTTCTGATACCTGGCAATCAAGGGAATTAATTCTGAGGTTTACTGAATGCTAACATTAACAGAAGGTTTAAAAATGCCACCAGAAAAAATGAAGGGGGCGGGGGGAAGAAGATGTGGATGGAGTGGGGAAAGATCTACTATTGTTTCCCTTCATTCCTAATGTCAGCCAATGACAAAATCAATTTCAGATTCCAAATCATACTACAACCATTTTTGTCAGTCAAGGCAAACTGAACTAGTTCAACAAATTTATATTAATATTTTATTTTAAAAATTTTCTCTAATAAGTAAAACAAAAAGATACTGACAATGTACACCTCTCACTTGAGATATGAGTA
Source organism: Myiopsitta monachus (assembly GCA_017639245.1). Classification (NCBI taxonomy): domain Eukaryota; kingdom Metazoa; phylum Chordata; class Aves; order Psittaciformes; family Psittacidae; genus Myiopsitta; species Myiopsitta monachus. The sequence continues at coordinate 100,557,045 of CM029941.1, read as the reverse complement.
ACCATTCATCTCATTCCCCCCCCCCCCCCATCACAGCTAACAGTCAATTTCTCAGATCAAAACAAAACGCATTTGATTTGGCAAGCTTCAGATACTGGATTACATGCAAACTCTCACACTTTTTAAAATCAGTATCTCTTAAGATAATTGTTAAATGAAAGAACTTGGCTGTTTAATCTCTGAACTACCTTCAGGTTCCATTTTCTATAAAACACCAGCTTCTTTTCATCAGCCACTGTATATAACTATAATATGCCATTTCTCCGAATGAAATCTGAGATAAAACTATACTTGGCAACAGCCTTGTATAGAAACACACTCCTCATTCACAGCAGGATCACTTCCAATATTTGTCCTCAGTAGCCTATAACCTTATTCCTTAAGTCTGAGGGGACTTATTTGGCCAACCCAATGTTCAGGACATGCCAAAGGTATTAAAATCTTCTGCCATACTGTTCTTCACAAAATGGATGCCCAAACTCATATAGAGCAAGGTATCAGGTACCTCATGAGATACCTCATATCAGGTACAGCAAGACTGAACCCAGAACCCCAAATACATTCCTGTTTTATGAGGGAGGAAAAAGGAAAAGAAAGGGCAGCATACAAGATTATTACCCAAATTACCAAGTCTCCAGCCAAAAATGGAGAAGAAAGCTTGTGCACAAGAAAACTGAAACACAGATACCCCTAAGAAACACAGTATTATCTTTTCCCTAAAGAGGGAAGAATCTGTTAAAATATCTTTACCTTTACTAATTTCCAGATCAACAAGATACTCAATATTCTTGATAAGCTTCTGACATCCACCAGTCTTCTCATACACAAACCGCTTGAGGTGTAAAACAAGAACAGGGGGGAGTTCTTCTAGTGTCACTCTTCGACTGATCTCCACCTAGCAGATACACAGAACAAAGATGAAGAAAACCTGTACATTTTTGTTAATTGCTCAAAATTACTCCTTTAAATGAGGTACGACTATTTCATTTTAAATACACTAACAGAAAAAACACAGATTCACTATTGTAATATTAATTTATGGCAAACACTGCAGTTCATGACTAGAACACACTGAATCTTCAACCAAAGTGGTTTCTCCAAAAACTCAATACTTTCAGCAGAATGTAATGTGCTAGAATGACCACAGATATTTAGCTTCTGCAGTACTGAAGAAACACCTTGCTGGAGACGCCCCCCGGAACAACTCCTCATGGTTCTTTAGTGATTAGTAATTCTTAGGAAGCCATTATATATTAATTGAAGGTCAACAACTTGTAACACAGTTGCTGTTTTCAGAGAACTCTGAACAACAAAAGACAACTGCATTACACCTCAGTACCTGATGCAAGAGGTTTTGAAAAGCTATTTTTATTTCTAAAAGCTGATATCTTTTTATAAAAAGCTGAATAAAACGAAAAATAAAATGCAATCCAGATTAACACAATCAGAAGACAACAATTTTTGATTTTCAGCTTTATCAGTCATCCTGAGTTCCCCTTCTGTAAAACGGAGATGAAACTTCTTCAATACAGATTCCGAAAATTACTACCTGCAAAGTCCTGTGCTGCTTGTACAGTTCAATCTTAATACAAGAACAGCTATTTCAACTTGTCCTGTAGATTTTTTTCGAAGGAAGTTCATTGTGAATGCTTGTATTTCCATTCAGAGTCTAAAATGTAAGCCAGAGCAAACCTCCAGCACCTAATTTGAACACCCATTTCTTCCAAACCCAATAACTGAACACTGGATTATCAGTAAAGAAGTTAAAACCACATCCAGTAAAAACCAAAAAATGACTGTCAGAAGAAAATCTACGTGGTAGATCACGATGACCTTGCATTGCAAATGTTTCTTTCACATGGAAGACAACTGGAGAAACAAATGTTCTCTACCATACAAAGAAGACAAATTTCAGCTATCCATCTTTAGCTTCTCCAAGAAAATGGTCTTTATCTAACTGTATTATCATCTGGAGTATTTACAAAAATTACAGATATAGAAATGAATGTCAGAATGAAGATGAACGTCAGGAGTACTAGAAATGAATGTCAGAATGCCTCCTTCCATCCTACCTACTGAGAGACATTATGAACAGTGTATTCAAAAATTCCATCCAAGTAATCCACGCACAACACAGATGTTATTCACTAATGCACGCCATAGGAAGCAATACCTCAATGGGGAAAAGAAGCTTCACACTTTTCTTACTCTCAAGTGTTTTTCTATTGCAATTACTACTAGTATGTACTGTTATTACTTCAAAAATACCAAAAAAGTTTGCAGAGCTGCATAGGAATATGGTATGAAGTGTCCTGGTTCTTGGAAGTGACAGTGAATCACAGGGCTTGGAGATCTCCACTCCATCCCCTCTGTGTCAATGATAACAATTTGTATGATTTCTGACTGGTGTCTCTCCAACCTTCTCCTAAAGCAGTGAAGACAACTCTACAAGCACCACAGGTAACACCTAGTCCAGGTCCTATTCCTGTTTACTGTCCAAGCATCACTGATAAAGAGCAGCATTTTCCTTTTCAAAGTAGCTATGACATATAAAGTTTTACATCTGGTTCTACCTCTCTTCTTCCATGTTTTATTTCCTTTTAAGGCTGTGTACAGTAAAACAGTCAACTACACAGTGTCAAGAACACTACTGAATGGAGGTGTTACCGGTTATTGAAGGATTTCAGATTATTAATTCAGAGAGAATGATGAGAAGTTTTACAGTTTCTACCAGGCCTACCACCAATCAGTATTTTCATCTTTGATTTGTAAGTGCAATGGGTAAATCAAAACCCCTCGAAGAAAGCCACAGATAGTAATGCAATCAATCATTCTGCTACAGGAGTTTTCTTCTTAAAGCTAGAGTGTGCTTTCAAAAGATACTCTGAAGAGCTGCTCCTTTACCAAGAACATCTGGCAATCCCCAGGAACCAGGATGTTAAGATCAGCTAAGGTATTTAACTCGTAACAGCATGTATTATTACCACAGTTCACCCTGTTAACACACACTCCAGTAAAATCTCCAACCAATTACTACACTAACTCAGAAGAAAATGCTTACTTAAAAGCATGGTTTTGTTTAAGAGCTAGTTCTCTTCCTTTCAGTGTATGTGCTCACGTGTAGTATGTTTTAGTACTGCAGGACACTTTAAAAGAGGTCAGTACCTCTTTTGTTAACATAATAGTGCTCAACTATTTGTAAAGCAAGTGCTGCATAAAAAGCCTTTAAAAAGTTTAGTATTTGACTGTAAAAAGGGATCAACAGAACACACCTCTTGCTTGGTTTTTGTGGTGTAACCCTGGACAGACTCTCTTGCCACCAAACTTTCCAATGCATCCTGAACTGTGCGTATCTTGTCTGACTGTATATCCAGTTGCAGGGTAAAGAAAGGTTGCAGTGTAGCAGACTCCTTAGAACTCTGCTGGTAAACAACAGACCTATGGAAACAAAAAAGAGAAAACATAATAAAGCATGTAATAAAGTAATATAGAACCTTCAAGTAAGAATGGACTGAAGTCCCTTTAGTAACTTTATTTATAGTTAATCCAAAACACCACACACAAATACAAAAGTTAAGCTTAAGTTTTAAACAACCCGAGTCCACTTTACTGCAATTTAAACGGTTTTCACATCCACTTAGAGCATGAGAGGGATTATATTTGAATTGTTTTATTTGTGCAAGGATCAAATCACTTACTGGATTAGCACAAAAAGTTTAAAGAAAAATACTGACATTTTTGATAATGCAGTTAAAAATACATGCTTCTGGACTCTTTTTGTGTTAAAGAGTTTTGAAATTATGTTTTCCAACAGGCTCTTGGAAGTGCAAAATACTGATGCTCCTCTAACTGTACTTTCTACTGTAAAAATCACACCTGGTTCCAGATTCTCCAATAAAAACATACAACATTTGTAGTAATTTCCCTAAAATGAATTTCACAGTGATTTTAAATTGTTTGCTTAAATCTTGCCACAGGAAATATAAATTATGCTCCCTCGAGGACTGGCATTTCCTTTTCCTCCCATCCTTTCTGTGTCCAGGTTTTGTCTGTGTACTCCTTGTACATAAACTGGAATCTTTCGGAAAACTGGCAGGAGTAACAACCTAGGCCACGAGAACATGTTTCCTGTTTGTTTAGTTTTGATTTTGGTTTGAAGTGTATTCAGTTGAAGCCTTCAAGCAGCCTGGCTTGGTGACCATTGTTCTGTGCAATGAGCAGTACACTCCTCAGCCACAACGTCACTGCACTAAATGGACACTTCCTGCTTTTAATTTTTCTTAAATTTCACTGAAAAGCACGCAATATGGCTGAAGAATCGTATTTTTTTTTATTTTCAAGGCAGTGCTTACATTAAAAAGACCCAGCTGCTACAAAAATGTGGGTTTATACAGCCAAAGAAATCATTCATTTCTTACATTGTTACGCTTCTTACAGTGCGTTACAAAGCTTGAAAGTGGGAAGGTGATTAACACAGCTCTCTAATCCATGTAGCCGAATGTCTCCAGGTCATGTATGAAATGTTAACACACAGGCTCAATGCTGTACTGTAAACTCTTATCAAAAGCCCCTTGGACTCGGGCAAAGCCCTGAAGCACCAACAGAAAGGCAACATATCGTTATGTTGGCAAATATATATCCTTTACAGGAAAGAGAGCGTATGAAAAACAGTAGCATCTTTATTTCAGTTTAACACTTCCTTCTTGGCTATATTTAAGGACAAAACCTTCAATACATGGCAAGCACAGTGTTGCAACAAACAAACCCTTCACTGTATTAAGTCTTGCTACTTTTGGGTATACTTCCATAACCTTTTTTAAGCTAACCATTATTTAGTGAAATAATCAACAGAAAACAGCTGGAGTTGTTAGCTGAACCCATGACATTAGTCCATGTATTAAAGACTTAATTAAGAATTTTCAGAATAATATTCTGAAAAGAAAGTTAATGAAAAGCTTGCTAAAAAAATTAGAAAATACATTGCAATGCACCTTGAAAAGATTTCACTCAAAAAGATATATAAAAATTGATTTAATAGCAAAACCTTTACAGGACTATGATTTGCTATAACAACATTATTATGTTTCAACTGGTCAAGGAAAAATTCATCAAATTAATGGAGTGGGTACTGTAAGAACTCCACGTGAGAATTTCTCAGGAAAGCAGGCACTGCTCATTGCTACCGTGTTTAGACTACAACAATTTAATTGATGCATTTTTTTTTTTAAACAGCACGTTTGAAGGGAGAAGTTGGTACCTCACATGGAAATATTTACCAGACCTCTAACTGCCCTGTGAGCTAGCCTGCATAACAAGTATTTGAAATTCACACAAGCTGAAAGTAAAAAAGGGATTCCTGCAGATGGACAAAGCAGATCCCAATAGAACCATGTATCTTTGTACTTAATTTAAGTCTCACTCTGATTAACTTTTTGGGGTTGGCTTATTTTTTAAGCCATCATGCTTAAATATGCATTTAACAGACAATTAAAGCCTCAAGAGGACAGCCTGAAGCTTCCCAAGCCAAAAGATGCCAATTCAAACCATTTCTTTTCCTAGCTGCTTTTTCCATGCAATTTTTCCCCGTTTCTGACACCTCCATTTAGTGGAATTCTACTGGCAATTCTGTATTCAATCCTTCCTATCTCCACACTCAGCCTCTAGGATAAATATTTCCAGCATCACATGGGATACTGTTCCTGTGGTAAATTGTGTGATCTGGTTTGGAGGATAAATAAAGTGGATGTGGTAACAGCAGCCAACAGATGTCAGACTGGACCCCGTAATTCTGTTGCTTGCTGCAAGGTTTTGCCTTTTTTTGGTATTACCTTTGCTTTATGTGATTTTCTACAGCAGACAGTGTTCTCTTGGTATTAATTTAAAAACTAATGGCATCATGTAGAGATCTAATCAATTCTGACCATGATAAATATAATAAGGGTATTAACAATACCTTGGAGACATGGACATACATACCATCAATGTGGAATTTTATCAGTATGTATGAACACCTGTCTGCCAATTTCTACGGAAAATATAATTTTATTTGCCAGCTGTCTGACTCAAATCCCAGAAGAATAATTTAAGTGCACTTCATGGGCAGAAGGCACTAGCCCATATTATTCACACCTCTAGACTGAATACCTGGCAACACAGCGAGTCAAACACTAGCAATTAAGTGTCTGTTTCCAATTTAAAAATAATTCATCAAGTCTAGCATTTGTGTTTTTGAGTATGTTTTTAGCAAGTGTTTACCTTGCTTTCATTTTAAAATATACATTTCTCCAAACAAGTCAGAAGGCTTCCTTTCCAGAAAATATTCTTTCAATATCTACGTTCTGCCTTCATCTGGTATCAGACCTGAATATAAGCAATGTCCCACATTGTTTGCATTCCTGTAACATCTTGTAGTAATTTACATTTTTCCAAATTTCTCTGGCCTTTATCATTAACTATAACACGTAACTTTCCTGCCTCTGGGAAGCATAACTGTCTAAATCACCAACAGTTTACAATTTCTTTATTTCACTTTCACTGATCAGATTTAACTCTTAGCAAATCTCACTATGCCCTTGTGTCTTTATCTACAAAATTGGTCAAGACTCTTCAGAGGTCATAAAAATTAGGTGGCTCTAAAGTTCTTCAGAATTCTTAACGGATTAATACACAAAGCATAAGTCTTTCAAACTCATTCCCTATATGCAATTCAGGGCTTTTGTTGTCTAAACAGTCTATTCTTTTAAGACACTTTAAAAGATTCAGACTCAACAGTAAGTCACAGAATCATCTGATCACTGACCAATCCTTTGATCATTCTGAACTCTCTCTTGTATACTGAACTCTGTGGTAGAATGTTCATCTCCCCTGGCCTAAATGAACTGCATAACAGTTTCTTCCACCCAACTATCCAGTGGTGAAAAAATACAGAAAGTAAAGCAGAGGAAAAAGTTATCGGTAAAGGCAGAGCAGCCTGTGATCTCAACAGCTTTTTACAGAAAAGTACTATACCTTATATGACCACCAAAAATATCAGTAATTGGAGTCTGAACAAAGTCAGCCTGTCGAGTGACTGATGATTTGTTGCGAGGTCCCACTTGCTCCCATTCATCCTCACTGCCTTCCCCTTGTTCATCTTGCTCCTCTTCCTCATGAAGAGTCTGAGAATCAGGGCCATTGGAAACTGAGAATTCTTAAAGTGAAGAAGAAAAAAAAAAACACATTGATTTTTGTATAAATAAAACATGCACACAGATAAGAATTTGAAAGATAAAATAAAACCCAATACAAGTAATTTTCAGAAGAAAAAATGTTTTCATAGACAGTGGATTTGAGAAAGTAAATGAGAACAAGTATATTCCAGGCTCACTGTCAGTTGGACATATCCATGTATTAACAGAATGCAACCCACTGATGACTGTATGTAAACAGATGGAGTTTTCTAGCAAAGTTTGATATATTTTTAGTAGTAAATTCATGGGTTAGAAAATTAGAAAGTCAAGTGTTATTCTGGAAATGTAATTATGCCATTATTAAATACAACTCCTTTTCTGCACAGATATTTTACAGAGAACCCAAAGCTTAGCAAATATTTTCTTTGCAAGTGCCGGTCAGGAGGCTATAAACTGCACACAGCTACAGAACAAAATATGGAATGATCATTTTATATCATAAAAAATTTACCCTACTAAAGAGAAATTGGATAACTAGTGATCTTAATTCTATAGTTTGCTAATATTTGGCTAAGACTAACAGTGTTTTGTTTCATTTTTAATAGCAGACCCAGACATAAAGCCACTATAAAATAAAGTGACATTTTAGTCTGCATACAAATTCTAATACTTCTTTAAAGAAAATTTCTCCAATTTTGTCAATAAAAATTTTAAAACAATTTCATATGCTCCTTTTTACATTAGATATAAATTAGCCATTAGTCAAGAATTTTCCACTTCAAAAAAAGATCTTAACAGTGGTTTTAAAAATCAGTGGAAAAAACACACCGACGTATTTTTCAACTGCCATGGAGAAAGCCAAAACCCCAGTAAATAACTGACACTGCAGGTATTATGAATGGCAGACAAACATATCCATGCTTAAGACAAGATTAGTCAACTTGAGTTGCTTAGTTGAGCTCAGTAAAAATTTGTAATACAGAAATGTGTCATTCAGGACCACCAAGTAAATGGCTTATTATTACTGTTATTCAGAACATTTACAGAATGATTATGCTTTTCCAAGTACCCAGTAACACTTGAGATCACTTGTAAATTGGACAGAATGGACTCATTTTACCCTTTGGGCAGATTTCAAGAAAATATTTGTTAATGTCCAAGTCCACTAAAGCATGGCATCCTACACCTATATGAACATATACACCAAGCATTGCTCTATTACAAAATCAACACAAAAAAAGGAAAACAAACAAATCCACTAACTTTCATTATGTGGAGAGAGAAGTTTCTTTAGGGTCAGCATTTCTTCATGTAGTCCATTGAGGATAAATCCCAAGTACTCTTCAGCATCCTCTTGCCTGCCCTGAATAATATTTGACTTTCCAATTATTATGTGACATTTTCATGTTCCCATTTCAACAGCAGGTAAATGACATTGAACATATAGCTTTCTCCTATTAATTTAGCTAATTAACCAACTACTCAGTCCAAGCTATAAAGTCAAGTAAAGTTTAAATTTTGCAATAACCACCCCTCATTTTCTGACAAAAAAAGTCAAGAAGAACTAACACATCAGCTGGTGAACTCCCACAAGCAGTAAGTACACACATAAGCTTGATCTGGAAACAAGCATTTCTACATTCCTCTCAATACAAATTCAATTTAACATGTGAGTTGGGTGGGCTTTTTGCTATTTCTTTTCAAAGTAATATTGAAATTTGCTGCCAAACCACGGCCAAATCAAAAGATGGCTTGGACAATTACTTCTTCTTTAAATTGAAACTAAACCTAAAATAATATTTTGAGGTCTCTATATCCTTCAACCCTTCCAACCTGAATCCCAAGCAGAAATGAAAAACTGTCCATTTCTTAAATACAAATCCATAGGCATCTTCTTTATGAAAAAGAGGTGGTCCATTCCAATAGTTGTTTTTTCATTATTCTGATTTATCAATGTCAGAATAATCATGACAAATTTGTCACTATCACGACAAATTTCTAATTAACATCTTCTGGTAATTTAAGTCTCAAGACAGTCTAACTTCATTACAAAGAACTATCAGCTAGTTGATGTTCTTAGTATTTATGCACAGAACCTGATGTATACCTTTACACTGCTTTAACAACTGTGAGTGTCTTGCCATGCAATTACAAAAGTCAAAGATTTGGAGGTCTCACCTTTTCTGACAGACTTGACTTTATAACAGTCAACAGCCTATAAATATATGTAGGTTCGAAGGCAGCTCCTGGTCTGATATCTCTCACAATTTTATCACCTAAAGCTGAGAGGCAAAAGAGAAGTATATATAAATAACAAGATGTAGATAAGGTTTTCTACATTATACCTCCATGTTCTCTTCACACATCACTAGATTTCTGAATCCAAAATTATTTCTACTAATAGTTTTATTACAATTTTAGTGATTCAAGCTCAGAATTCATAGGATATCACTCTTACACGTAAACTTTTCTTAATTAAAATACATCTTAGATCACCCTATGTACTTACAGATGGCCTAGAATATTACTCCTTTTTACAGTCAACACTCTGAAGATTAATAAGATCCACAGCCATCAGAAGAGAACAATTCTAGTTCTATTTAAATCTTTGTACTTTTGTATTCAAAGAACACTTCCTTAAATCTTTTATATATTTGTAATTCTAACAGATCATTTTTCCTCACTGCAGAAAAAAAAAAAAAAAAAAGCCCAGACAAAAAGCAGCCTGACAGCCTGTTCAACCTAATGATAATACAAGGCCTCAGAAACTTGATTTGAAAACTACAGAAGACAATAAAATGACCTAGAAGTATAATAAGTTGCATAAGACAGTAAGATTTGTTTTACAGAACCAAAACCTAAGCAGCAAACCACAGAAATGTCTGAACTGTTTGGAAATCGCTGGAACAACCAGCTCCTTGTGATATTTTCTTATAATGTTACATAAACACACTCCTGAAACTGGCTTTTATAAGTTTTGTATTACAAGAGATTTGGTTTAGAGATTAAAAAATAAAACTACACGACAAATGTACACTTCTACCGTTTTAAGAATGAAATAGGGCATAGGATGGAGAGGAATTAAAAGCCATGATAACAGGTAGGCAATCTCTAATTGCTAAAGGGACTTATTATGGCCCTATTTTCTTCCAAATGAATGCAAATCTTTAGTATTTAAGGAATAATGATAGAATTGAGCAAGTTGATAAGCCAAACAGCTGGAAATATGTAACAAAGGAAGCAAAGTAAAATCCAGTAAGTATCAAATGATTTTGTTAGAAAGGATGTATAAATCCTTATTTATAAAAGTAAAATTTTTACTTTTAAAGGAAGTATAAATCCTTATACATTTGATCTACCAAATGGAATTAAAAAATGTAAGGTGGAACACCTATGACTTCTTGACATGAATCACCAGTAAGAAAAAGGGTTAATGCTGGCAGAAAACCAGCCACAAACTTCTTAAGATATCAAGAAACTCTAAAAGTCCAAAGAGCCAAGAAGGGAATCAAGCATCAGTCTTTAAAGGTCTTAAGTACAGCACACGATGCAGATCCTTACCACAAAAGCCTTCCGATCATGATTTTAAGACTTTTCTCCCCCTATGCCCACTCACCTTGTTTTGCTTTAGGAGGTACAGGCATATTAGTGAACTCATTCATTAAACGAACACTGAAACAGAACGGAAGGAACAACTAGACATGAGCAGCAAGTTAAGACTCAGAAGGACAAATAATAAAAATAGATCACTGTAAAAAAATAAGTAAAATTGAAGAATATAATTATGAAGCCTGAGTAAAGTTCAGACATAAAAATTAACCCCATATTGCTGATGAAATCAACTTGTTCAGTTAATTCTTATGGTTCATTTTTGCATATTAAACACCATTTGAAACTGATATTCCTCAGGCAACAGGAAGGACCTTCCTTGACTACTCAAGCTTTCGTAAAATACAAAGCTCATTATAGAAGCCATGTATTACCAAAAAACCACACATATAATAAGAAGACTTCTGGATACATATCACCTTTAAAAATCTGCAGTAAACATTCACTTGTTAAGATACTGCTGAATGAGCTTAATCTGATCACAGACATTTTGTCTTTAACAAGCTACTTACAAACTGTCTATCATTGGTGTTGAGGTACACGGCCGCTGCGATTTTGAATACATTGGAATGGACTTCATTAAATGATACATTGGAGGGCAAGCAACCAAGGCTTGCAGGGTCTATGCAGTGACATTAAGGAAATATTCGAAGAATGTAATCTGTACATTAGCCAAATATTCAATTATATTTAAAATTATATGCAAAGCAAAGCTAGCTCTATTATGTAGAGCCAGTAACTAGACTGGAACAGATGGATGGACTTTCATCACAACATTAACCATCAACGTACAGAATTTATACTAAAAAAAACCCCATCAATCTGTAACATGCTGTGATTTCACTGACACTTAATAATGTCAAGATTTTAATTTAAGGTGAAGGAAACACTAAGTCTAGGAGCAGGAGAGGAAAAGAACTTTCACAGGAAAGACTTAACAATATAAACAATTCGAAAATTGGCAAATGATAACCTCTAACACGTTTTCTGACAAGAATGGCAGCAGCCAGCTGACAGGATTCAGAAGTCAACCAAACCACAGCACAATATCTGCTGTGATGTAAGACATTCTGCACTATAAAGAAGAGTTTGGAGTGACCTTTAAAACTATAGTATATGTTGGGAGGAAATACTTTAAAAACACAAAAATCCATGTTACTTGGTGAGAACAGTGAACAGAGGAAATGTATTAGAAGACACGTGGGGTAAGCAAATCACAAAAAAGGCAGCGATCTCAACAGCCACAGACATATATTAACTTGATCACTACGGCATCCAAACACCAAGTTACAAATTCTCATGTAACATTTTAAGACTTTAAAAATGGGAGCCAATACATGAGTGCAGAACTGATTATGTCACTGCTCTCAGTTAGGTTATTACATTCTGCAGTAATTAGTCTTGAAACTGATCTTAATGTTTTTCTCTAGCAGTATTAGAAGTTAAAGTATCCTGATTGTCACTTGGAGTGAGCCACTGCTAACATACGAGATACAGATGTGCTAATAAAAAAAATTACTGAACTATCATAATACAGCACCGAAGAAGGCAGATTTCTGTTACGCAAGTTATTTTTTGGGGGGAATACAATTCTAGCCAATTAAGAGTGAGCTAATCTTCCATCCTGCTGCAAAACCATTAAACACTGCATTTACAGAAATATGACTGCAACAGCCTGCTCAACAGAAAAACAAGTGATCCACTTACCAAACTGCCAAAAAAACCCCAAAACCCTAGGAGTAAGAATACTTACTTTTAAGTACAAAAGAGAAATAACCACTTAAGTTAACGCGCAAAGAGACATGAAATTAGTAGAAATTACAAGAAGGTTTTCATTCACGAGAAAGTTCTGAAATATTTTGCCAGAGGGAATAAACTGCAAACAGGATCGTGCAACCAACTGCAGAGGGACCCTGAGCACAAAACACCCCTGGATTTCTAGACACTACCCTTAAACACTTTCATCACAGGTGTAGGATACGGAAAGACAGACACACTATAAAATACTTACCAGAATAATCCAGAAAAATTCTGACAGATATAATATAAAAGCTTTAACTTAAGTGTATTAGTTTTTCCCAAGGTAAGGATACAGCATTGATGTAGCACCAGTTTCCTTTGTTGATCAGTCCTCGTGGTTGCAAAGACACTGGTTTATGTATTAGTCTTATATTTTCCAGTATTTCTACAGAATGAGAAACAGCAAGTTGAGCCTCAATAAAACGCACATGCTAGCCATCAAGACAAGTATCTGTTGCTGCATTACAAAATAATTAAAATAAATCAACAAGACTCCCAGAAACTTCAGCAAGTAATTTATGCTCCATTTAAAACACTGCTCGTATTTCAAATCAGACATATTTCTTCAGCCCAAGACAGACAGGAATTTGGGTCAGGAGGATGCTGATACAAAAAGCAAACATCATAATTTCAAAACTGAGAAGACCTGCTTGTTTCTGTTTTCCTAAAATCAGATACTTCTATTTATATAGATATAGAATCACATTAGCTGTAATTCCTTGACACCACCTCTATTACATATTCCCCAAGGTGCTTCGCTTTGAAGAGATGACGCTGACTTGCAGTCTCCATTTACAAGTTTCAACATATACTAACTTGCACAAAAAATATCTTAGTGCAAACAGGATAGGCAGATGTTAATGTGATCTTCAAAACAGTACGTTTTATTTACCAGTTTAAGATTTCCAAAACCTCCAAGATAACAGGCTCACATTATACTGTGCCTACTGCTTTCCTGCTTTCAAAAACTTCAGCAATGGCCCAAGTTTAAAACTTAGAAACCACTGCACATAAATAAGTCTGCCTCAGTTATGAAATAGACAGCAACAGGGGGAGTTTTTCCAGGAAGTCTGACCTGTTATTTAGGTACCTAAATAAGAACTGTTTAAGGAAAATATTGGATCTGGTATATTTTCAATTTGCAAACTAAGGACTAGAGGCACACAAGACAGAATTAAAATTGCAAATAAACATAGCAATTGTCTGACAAGGGGATTATTTATTTTTGCAATAAGCATGAGGGCCTCTAAAGCCCTTATATTCTGTTGCGCAAACTTAAAGAGTTTGAGCTGTTCACTAGAAGGACTACCTAAACAGAAAAGATAACATGACAGATGGAAAAGCAGAGGCACTAAGCCATAACTAAGCAGAGGAGGCAGCAGAATTACAAACAAAATCCATGTCCTTCTACTTCGAAACTCCCTCTATACCTATAAGATCTTATTTCCTGCTGAGACAATCAGTTATAAATAAATAAAACCATACAAAAAAATGGCATATATCTAAAGTAGTCTTCTATTACATAAAGAAACTGCCACCTGAAAGGGCAGACAGCAAAATGATCTTAGCAAGACGATGAAAGCAAGATGTTAGAAAAACGATGACAGCAACATGTTAGCAAATATGTCAGCAAAATGATGACAGCAAGATGTTAGCACCTAGTGCTGATATAGATTAAAATTCTTCTGCGAGTATTGAAAGAGATGTTGCTAATTACTGCTCAAGTACCTCAGAGTATACTGTTAAAGCAGCAGTTTGAAACATGCTCACACATACAATCTTTTGGTTAATGTAACTAAGCACAGTTGAAAATTAGGGTTAAAATAATGAAAATAGTATTTATATTTTATATTGATGTCTATTAATAACTTTTTATATGAACTGTATTTTCCCTCATTTTTGTGTTAAAATATTACCAGGACCTTTAGCATCCTCTTGTGGCCATAAACGTGCTTTGTAAGCAATGTTTAGAACAATTACAGTGAGTTTTGTTTCGTAAAGAATTCTTTCGTGCACAGCAACTGCATTCAATACCACCACATTTCAATTTCACATCTAACATTTACACAATATCTAAAAGAATTTTTACACAAGTTATCATGAGAAAAATGCACTTAGAACCATGAGGAAACCTTAAAAATTTAAAAACCTGAAATTAGAAAGCAAACATCACTTGTTAGAATGTATTCACAGTCCCTTCGGTGCATATTGACTGTGACCTCCATTTGAAAACACATCTGAAACAATATCACCATGTTAAGAAATTTCTGTTCATAAAGAGAAAATATTTTGCTAAGGCTCATTCACAGGGTGGTGTTACTATAAATACCTGTCAAAAACAGACAAAAGGTAATTTCCTCATCAATGCAAGTCCAGAGTTTAATAAACGAGAAACCACGCGGATATGGTCTCCACGCTGAAGAGTTACGTGTTACAACTTGGCAATTTAACACTTGGCTTGAGACCATTATTTGGCAAATGCTATGTACATTGCTAAGATCTCTCTTCATATCTGGACAATGCCAGGACAACGCTGCTGGATAACCCACCCCAAAAACAGTTTCTGCAAGAACACCATCTGATGATACAACAGACTAGCAAAGTCGCTTATAAAAAAACCCAAACCTTCCATGCTTCCATTCCACAACTGCTTGCTCCAGTGCTTACCTAGCTTTATGAATAAGAAAACATTTTCTACTGTGTAACACTCAAGCACCTTTGTTTCAAATTATACTTAGTAATCCTTGCGCTGCTCACTGCAGTCTTGGGAGAGCAGTGAATCAAGGCTTACTTTATGAATTTGCTACATATTTAGAATTACATCCACAGTCACTCCAGCAATCTTATCCGACACAAAGTAAATCCAAATTTCCCATGTTTGCTAAAAGATTATGGCTTTCAGATCTTAATTCTGTTTTCACTGATGCGCTGTTAGATCACGCCCAAAGACGGCATTTCCATCGAGTCCTCAACAGAAACGACAGAATTTGTTATATTCCATATTTTCTACGTAAATTGGTATTACACACACTGGAAAAAAACTCTGCCTTCTTCAGCTTTGCTAGGGACATTTATCAATTCCCCAGACTGAATTCCACATCTTTTTATTCTCTAATACTACCACCAGCCACTCCCCTCGTTTTATGCTTCCACTTGATTTCTGTTCTGGTGTATCCTTCCATACTTGCATTTATTGGCTTCCCCTCTTTTTAATTTAGCATCATGCCAGATTTAGTCAGATATTGTTTATGTTCTTCATCTGAAATTCTGCCTGCCGTAAACAAGTTTTACATGCACTGTTAATTCCATCATCCACAATGAAAACACTGCAAGAATACATGATTCAGAAAATCTTTTCAGCTTTTCCCACTGAAATTTTTCTTGAAATTCCTAAGAACAGTTAAAAGAACAGCTAGTTTTCCAACCACTTATTTCCCTAGCTTACTTAGTTAATAATGCCTTACATAACGTTCTATCATCAGTTATGACATTACGTAAGGCATTATTAACTATCATCAGGTTATGCATCAGAGGGTAGTAACTATGAAACGTGGCAAGTGAAGCCCAAGCCATTCTTTTTTTTTAAGAAATACAGACCATACATGACCCTATAACCACTCAGAAACAATTATGTTTGTCCTAGCATCTAAATTAGGCTAAGGCATATAATTCGTAATGTCCCTTTCTAAATAGGCAAGTGCTGTATGTGCGCTCCTTTACCATTCTGATGTCACCTGCCTTTAAGTTTTGCCAAATAAACATCAGTGGTTCATAGTTTGCTTCAGAAGTTGATTTAACTTGTTCACTGATATTGCCCATGAGGCTCCTCACCACATGCCTTAGCCACCTGTTAAAATTAACTCTTCAGTGGTGCTCCTCATCAAGATTAACATGAAATTTGACTGTTTTACTTATTTTCTGCTCCTGATTTTGATCTCCTTATTTCATGTAGCTTTCCATTAGATTTGACAACTAAAAAACTACAGCAGCATTAAACTGTCTGCAAGGTGCCTGTGGCTCATTAACCTGTTGTAGTAACAGCTGAAATTAAGGCACAAACCAGAAATGCGCCTTCTTGTGGCCTGATAATCTGATCCAAATAAAAGCTATACAGAGGGGCCTCAGAGCTCCAACATGAAGTCAGAAAATTTGCTAGTTTGCTTGCTAAACTCAAAATACTTTAGGTCTGGATTTCATCTGTGTTTAGCACCCTATGGCACTTGTGGTTAAAAATTCTTTCCCACTAGCATGAGTTGAAACTGGTGAATCCCCACCAAATCCCACAATAGGATCTCAACTCAGCCACACAGTAAACAAGGAACACAATCAGCAGCTACCTGTGAAACACATACAGGATTGCCATAGATCCCTATACAATGGTATTAACCTAGGGAGATTTAATATGTACAGGAGAAATTAAATACGTACAGAACAGAGCAAATTATCTGCCTGGAAATCATAAATCAAAACTTACATTGTAAACACACATTTGTGAGAGTGGGTGTATGAACAAAGGCCTTATGCACCTACTTTCTAAACAGAACAGAGAAAGTTAGAAAAAGAACAGACCAGAACAGAACCAGAACAGAAGAAAGTCACCCTTTTCCACAGAGCAAAGCACCTACTACATGGCAGTCAGACCTCAAAGTGAACGTTTTGGACCACGATTTGTAGCATCTGAATTACAGTAATATAACTCCCACCTAAACCAGCAATGATGAGAAGATTTAGTCTTTTTCACTGGAAAGGATCTATGCTCAGATTATTCCTCCGCAAAACCAACTAGCTAATAGCAAAGGTGCAAAAGAAAACTGTCTAAAAATTACATCACTATTTTAATACATTAAAAATAAAAAGCTCTGCTCCCACCTGGTGGCAAAAATTAGTACAAATCCAGAACTCTAGAAAGTTAACTTAAAGCTGAAGCAATTTGGATAACATTTAAAAAAAAAAAAAAACCCAAAAAACCAAACTTTTTCTTCTATGGCAAGCAATTCTAGCTTTACAGTTGTCACAAAACAGTTTTAAGTTAAAATACATTACCAAATGACAGCTTAATATTTTAGAAGTACAGCATGCTCCACACGTACCGTTTTATACAAACCATAATCACCTGATTATATATATTCTTTTTAATAGTAACCTGCATTTGTGACCATGTGAAAAATACACAGAAATATAAATTATTCTGACAGCTTTCCTCTCAACAGACAATTTTAAGTAATGAAACCATTATTGAGTAAGGAGAGGAAAAGAGGCAAGCATATACTTCTGGGTACTCTGTACAGAAATATCAAGGCCAGACTCTGGTTTGAACAGAAAACTTGAAGCTGTCACACATGAAAGGCCACTGCACTTGTACGCTGGCTTGCGGCACGAACAACAGGACTTTGCACAAGCCTTTTCACATACAGACTATTTCACGTATTAAAAGTAATTGCTTTTGTTCCATGAGTCAGCTGTTAAGGAAATGCAAAATGCAAACAACTGGATATTTTTCCCCACATTTTCTGACTGAATTGGCGAAATATGGTATCATTCCAGCATTTCTCATTAAAACCATAAATACGATAGGACCAATTATCAAAGCCTTTGTATCATGCACTGCCTTTCCTGATGTACCCTCTGGACAGTTCCTTATGTTGTTTCTTGAACAGATAATAGCTACCATTGTTTCTTAATAAAATGATATTGTTCATAATGGTTAAGGATAATTCTCCAAAATTTGACTGACAAACCTCTCAACAGTGTGTTAACAAATAAAAAGAATTATTTCCTGAATTAGAATTTTCAAAGCAAGACCTATTTAGATGTTACATTTAAGCTACTGCTAAGTATCTAGGAATTTCAGCTACTCTGGCATACAAATGCATTAATACTCTTTCCTTCTTGTAATGAAATACATTACAAGATTGCAAATACTGGATAATACAACACACAATTATCAGAACAAACTTTTCTAATGTATTCTCCATATTATACACCAGTCTATTTAAAATCACAGATCAATTAATCACACAGTTTGACACTGTAGCAATAACTTTATGGTATCCAGGATAACAACATGGCAATGTCTCATTGGGATATTTACTTGGGAACACAAAACTAGCACTATATTACATCCTTCATGCAGTGTTGGAACAGGCATCTTACTAAAAACATTAATAAAGGAGTCTTCTCTATTGATATCATACTCTCCTATTTACAAGGGGAGTTAAGACCCTTCCACTGTAACATCCACTTGTGTGTATTAACTATACCTGCAATCTTTATGGCTACAGGATCCTCTGAAACTGGAACAGGTCCCTCTTTGACTTCAACCTGTTTCTCAGGGACCAGAGTAGATGTGGCAGGAGGGGTATACTTAGTCTCAACATAGACCACAGATGTGGAAGCAGAGGGCTTGGAATTGTGAAAAAGACTAGCCCAAGATTTTGCAGGCTGATTAACATGGACTGATCCTGCAACCGGGACTGTTGCCTCAGTAGTAGGTGAAGCTTCCTCAGGCTTAGCATGGTCTGAGTCAGTGCTTTCCACAGTGTGCAATTCTACCCCATTGGCAGCTGTGTCCTCACCAGAGGATTCAAGTGTTTGTCCATTAGTAACGCCAAGATTTTCAGTAGTATCAGTACCAGCATAAGACTGTACAACAGCTGTCCTTAAAGGGCTATCTCTGCCAGTCTCTGAGGGGATGCAAAACTGTTCAGAATTAGTAACACGGCATACCTCAGGCTGCCCTGCAGTCCTGGTATTGTCTAGTGCGCTAGAAACAGAATCATCAGAGACAGTTTCATTAATGAAGTCCACAGAGTTGTCCGGGCTATTGCAAGTCCTTGGTGTGGCCAGGGAGGGTATGTCTCCTGTCAGTTCTGTATCCTCTGCATTTATACTGTTTATTCCAGAGGAATTTGCATGGCCATTTACAAGAGCTTCTGTAGGAGCTATGCCATCACTGACATCTTCCAGGTAGCTGTAGTATCCAGGGGGTCTTTTTTTCTTCTTTTTACGCTCCCTTTGTCCCAGGCCTCCAGACAAGCCATCGTTTTCAGTGTTGGAACTGCTGTCCAAAGCGAGGCTCGGATCAGTGAACTGGCAGTCAACGGAGTTGTAGTTTGTTTCACTGAGAGTATCGTCAGGGGGTTTCTGAGCAGGTGCACAACTAAGAATGAATTCTGGAGCCTGAGGATTCAAAGTACTTGAAATACTGTAGTCTGTGTTATTTAGTACAGATGACTGTGTCTCAATCACTTCATTAACACCAAATTCAATTCTCTGGTACTCTTCCCCTAGACAAGAGAAAGGAAACCTGAGTTAGTGAATGACACACAATCAAAAAGCTACAAAATCAAGAGAACAACCCGATATTTTCCTCAGTCCCAGAAAACAAACTAAATTCCCTCAAATTAAAATAATTCTTATTCTTCATCTCAATCCTGACTATTTCAAAACATCATTTTGTTAAAGATAACAGAATATGATTCAGATTTTCTTAAAAATAGTGTATGTAATTCCCCGAACCACTGCACAGTTCCTGCAAATAACTAACACCTATTAAATTCACATATTAAGAAAAACTATTAAAGCCAAGTGACTTAGAAACGGTGTGTATTAACTTAATTACTGGATAACTGCATATAAAATATGGTGCAATATTATAACTTCCCATCTCATCTAAGGCTGGCCTTTACCTGTTCAACTTTTAAAAATAATTTCCACATGTGCCCTTTGGTGTGAGGGGGGGTCTGTTTGGTTTTCCTGGTGTGTAAGCAGTTATCATAATCCTTAACAACTGAGAAAGTTTTCATTAACTGTATGGAAACAAGGCAATTACATCTTTTGAAACTCTGGGCTCATCACTGACAATTTTATCACAGTTGAATTTATTACTATACAAGAATATGACATATACGTCAATTTTATGGCAAAATATATAACAGATTTTAACATCATGATGTCAGCATTCAACTTGTACATACAAGCAGTACTGAAAAATTTATGAATTTATGGGTTTGACTTCTGTTGGGGTTTTTTGTTTACCTATGTTGGAACTTTGACATGCTCTTTACAGAAAGGCTAAGAAATACTCTCCTTGCATGCTGCAGTACCACAAAATATTGTCAGTCACTAAGTGCTGCAATGTCATGGAACTTAGCTTCATAACGCATGTGTGGGAACTAGCAACACTGAATACTTCAGTTACAGCTGTTTTCTTAACTATCAAATAAAGGTATAAAATCGATGAAACTGAGTCTCAAAACGATAGAAATAAACTCATGTTTTAGCACTTAAAAGTTTTTTAGGTCTTTCTAGGATATGCATGTTACAGTCTCAAAGACATTATTTTTAGTATTTTCTGTTTCCTCAAATAGGGGAGCTATAAAACACATTTCAGATTTTTAAGACAGTTACTAGAGAACCAAACAACACAAGATACTATTTCCAAAGGAGTACAAGTAGATAAACCACTAAACTTTAAGGATTTTATGCAACTTGCATTAAGTAAGACACATCAGCAAATGCATACTTTCAAGCGAAAGAAAGACGTTAAAAATGAGTGGTTTTGATTTGGTTTTTTTTTTGTTTCCTTTTTTTATGTTTTTTTTAAAGCAACAAGAAGCAAGCAACAGTTCCTAGGGGGGAAAAAAGTTACTCGCACACCTAAAGAAATAATCCTATGGGAGCACAGAGGCTAGTGGAGAATGTTTTGATAGCTATCAGTCAATGTAACTGTTTTGAATTTCTCCAAATACTTTCTAGAAAAGTCTGATGAAAATTACAGCTTTAAAAAATAAATTGGAAAAAAAAAAGTCAGAACAAACAATCTACAAGGTACACATTTAACAAACATTCCGCATGTGCTGAGGTCTGATTTACCCATGCAATACCAACATATTATGAATCAATGAACAAAGATATATAACAGAGATGTTAATTGCTTTTCTGCTTTGACCTATGAATCTGAGAAGTAAACACATTTTATGTATCAATTTCAATCCTCCTGCCAGTCAGACTGAAACAAACAAACAAACAAAAAGATGAAGAAAACCTCTCCATACCCATCTGATTTCTCCAAATCATATTAATAAGAGTCTGAATTTCAAATTTGCTTCACCTCTACATTACACTTGTCATAAGTCATCATATAACACCGTATCATGTCATCGTATAACACCACGCTTGTCAATCCGTCATTCAGCAAGTACTTCTGCAATCACTGACTAGATATCACTAACCAGAAAAGAGAGCTTAAGTTTCCTTTAATAAAAATCAGCAGCTTAAAGGCAGGGAGGTGGGAAGCTGCTGCCTGATATGCACATAAGAGGGAAGGGCTGTGAGATCTCAGGCATCACCTAACTGGTCAGCAGCAGCACTTAAACAGGCTATCTGCACTGTACACTGCCTGTCCTGTCAGGAAGCACACAGCTCAAAAACCAGCCACAACGTCATCTGCTTGCAAATGCAGGACATGGAGTTTTAAGGGATATAGAACACAAGTATACAATAAAGCTACTCCTCATTTGTTCATCAACTTACAGAGCAACTTGTTAGATCAAGCATGAACCAAGCGCTAGTTCTCCACCCTTCGTTACAACAGTACAAAGCACAAGCGACAACTGGCAATACCTAATATTCCTCCAGCTATGACAAGAACGAATTACTGGGCACACTTCAAACCCCTACCAGTTCAAAATAATCTGGGATTTGTGCTTCTATTCAAAAATCCCAATTAAAAAAAAAAAAATAATAACTGCTTTGAAACAAAGAATGTGGCTTCCCTTCATGCGTGAGTAAAGTCTACCACAGCCAAAAGTCAAAAGTTCACTTCTGTGCTCCTCTCCTCTCCAGCATGCTTCCAGTGCTTCTGGTACTGAAAGCTAAGATAATAATAAAAAAAAAACAACTAACTCAATCGAGTATTTTTTTTTCCCCCCCGGTTTTAGTGAATTTTACAGCATTCTGTACATTAGACAACCACAAAAGCCAACTCAGGACAAGTGAGGAGCAGAAAACAAAACACATCCCTCTCAATTATGGCACA
The DNA here is from genome assembly GCA_017639245.1 of Myiopsitta monachus. Taxonomy (NCBI): domain Eukaryota; kingdom Metazoa; phylum Chordata; class Aves; order Psittaciformes; family Psittacidae; genus Myiopsitta; species Myiopsitta monachus. The sequence goes on along the minus strand of CM029941.1, from coordinate 100,534,428 downwards.
CTTGTAATTTAGCTGGAAGTACTACATAAACGTTGTAAGCTAAAATCTTGCCAAGAGTAAAACTGATATTCTAGCATTTAACATACAAATTAGGAATTGAACTTCACACCTTACAGCAGGATTAGAATAATAAATATCAACACCTACTGTATAGCTAGTCTATGGAAAGACTGGCTGAAGCTCATTTGTCATAAGATTGTTGTCAGGTTTGTTTAAAGAAAATGAGAGGTAATTTTTTCTATTTGTTTTGACTTTCAACTTTGCTTCTGGGCATCCTTGTTTCAATCTAGTTCACAGCGCTGGTTCACAGTGCTGTTCCCAAATGGACTGAAACAGATGTTTCAATATGTGTGTCATGTTGTTTGTGACAGATACAAGTATCAACAGATGCTCCAAGGACAAAGTCCGTGTATTACAGCAAAGCTGTGAATATATATACTAATTAGTCTGAACAGAGTTCTGCATATTAGAGCTTCACCAGTGATGTGATTATTCTTAGTAAGTATTAAAAGATCTTCCAATTCCATAATGAAGTTTAATACTGAAGATAAGTATAGAAAAAAGTTATACGTGAGTGACATGGTCAGTGCATATCACCTTATTGTAATTATAAATATTCTGCATAAGCATAGCATTCCATTTTAGTTTCTGCAGCTTCTTATGCAGCCATCACAGTGATAATATTCATGCACAATACAGTGCAAGCTTGTTAAAGGCATTTTTCAGGCAAAACCTAATTTGCCATCATTACCTAATCTCAGGGCTGAGAGGAGTTCTCTCAGGGCCTAGGAAGGATCTGAAAAACATTTTTACAAACCAGCTTTCTGTATGGCTAGTGAACATTAAAATCTCAGTCTTAAAGAACTTTAAGAACTTAAATCCATAGTTAGACAAAACAATATATGACTGGATGCCCCTGCAATCAACAGACAATTCATACCATATGGTCCTTTTAATGAACTTTTCAAACTCCTAATTAGAACTACTCAGGGTCCTAAACCTGATCTTGTACTAAAATAAAGCTCCTCAACTTTCAGAAACATTGTGCACTTGCTTTCAAATAGGACCTCATGTCCTTCTTTATGACTGGCTATCTTATTTACCTTTAAATGCAAGGCCAAAGTCACTAAGCATAATGATCAGACGCTCTTAAACATTGCTATGTGCATTTGAGTCCTCTTAAGTACTTCTGAGAAACGTCCAGTCAGACACTTGCATTATTTTGAAGGAGATGTGGATGTCATTTGTATCACTCATTTACATCTGGGTAAGTCTCAGCTTCCTTGCTCTACCCTGGTTCACAGAAAAAAAGAACAAACACTAATTTACCTGCTGTTTAAAATACTGTCAACGTTCAGATTAAACTATGTGTAATGATGATCCTATGGCAACTCCTACTTAACTGTCAACTTTATATAGCTATGAAGTATGTGCAGGTTGTAAGGTGCATGGGTCAGGACAAAAGTAGATGTGTGTCTGATACAGCTTTAAAATAGGAACTCTGTAATGCATTTTTACACCAAGAGTTGTACCTTCACCAAAAATCGGGGGGGGGGGGGGGGAAGAATTTTCCAGAAAAATGGCTGAGCCAGACAAAAGCAAGAATCAAAGGGAACACTGAACACTAAGCACTGCTTGCAGAGCTGTCTTCAGGCTGCAACTGCCAGAAAATACTCATACTAAACGCCACACTAGTCACTTGTTCCTTCACTACAAGTTTCCTAGCAAGCTTCAGCCTCGTGCATTTTTACAGCTACATCCCACAGTGTTTCATTAAGGCACTAAGATTGCGTGGGTGCACAATCAAGAAGTAAGCACGTCCACCCTACCTAGCTGAAGTTCAATGCACTATTCTCAAATACCTCACAGATTTCATTCCATAAAGGTATTTAAAAAAAACCACCTGCCAAATATATGCATATATACCTGCTGAATGAGGTCTAAAGATTAAAGAGAAGCTGTAGTAAGTCTAACAAAGTGTCAGATCCTTGAAGTTTAAATAAAAATAAATAAATAAAAAAAGGGATATTGACTTCTTACCATCATGAAACTTACCCACGGATTTAATACCACATGAAACTGTTTCATTGTATGGGGGGAGCTGTATAAAAAAGAAAGACAAAGCAACTCTGTTAACGTTTGAGACCAGCTTCATTTGAAGCATATGAATCCTTTAATAACATCACTGGTAAGGTCTGATTTTCTGAGAGTACGCCTTGAACTCATGATTCTATATTTATCAATCCCATACGGCAGCTTCACGTGTCTTTGCAGATTACCACTATTACTAAAAGATAAAGATTATCATGGTTACACACCATAGGCTCATCAACTTCTCAAACAATTTACCTCACAGCACCAGGATCTTCCTTTACCAACAGTAACTCACCATGATTTCAAAATGAGGAACATACCCTCTTTTTAAACAGAAACTCAGGCTGAACAGATGATCTGTGAAAGGATGAAATGAAGTTTTGCAGGGACAACAGTCACACCTAAATCTTTCAACTCTCAGTGTGGTTTAGTTATAGTATTGCTCTTGAAATGCTTCAGCTAAGGTGTTTCTTAACCACATTTAACAAAATTTTTTGATCATCAGCCTAAGCATAACACAACCACAGCATACAGGTTCTGCCTGGATTGTAAATATATCTAGTATAAAACACTGTCATCATTTTATAGCCCCAGTGTTCGATAAAATCCTTCCTATTGTGTAACCACAGGTGGGCAATTTCTAATTCCCCCCTACCTGCCCTCCAACTCCCCAGCAGCTGAAAGCCTTCTCCTGTGCCCGCATGAATTCGGAGCCATTGCTACACTGCAGTGCAGCAGCTCCCTGGGTAACAGATGAGCTACATCTGTTCTACGTCTGAACTACATCTACTACTACCGTTTCTACACTGGGAGAGAAAACATTGAGTATAGTGAAGTTTTATGACGCAATTCTAAATATTCATTGTAATGGTGTAATAAATATCCAAGGCTTCTCCAATGGAAGTCTTCAGTTCTCTAAAGCAACAGATACATACACACTGTCTTCTTAAAGCACTGCAGACAGAAGTGCATTGCAAGTGCCAAGAAAAATATTACCAAAATTCCATTATTAAAAAGTGCATAAAAAGAACACATACTTTAAAACCATTTTATGAACCATAACACATCTTAATACATGAACTTTTCCAGGTCAAAAATGAGAACCAGTGAGTCAGGGACAGACTCCAAGCTGTTAAGAACCTATTATTCATATTAATATTGAACACGTTCAATATAACGTTGGAGCTAAAAAAAGTCACTCAAACTGCTGACTGAAGACTTTCTATGATAAGACTTGCAATTCTTGGTTTTTTTCTAACTCCAAAGGCTTAAGAAAAATACCATGTTTAAGGAAGGAAGAAAAAAAAAAAAGTAGTGCACCTACTGGTCCCCTATGTATCTGGTTAAGCAACAATACCTTTGAGAAGCAGAGATTTCTGAGTTGACCTGTTTTGTACAACTGGGTCATCTGAGTCAAATCACAAATCAGGCAGCAGGTGTCTGATATAACCTGTATCAAGAATGCCACGTATGAAGAGACATTCTAGACAGCTTTTAGCTTTAACTAGTCCCTTGCCTCAGTCCACCCTTCAGACTAAGGGTAAGGGATTTCAGAGGGACACCAGCATTAAGAGATGCTTGGACTCCCAGAACTGGCACTGTACCCAACAGAATGTATGTCAAACACCACTGCAGCATTATTATCTCAGTCTTGTCCTTCTTGAATTTCACCCTATATTTTTCAAACCACTTTTCTCTGTAATATCTGCACAGTGCAAAACTAATAAGCATAATTTTTATTTCACCATCCAGATAATTAAAACTTTGAACTGAACCAGATCAAGGACAAACTTAAGGAACGTCGTTCAACACAGTTTTTTATTTTGATAGCTAACCAGTAAGTGGTACACTTGAGACAGTTGCAAAATGAAGACTGGTTGTCATGCTGTAGGTTTGTGTTTCCTCAACATGCTTTGTAAGAATAGCTTTACAGAAGTCAAAGTATGACATTTTCATCTTCCATAATGTAAGCTTTAGCATAGCTGATGTAGGACACTTAAGGTGACACTAAATAGGATGGAAATGTCACACTGTTGCTACTGTATTTAAAGGTGGGAAAACAGCATATAGGCAGAAGAACCATTTATTTCCTGAAGACTTAATCAGCATTACTTCCCACCTACCAGAGAAGATACAAAGCTATCCCTACTTCCCTAAAGCCAAGCAGAAACCGTATTTTTCTTCCTGAACTTTCCCACTCCATTCCCTTCATGCACCTTTATTGTTCAGTGGTATACTACACTAATTATCCCTGGAAATTAAGTTACAGGAAACTAAGTCAAATGACAATGGTTGTCAGATTTGTAAAATGTGACAAAAGGATTTCCCGTTGTGCAGCTGGAAGTGTTCATTTCCTTTATGTTGAGGGGGGAGGATGGAAGCATGACTGAAATGTTCGGAGCAAAAACAGAGAACCTGACCTAGGAAAAAATTTTCCTAGTCTGGAGATTAGGACAATGGCACAATATTCTTCCCTACAAAGGAAAATGGTTCTGTCATTCTCCATCAAGAACTACAAATAAAAATCCGCAATACTGTCTGTAATACATTATGAACTCAGACACACGAAGACAAGTGTTTCCACTCTGTGGTTCTCACTGCCACTGTAATTAGCTCATTACTGATCCATTTCTCTGATCTCAGGAACAGCCTTCCTTGTAAGTGTAGCTTTGATGGTCAGCAGTGCTCCATCTGTAAAAAAAATACTCAGAATCTCTGTGTTCCCAAAGGTTCATAAGACTCAGAAGCCCACCTTACTCACAAGAACACCACTGAAAAAGTTCTCTCTATATGCAACTCAAAGCTGAGGTACCAGTACAACTCACTTTCCACATCCTATCACTACAGTGTCAGCTATTCCAGCTCAGCAAGCTGACAAGCAGAAGGTGGAACATCTACATACACAGAAAGCAGACTCCTGTTCAATATCTTCAGTTTGTTAATTAGCAAGCTAAAAGAATGACAAAGAAGTAATTGTAGTGTTCTATTTCAAATACACACAAAGAGATGGAGCATTAATGTGTAATTTATAAAAGAAGGTTAAAGTTGATCTTACCTCAACAGAGCATCGTGGAGTCACAAAGAACTGATTAAATTCATCAGGGCTGAACTCCCCAAAAATGTACTAAAAAAAAAAGAGAAGGATCTTCGTTACAAAAGGCTCTACATGCAATACAACTAATAAATTCATTATTAATTCTATTAATGTACTAGCATTCCAAAAGACCTGTGTGTTGGGAGCCAGAAACTCTATTTGCACCCCAGCTCTCATCTTTCCCAAGTCTTTAGCAAAGTACTTCAAGCTCTAAAACTGCATACAATGTATTTTCCTTCAAATTCCCACTAGACCTAAGCACAGCACTAACTGCAGTTCGTCCTGTGACCAGTCTTAAACCAAAGTCTATAGCCCATGCAAGCCCCAGGCATACACTGGTATACCTTCCAGAACAACACAGATACTTATCCTTCACAAAAGAAACAAACAAACAAGAATTAATTTTCCAGACTTCTGCTAAACTATTGAGTTACACAAGATTAATGGGACTACTTACCTAATGGCACAACCACATAACTGAAACTGCCTAGGTGTAAAGAAACACACAAGATCTAAACATCAGTTTTGGTACAGCTGCTCTTACTCTTCTGTTACTTCTGTGCCCCAAATGTTGCATAACGAACCTAAGATTAAATGTCTTTCCCCAACACTATCTTCCTGTACCCTCCTAGATACCTTGAATCTATATTTCTATGAAAAAAAGAAACAGGTACCTAACAAGACCACCAAAAAAAACCCCACAACCAACCAAATAAAAAACCCAAATCACCACAAAAATGAAAGTTTATATTTAGTTGACAGAAAACACAACGTTGCTAATAAGAAGGCCTCACATGTTGGCACTTCAAAGCACCTGTAAATTTCTAAAACTTCCAACCCAGCTGTAATTCACTGAATAGCATCTGAACAGCCAGGATAGCAAAAGGATACTGGGAGAGAAAGGTTGAAACAAGGAACAGAATAAACTGACCAAACAGACAAAGAGGACTGGAAAATACCAGTACTAACACATTCTTACCATGTGGAAGGATATTCACATTAAGAGTCACTAGTCACAAGAATTACAGATATGGATAAAAGCAGGTCAGTTTGGTCCAGTACATTACAGTTTACCACTCTTAATTCTTCTTCAGTTCAGCATACTCTGACAATCACTTCAGACAATTCTTTACTATCCTCCACCCTTCCCGCGGAAAAGCTTTCAGCAGTGTCAAGTCTTGCTCATGGTAAATCCTTAGCTTGGCTGTTTCCAGACTTTAGGTGGTTTATTCCAGTAAAACTCATGTACTCACAGCCATCTACATTTAACAATCTGAAAGCTTACGTTAAAGCTAAATTCCACAGCAACTATAAAATTAAGTTTTCTTACACTAAAATTTACACATATATCACTTTTAGGCATTGAAAGAGTTCAACCTTCAGTGGTTTTAAACAAATATTACCTGGTTTAGTCAATAATTCTAAAAGTCAAAATAAACTGGAACATCTGTGATACAAACATTTGAAGCATGCTGACACTACCAAAGTGCTACATCTAAAGAGAACAGGATCTCTACAGTGTATCTGAGTGAATGGCTCCACAGTTCCTGGCATAGGACTTAAACTTGGCTTAGGCTCTCGATATAACTAAGTCATTTTTATTCAGTAACTTAAGAGCTGGAATTTATGATATTCCAAAAACATGCCTAAGAAAAACACTTGGGTGAATCATAACTGAATTATGTTTACGGGAGGTATTTTTGATGCAGTCATGCAGAGTAATAAAACAATAATCTCAGCCACAGACTATTAAAAGTTACATGAATTGAACCCTAATTCCTCTATATAATAATAGTCTTTTCATTTATCAATGTTTTTAATGGAGGTATCACAGGCCTTGTACTTCTGAGCAAAAGAAAGTGCTTCTTTTCTAGTTAATGAACACAAGACTGAAATTAAACAAAGTGATCACTGATAGTATCTTAATGGAACTGTTTTACTATATAATGATGTATTCATATTAGAAAATGTTGTGTCTATGCAACTATTTCTTCATGATTTAAAACAGGACTTGAAAAATTTACCAACATCTAACCCAAAACCCAATTCTAGTCAGACTGCATCACAAAAAAATCCCATCCATTTTCACCTGAGGAAACCAGAATTTGATGAGGTTTTATTTAACAATGCTTTACACCTACAAACACAAAGCGAATCAGTTAGAAGATCCCTACATAATAAACCTTTTAGGACACATGACTGATGGCCTTTCCCAACTTAACTGGCCTTCCTGTCCTCTGCCTCTTAAGGCAACCTCATCTCTCAATAAATAGATTTCTGCAAGCACAACAGAATTTTCTGCCCTTTTTAAGGCATAACTATGTGCTGAGGTAAAAAAAAGAGAGATCCCCCAAGGGGAAACAGCACTGCATATTAACCAACTTGAAATACAGCCATAACTCCTGCCTGTCCCCATTCACACTGTGTCCCACTTAATCTGTGTACCTGGCACTACACAAATTATCTGTATGCAAGAAAATACCTGTGTTAGCTATGAAACAGCTTCAGAAAGACGTCACTGTAGTACTGTAGTACTTTCTTTGAACAAATGATTCAAATTAAAAAGGTTTATCTGCAACTGAAATACAGCAAGCATTTTTAAGCACGAAAGTGCTAGGATTTTATAAAAGCAATACACCCTAGCAAGAAATAATCTCATTATCAGTGTAAGCTTTTGGGGTCCTAGTTTGTACACTCTAAACCATTCCACATCATTTCAAAAGCCTCATGGTACTGCCATGGGCTCAGCAGTACCAGTCATTTTTTCTCCTTCTTGGTAGCTGGTGCAGCACTGTGGTTTTGACTTTCGGCCTGGGAACAGCCAGTGTTCCTGATAACACCAGTGTTTTCAGTTACTGCTTGGTAATGTTTTGGTCTGACCAAGGACTTCCTGACTCTCATGCTCTGCCATGGAGGAGGGGAAGCCAGGAGGAAGCAGAGACAGGACACCTGACCCAAACTGACCAAAGAGGTATTCCATACCACAGCACGTCATGCCCAGGATGGAAAAACAGAGGGCAGAGACCCAGAACGGTTGGGGTGCACTGCGTGGTCGGGCTTGGTATCGGGTGGCGAGCGACTGTATTCTTTTCCCTTGTATTTCTCGTTATTATTATTATTATTGGTGGTAGCAGCAGTGGTTTGTGTTATACCTTAGTTACTGCACTGTTCTTACCTCAACCTGTGGGAGTTGCATTCTTTTGATTCTTCTTCCCATCCCTCCATGAGCCAGGGAAGAAAGAGGGGGGAGTGAGTGAGCGAGAAAACTGCACGGCTGAGAGGCTTAAACCACAACAGGTATCATTCTTTTTCTGACATTTTCCAACTGACAACATCTAGTACTTGGAACAATCAAAAACAGTGTACTTAAATTATTTACACAATTCCTACACAAGTCAGTATTCATTTACCCCACACTTCCTAAATCACATCGAAAACGTACAGCAGAGATGAACTAGCACATGTCAGAACTTTGCCAAAGCCATTTCAGACTATTTCAGTTCCAATTTCAATGTTTTTAGGCATGCATGTGTGTAAGAAACAAATATACCCATGAGGACTAGATCAAATTGATTACTTTAAATGCCAAATTCTCATCTGCCCTACACTGTATCAATCTCTAAAGTTGGGTGTAGGTCACAGTACTTCAAGGTCCTGATCACAGGTAACAGAGTGGGACTTCACCATACAAACTCTGAGGAAAAAGTGGGTTTCAGATGCAGACTGCTTATGGTCAGCCTCAAAGCAGGCAAGAGCTTGTGATGTGCTCGGAGCTAAGCCGCATGTCACACCGACCATTCCCAACCTATCAGTGCAGCATCAGCCTTTCACTTAATAGTAACCACAACTGTGCAGTTGCCTGAGCCAAGGAGGAGCACAATCACTGTGACAATGCATAGAAGCAGACAGCTCAACTGGCCCAGTTAGCAAAATCCATGCCTGTTACCATCAACAATACACTAACTGAAGTACATACAACGAACAAAGGCAGTAAGGCACTGGAATGGGCTGCCCAGGGAAGTTGTGAATGCTCCATTCCTGGTGGTGTTCAAGGCCAGGCTGGACAGAGCCTCGGGACAGAGACTCGTGAGGAGTCCCTGCCCATGGCAGGGAGGTCGGAACTAGATGATCTTAAAGTCCTTTCCAATCCTAACTATTCTATGATACAAATCCAAAATATTAAAGTTAACAGTGAAAAGTTGAAGCTTAATTACTCTGAGCTCTACACAAATTTCATTTTAAGGAAAAGAAAAATAATCAAGCTTTCTCCAAGCAAAAATACTGTTTAGCATCCAATTACGTATTTCAAAAAATTTTATTTATATCCTCAGATAAAAAGCATCTGCTCAAAAAGCATGCTAAATAGTAGTCAATGGGGTACATGGTAACTCACAAGGCAGAGTAGGAATCATGCTTGGAAGAGAGTCCAGCCTCACATCAACACTGGATTTGGAAGGAAAACTCAAAAAGAAAACTGGGGGAAAGTTTGGACATTTACAATTATAACATCACCCCTACACTTACTTTTAAAGATACATAATCCTTAAGAGGCGTAATTCAGAGTCAAAGCTGTTCTCTCCTTCCCAAACTATCTCAGCAACCTACATAGCTGCTTCTTCTGGCTCCTGGGAAGGAATCCTCTCACACTCTTTTCGGAGCACATATTTCACACTGCATTTCTCTCACTACTTTTGAGATTATTTTACTCCGCAGAGCAACCATTAACCTTGCATTAAGTATATTCAAGGATCCTTTAAGATACCTCACTCTGGGGAGCTTGATTTCTGCCACAGTGCCAAAACAGTATCATATAAATTTCAACCATCTTTCATTTGCAGCTGTGTAAGAAAAACAGACAGAAAATAACAGTCTTCCCTAGGGGAAGGCATAGGCAAAATGCCGGGTCCTGCCTTGGGCCACAACAACCCCATGCAATGCTCCAGGCTTGGGGAAGAGTGGCTGGAAAGCTGCTCATGGAAAAGGACCTGGGGTGCTGACTGACAGAGCTGAACACAAGCCAGCTTGTGCCCAGGCACCTAAGAAGGCCAACAGCATCCTGGCCTGTATCAGAAATAGCATAGCCAGCAGGGCCAGGGCAGAGATCATCCCCCTGTACTAGGCACTGGTGAGGCCACACCTTTATTGAGCAGCAACAAGTGTGATGGGGAATGGCTGAAGGACCAGGCCGAGGGGGAGGGTTAGTCTGTAGAAGGCTCACAGAGGACCTTATCATGCTCTACAACTGCCTGAAGTGAGGTTGTAGTGTGACGGGGTCAGTCTCTTCCACCAAGTAACATGTTAACATGATAAGAGGTAACAACCTCAAGCTGCTCCAGGGAAGGTTTAGACTGGATATTAAGAGCAATTGCTTCACAGAGTGGGTGGTCAGGCACTGGAACAGGCTGCCCAGGGCAGTGGTGGAGTCACTGTCCCTGGAAGTGCTCACAAACCATGTGGAGGTCCTCAGTGACATGGCTTAGTGACGTCCTTGGCAGTCCTGGGGTAACAGTTGGACTAGATGTTCTTAAAGGCCTTTTCCAACCCAGTCGATTCCATGATCCTAATAACTTTGATTACCATAATTGACTAAGTGGCACCTTAATTATGCACACAAAAGCAGCAGCAACAGAAAGCAGGGAAAAAAAAGTGTTCTTCGACAACCTCAAAGAATTAAAATGCCTGACTGCAAGCTCTCCCCATGTCAACTGTTTTTTGCTATGTTTTCCTTAACCATGTAAAAAACAAATGCTAATGTTACCCCACTGGTCTTCCAGTCTGGCAACACAAATACTCTCCTGGAGGAATACAAGTAGGAGGAAGAGTACAGGTTACACAGCTGCTTGTCCTAGAAAAATGAGTAGAAATAGCACTGCTGATGTACACTCAGCATCACCTGTGCTAGAAGAAAGCTAGGAAAATGAAGTGTCAACTTCTGCTTTCAAGAAGCATTAACGTGACTTTCATCTAATAACCAACAGCTTCAGATCTTTGGTCAAATTAGTTTATGCCACAAATACTCCCACTTCAACTGCTTTTCCACAAACAACTTAAAAATACAGGTTTTACTTACTGGTGACAAGGAATAACTCAATTGTATCTAAGCAGAAGACTTAACAAGTCAAAACTAGTTCACATATAAACTGAAATTATGAAACAGCTTATAAGTATATCATAAGCTGTACAATCTTGCTCACTGAGCTACTCCTATAAAGAGTACTTACTCTTATAGCTATCGGGATAGGCTAGAGTAGAGAAGACATTCAGTCTGTTTTCTGGCAAGAAAAAGAGGGCACAAGACTGCACCTGGATTTTATTAGCAGAGGAAACACTCTTACATTAGTCATCCCAGCAGCAAATAAGGTGATTCTCCCTCACCCACTACTTCTTTCCCATTTTCTCCAGGTTTGTCAATGTGGAAAGTGTAGGGAAAGACAACCTTCTTTAAGGGTCTACTTCCTTTTGAGCTGAAATAATCCAGACTTAGTACATAGATGATTACTTAATTTGATATAATAAGGTTTTCTGAACTTCCAAATCCCTTGAAACTTACTGTTAAACTGCTTATAAAAACACAGACAAAATTGTGAGACTTAAGAACATGCTTTTTTTTGGTTGTTTGGGTTTTTCTGAATTTGCAAGCAACAACTCATAACCAGGAGTTATGAAAACCACTGGCCGTATGTTTATAGTTGCATCACAGCCTAAACAATAGTATTTTAGGCAAACCAGTTTATGAGAAATTCCCATGTTGATATATTCTCTCAATGGAAAAGTAAAATCTGTTTTTATAGATAAAAAGGTATAGAAATGGATCTGCACTTTTGAGGTGAAGTGGTTGCATAGTAAAGCTTAACAACTGAAAACACAATAAACCATGAGAAAATTCTTAGTACAGCTTGCAGTCCTTTATCACTAACCTGCAGCTTAAAACTAGACATTAACCAATCTACATAGTGCCTGGAGAAAGATCAGAGCTAGGTAAATGTAGGTCAGCTAAGCCCATGAGTCAGTGCAACTCTGCCTGCCTACCATTTAAGCAATCAAAGGCTTAAAAATACAATGCTTGACTACCTTCCCTCCTTTCTTGGATGTTAATACAGAATTCTTACAGCTGAAAGGCGGCAGGCAATTTCCATACACTTCACATGAATTAATATAAGGGGAATTTATTCCATTATGAAAAAAACCAGAATAAGCATTCTCAAAATTTTGCTTTCTGATCTGAGGAAAAACCGCATCACCGGCTAGTGTGAAAGCGCAAGTTGGTGACATTTGAGCTGGGGCCACAGTGTTACTGGGAAGGCAGGTTTAATGAACAAATGGCCCTGCAGCCTGACAGTTTCATAGGGTCACAATGTGGGTCACAACAGTTTATCTTGAAGACTGCAATTCAAACATTCACAAAAGTAGAACATCTTGTGCTCTTTCACTATTTTTCACCTTTATTCACTTGCATATTTCAAGTAAGAGCAACAATCCTAACAATAACCATACAGAAACCTGCCAAGAGCCAATTCCCCACAAAACAAATTCTGTTTATGTACTCTCTTCATTCTATTACCAAAAATTGAGTGCTTGTTGGCATGCTTCTATTTCAAAAAACAGCAGCTGCCACGAAGTGCAATCAGCCCAAGGAAGCTGTATATAAAGCGAAGATTGTACTTTTACAGAGAAGAATAGAAAATTACCCATCATCTTACATTTCTGAATCTTCCATTTATTACCTTACCCAACTACAGACAGGCTCTGCTTGCTGTCTTCTGGGCTCCAAAGCAGGACTGCCCCAGCAAAAAAAAAAAAAAAAAAAAAAACCACCTCTGCTGTTTCACATTTAAAGCTTTCCACAATGGATATTTTTCTTCTGCTCTACAAAACAAATGCAAATAAAGCAAGCCCGAAACAGCTATGATTTCATTATGTAAATAATACTACTATAGAGAGGGCAACACATATATATGGTATCACTTACATATGATCACAAAGCAATGGCCCAGATGCTGGAAGATTGTATCTGCATTTTATATAACTTTTCATTTGCATCCCATGAAACTGAATCAGGTACTTTTGCTAAGAAAATACCTTACTTGAACCTTCCACTGGAACCCAAGGTAAGAACATAGGTTCACATGTTATACAAGAGCTGTAATGAAGAGCACTCATTCTGGGACTACAGCAGGAATACCTGGGAAATGCATTCAAGACAGCAAGCTAGAAGGAAGACAACTGAATTATCAGGGCTTATTACATCAAATCTTAGCTCTTTGGAGAGCAAAAGATGGAATTTTTGACACCTTTACACCAGCACCTCCACCACTACAAGCCCACAGAACATCTGTCAGTGATTCAGAGAAGTAGCATTTTCCAATCTATTTTCTTGCTATGTTAAATCAAAATAGAAGCCAAACAAGAATACTCTATTAAATTCTTCAAGTAGGTAGTCCTTGCAAATATTAAAAGTAAATACTTCCAAAATGGGTAAATAGATCCTTCCTCAGTTTTTTATTCAAGTACAGCCACCGGTAAAACACATACTGCTAAGCCTCTACCTTCACACTCTAAGAGTTTGGAAACACCAGCTTCAAGCTGGTTACTCATAATTCAGCAAACACATTTACTTCAAGCTCTGCAAGCTCAGCTTGAACTCGTTACTGAGTCTAACACATAAATTGTAAACTCTTCCTATAATGAAGAACAAAAATAATTAAGACCTGAATTACTCTGATTTACTACAGCATGATAAGCACCGATGAGAGAGAAGTTGGAACATGAAGTTACTAGAGAACACAGCCAGTTTAACTACTATTTTATTATAGGTGGGGCAGGTAAAACAACCTCTCGGTAATTTTATCTAATATTTCCCAGCAGAAAAACCTTGGTGTTGGCCTTTGGTTTTTTTCTGTGCCAGACTAAAATCATTAGGGCTGCAATCTTTTGTGCCAGATACCTACAGCAGAGCAAACTTCTAAGAACACAGTAGTAAAATCAGTTCTGCAATTGGAGAATACTGCTTTGGCCACATTAAATAGCAAATTGTCTCTGAACACCTCACAGCAGTCCACCCAAATTCCAGACATGCTGTATAAATCAGTGTTTTTATGAGGTTTGTGAAATCTTTATTTAGCAGGGATCTGCTAAAACATCACATGGACTATCTTTCCTACCATCCACATAAACTGCAGTATCAAGGAGCCTGCAGATTCCTACCCCAGTAAAGCAGGATGCTCCACACTACCAGAACAAAGACAGGCTTTCCCTGTAATGGCTTTCAGTTAGCAAGCTTCAGAGGCATTCGGCAGTGCCCTGGCAGAGGCAAGCCTTTCTTCTGTGCTTACAGTACCTGAATTTACTGTATAGGTTACTTCTATCTTCAAATCCATGACCTTAAAAAGTAAAACTAATACATCTAGACTTGTATGAGATAATTCAGAAGAGAGGTAGAGCTCTGGGAAGAAAAAGCGCACCTCAGTTTCAAGAAATTAAACAAGTTTGAATATAACAACAATTTTAAGTAGTTAAAGAAGGTGATCACAATTGTCCTGATGATGCCAAAGATAAAGAACAAGAGAAAGATGAAAAGATGATACAGAATCTGAAGTTACTGGTAGAGACAGTTCTGGAGGGGAAAAAAAGAAATGGAAAGAACCGGTCTGTGCCTACCACAGCACTCTCCTCTCCAAAAGCTGAATTGTCACCCAAAATTCTGGAGTCATAGAACACTTCTACATTGTCAGAAGCCTCTTTAATTCAGCTACAGCAGTATGTATCTCAGCTTTGTTAACAGTACTCCTTCTCTTGTGAACTGCTCCACATGCTTGAGTAGTGAATGCTCTTTCTGTGTAGGTAAAGGTGCTAACCTTGTAGACACAGAACATGAAGTTCAGGATGGAACCCTATTAAGGAAATTACATGAAAAGTTATGCTTCTCAAATCAAATAATCAAAAGCAAAGCTGCACAAAAATTCAGACTGCTTGTATCTTCATTTGATTGCCACTAGTTTGCATACATTCAGTATTTTCTTTGCTTATTTCCACTCCTCACATCTTCACAGAGGACTAATACCTCACAGGATTAATACAGACCCATTCCCAGAGGACAATTCCACCCTGAGCAGTAAGGTGACTGCTGTTCTTCCCATTTGCCAAAGAAGCTGAAAACCACACTGGAATATGAAGGGGGAGGAACAGATAGCCTCTAAATAACTGTAGCTAAATGTTGTGGAAAACTAAAATCTATTCCTAAGAGTACAACAGCTAGGTAAATCACCCACCACACAATGCTTTTCACAAGCAATTACTCAGGGTAGGATTTAACATGACTAAGATTAGGTGAGGTCAACATTAGCTACCTGGACTCCATCCTGACAGGGAATACAGATTAGCACCCTCAGAAGGCAGCTGAGCCCACCTACCCAGGACTGATTATGTCTCCTCTGAAGGCCTAACTTCATATCTCAACCCTAAATTTCAGAAGCTCTGAATGCTTATGAACCATAGCTGAGTGAGATTTAACCTATAAAGTTTAATATTAATCTAAATGCAGTGCAAAGTCCTATCAGAATCGCTTAGGCCACCAAGAGAGGATAAAAAAAAAGACAATGCAAAAGCTAGAAGGGTAGCCACCCTGGCAAGGCACTACACATTTTAGAGAAAACACTGGCTGATCATTAAAAACAAGCACCACCTGCTCCTTTCACGAAGGCCACACAGACTTTACTTGGCTTTTTGATGTGTTGGATTCGCATTCCCACCTCCTGTGCTCTCCCAGTTTAAAGAGCAAGGCGATTATACTCAGAGAAAATTATCCAGATGACTTTTTTACATATTTTTCTTCACCGGGTGAAGGAGGTGAGGAACCAGCATGAAGATGCCAGCATAAAGCAGCATAAAGCGTAAAAGATGGAAGTGGCCAGGAGCAAGAAAGAATAAGACTTTTCCATTAGCGAGTTGTGACCTGCCAAAAATGGGCTATAATCTCATAGAGAAACAGCCAAAAATAAACCAGAGAACTTGTGAAAAACACAATGATTGATCCAGGGGATCACAGAAACAAAACACAACTACCACCACATAACAAAGCCTTCCATATTGTCGTATGCTTATATTGTCATAATGCTTAAGCATTATGACTGCTGAAGTCTGAGGGTAATTCTGTGAAGGTTCTTCCTTTATCTTCTCTCTGCAGGAACTCAAGCCCCTTCCATTACTTCACCACATGACACATGTGCATGCTGCATGTCCCCTGGGCAGACAGAGAACACCACCTACATTGGTTTGATCCTCAGTATGTATGCAGCCATCCATCTCCTCTACCAGCCTTATGTGTGGCAAGTGGCAGGTGGGAACCTGAGATGATCTGGCATTGCCCATGACAGCCACTTTGTATTTCAGAGTGGCATGCAAGTTAAAATGAAAACTGGGACACCACACATATGCCATCTCCTCCTGAGATAGGTTTACAGCTTAAATATCTGCAACACAATTTTATGCAGATGCTGTTAAAATGAATGCATTAATACATTGCTGCAACTAAAACACTGACAGTAAGCATATAAAGCACCTGCATTTTTAAAAGGCAGCACTGAAGTGGGTTTGAGTATGGCAGTAGGACACTTTTGGTAACAACACTGCCAATTTTAAGACCTTTATTTTTTAGGCAGATCATTTCAAAAGAGTAACTCTGATAGTGGCGCTACTTCATGTCTTTTCTTATATGAGATCTGATAGCAGTCAGATTTCTCTTGCACACGAATGTACAGAACGCAAAATACAGCACTCAAGATCCTTCCCAACACATTTACAATACTGAAGATACTGAAATTCTCTTGCTTGCTGAGGGCAGAAAAGGGACTAAACCAGAGTATACTCTGACACGCTGTTACTGATAAAGCCCACAACACTAAGACCAGAGTACACATCTGATGGCCTCTACCCAGGTAGGAGCTGGAGTCACCCCTTCTTTGGCCTGCACATCCAGCTGTCGGCAAATGGGAATGCCAACACATGGCAAGGGAGACAAACATGACACAGCACTGGCTTTACTCACTGCAAGGACAGAAACAGAAGCAGCTGCTGTCTGCAGCGCCCCTGCTTATACCCCTTATGTCCATGAGCACGTTTGCAATAGCAGCAGCTTCTTCTGTCTTCTCCCTCCTCCACCTGTGGTTCAAAGGTGTAAGAGCATTTTAGGGGGTCCCCATGTGAATACTCTCAAATTGCCATCTAATCCACAACACTTACAAGGCATAAGGCTGAGCAACAGTGATAAGGCCACTCCTTCATACTTCAGCATGCATATCTGGAATTTATAATACTTTCCACTTTGAAATACCACCAATGTAGGCAGCTTTTGAAAGAACATGCTTCTCCTGTGGCTGTGCAATGCCTCCTTTGGTCCCAAATCCAATGAAAAACTCTTGCAAACCATAAAGACATTTGGTAAACACAATCACTCAAGCTACTATTCAAAGTCACTGTCTTGCAAGTATAGCATAAAATGCAAACGAAACCAAGTTCCCAATCAGTGATGTCTGCCATTATCAAATACTGCAACCTCTGACTACTCAGTAAACACACTAGATGCGCTGACACTTGGAGTTGACTTTCAAAGATAATAAGTAGTTGCTCACTAATTAAAAGCACTGTTTTTTTTTAACCTGTCAAACACAAATTCAAAGCACAAACATTTATACAAAATTTGTTATGCACCCAAAGGGCCATAAAATCCCTTGGCTCTTAGCTAAGCCCTAAGATTTTGGGCTAGAAAAACACTTTAATGAATTCAAACTATAAAGTCATGCTACCATAAAAATACTGCACATGCACATGGTACATAGCTTCAGCACACATCCAAGCACTACCTCTGCAAATGAGGGATCCCTCTGGCACACTGCAACTCCTGCCTATGGTACACACCATTAACAGCAGCAGCACAAAGCAAAGAAAAAAAAAAATGTGTGCAACTGCCCTAAAGCATCGTTCTGGGGTGAACACTAATGAAAAGTTAGGGAAATCTCTATTTTAAGGATGTAATTACATCAAAGCAGAAAACTATAATGGCCCTTATGTGACAATCATTAGTAATAAGGGACATACAAGTCCATTACCTTTATCCTCCCCAACTAAGGAAACTCTTGAGACCTTGGCAACATCTGAAACACCACACACCAGCATCTGGTATTTACAGCCAGTTTGACTGGCAGCAACAAGAGTGACCACGCCAATTCAGTGTTGTATTTGAACAAAGATAAAGTTCAAAAGACTTGAGAAAACAAACCTGTAGACATGAACAAACTCAGCAGCTTTACTCCTGCTTTGAAAGCTGATTACTTCTTTCACACTTTACGATTCTGCTGCACTTACACTTTCTGTCGCTTTCAATGCTTTTATGTATCTCAATCTTTATAGCTATGAAAGGATGTTAACAACATAAACCCTTTTATTGGTTGTCTAAAGTTCTGTTAGGAAGCTTTTGCTATCTGTGATTTGTGGAAGCTTGAACTTCTTGTTAAAAGTGGCAATAGCCTAATGGTCACAGCCTTTAGCCGACAAGAAGAAAATGTGTATTGGGAATTGCCTAAATAAGCTGGTTCTGACTTTTTTCCAACTTTGTATCAACTAACTAGTGCTCCATGGGAATTTTCAAACAGTGGCAGCTTTGGGTTTGCATCCCAATGGCAGCTTTGGGTTTGCATCCCAATGGCAGCAGAACAGCAGCAAGTGAGGTTTGCCATGCCTTACTGACATTAAATAAAGCACTATTTCTTACTTTCTAGTAACAGCTAGCTATTATTAGAGACCATTCGATTTAATGGATAGGCTGAACGAGACTGGAACTCAGGATAACTTAATTGCTCTTCAGCCATAACTTGTGCTGACAGCGATTCCTCTCTGCTTTATTTTCCTCTCCTTTTATCATACCTACTCATTTTAAATGACAAGACCATCCCATATTATGTACATGTACAGCATCACTTTTAACCAAATACCCTTCTCAGTAGCATAGTCCTAAAAACATCTGAACATGATTAATCTAATTGCCTGTTGCTACCATTAAACTAAGCAACTGAACCTTTTCCATTTCTGTCTCCATCCATCCTAATGCCTGCAGCAAGAATCACAGGGATTATCAGAATCTTGCCTCTATCTTCCTTTTTCCCTGTCAGTCATTTCTTTAACTCCCACCTTGTAAAGATTAGCTTTAAATTCATCTCCCTCTTCAAAACTTACACTCAGCCTGTTTAAACAAGAGATATGTGCAACAGAACTCTGCTTCACCAGACAACCACAAGTGAGATTGCCTGTGGTTTGATATAATGTACAGCATCTGAAGCCTTGGTATGTTCACACAATGAAAGTCAGCTCATCTAAAGTCACTCTAGTCACTCAACACCTGGTATTCCCACCTGCATTCTAGGGGTTTTCAATGCTTATAAAAGGTGATGCTCAACCAACTTATGTCTATTTTATCAGTAGAAGCTAAAGAGCAAATGGTACACATGTTCCCACTGAGAGAGGCATGTGCACATGGCAAAGCTGTGAAGGACTCATGAAAACACAAACATTACCTTGACACTCTGAGAATTACTATTGGTAACATCTTGCTACACTACCTAGAGGAATCATACTCCAACGAGGCAGATCATTTCCACAACAAAAGCCTTTGCTTCTCTGCATCAATGATACACAATTTTCCGTATTATAAGTGACACTGGTAAATACATTGCCATCATGCAACACTCATGGGGAAAAATGAGGCAGGAAACCTGTGAATCACTACAACAGACTCTAAATATATGAAAAAAACATGCCTGCTGCACTGAGGGAATACAGCTATTTCTAGTATTAGGTTCAGTTTAGTTCAAACAAAATAAAAATAAATCTTTCATACACAGAATTCACTGAAGAAAACCTACTTTCTTATGTTATTTGTTTCGGGTATTTTTAATGCATTTTTTCACACAACCGTTAGAGATACGTTCTTCTTTACAGCTTCTTACAGATAAGGCATTTTCTCTTCCACCTCAAAGCTCATCCTCAGTTGTGTTGTTTACTTTCTTACCAAAGTAAAAAAGTTACAGAAACCTCAAGTGACTTTCCTGTTTGTGGTAATAATGCATTTAGTGGAAGCTGGTCATATTATCATAGAACACTTAGGGCTGGAAAGGACCTTAAGATCACCTAGTTCCAAACCCCCTGCCATGGGCAGGGACACCTCACACTAAACCATGCTAACCAAGGCTCTGTGCAACCTGGCCTTGCACGCCACCAGCGATGGAGCATTCACAGCTTCCCTGGGCAACCCATTCCAGTGCCTCACCACGCTTACAGGAAAGAATTTCTTCATCATATCCAATCTAAACTTCCCCTGTTGAAGTTTGAACCCATTACCCCTTGTTCTATCACTACAGTCCCTCCCCAGCATCCCTATAGGCCCCCTTCAGATACTGGAAGGCTGCTAGGAGGTCTCTATGTAGCCTTCTCTTCTCCAGGCTGAACAGCTCCAACTTTCTCATCCTGATCCGTATTCCTTTCTTACCTACTATAATTCCAATGCAAATATCATACAAAGCTTCTTTTAAAACTTCCATACATGGTATAAATCCACATACAACACTATAAGCAGCAAAATTAACAAAAGCACTCTTGCAAATTTCCTCCAGTTTGCATGGCACTAGCATTTGTGACTATCATGGTATCTCAAGAAGGCCCTTAGTTTTATGTTAAACACATGCTTTTCCATAAACCTTACACAAACACTTCACTACAGCTGCTGTGATTTAAGCTATCTCCTGCCTAACTACATGAAGAAAATAGACCTTGCAGCACGCCCCAGAAAATCAACAAATCTTACGCTGTCAAACCAGGAGGAAAAGTTCTTAGGTGTATTTAAAATATCAAGAACATCTGCAATTAAATTAGGTATTAGGGAGTCAAGTACAAAATGAAAAAAAACTAATATACTTAGAAGTTTTACTCTATGAGAGCATTAATGAATACATTAACATGAGCACTAATGTAACAAAATCCTTTAAAGTGTTTTAAAAATAATCATCATGGTACCATTACTGGGAATACTTAAAATATAGTCTTAAATGCATATGTTACAGTTTCATGAAGTAAAGATAGGGTTTAGAATCCCACTATCAGACTATTCTGACTGTTTGCATATATACACACACACGTACACACAAACACAGTTTTTCATCATTAAGCATAACTCTTTGTTCTATAATAACCAGCTGTATGTTTCATCATCACACATAAAACACTTCCACCAAAAAGAAAAACTGCAGTTCTAGCACGTTTAATTCTTTGGAAATGAACATCTACATTGCTGAAATGGCATTAGAGTGACAAATGACTATAATCCAATGGCCCAAGGCCAGCAACTTCTATTACAACAAGATTTCGCTGTTTTGTACGACACAGCATGTTGCATGTGTGTCACTGAACAGAAATGAGACTGCTTAGTTTACCTATAAACAAAACCCCACTTAACTTTACAAGTATTTTAACAGCTACATGTACGGAAAAAGCAGTGTGTCTAAGCAACTGCCTTGAGAAACTGGATTTATTAATAGGTAGATGGCTGGATCTATTCTAAGAAGTCCCCAAATCAGTGCTATAGTCTAGAAGGCACAGAATAAATAGCAGTGATTCACAAAACCTGTGGCGTTTATTCTAGTATTTGCATGCTGCCATATAATTCCAAATTTAAGTTCTATGTCAGTTTTCTCAGACTTGCTTTTTTTAACCAACCCACATTCACCCACTGTACTCTGCATGGATCCACCATTCACATTTTAGAAAGGAAAATTATATCTTCTGGCTATCTAAACTCACAGCTTCAGCTGCAATCTGAATTCCTGAGACCACAGAAGCCCACAACTACTCACTCTATCGGTAAAAGTTTTAGCAAAAGGACGAACCCTTTTTGCTCAGAAGGCCCTTCTGAGCAATGAAAGCAGGACTCAAAAATGAACGGAGGCAAATCCAGCTTCTTCACACTTTTAAAACACAGAACAGCAACTGACCAGACAGGGGAGAAGCAGCAGCTACGGCAACACAATGCACTCCAACACCTCCGTCCAAACCCAACACTGGCAGCCCTTGCTCACAGCCACCTTCCATTTTGCTGTGCAGGTTGTCCTCCCTAGTTATCGGCATGCTTCACAAACCTGACAGATAAAATCCATGCTGCCCTCTCTTCAAACACTTCCTTCTGCCTGTACGGACCCTGTCAAGTTATACACATCCGCACAGATGCAAGCAAGCTAGCACTCACCCAGCAAGAAACTCATACAGCTGCAGAGCAACCTTGATTTTCCTAAGAGTATTTTTGAGACAGATCGATTTCCTGATGAAGGTCACCCACAAACATCAGGCAATACACTGCAAAGACAGCACAGAACAAATGCCTATAGACTGCAGCCTTCTTTTTTATTCCTTCCAGAAACAGTGCTGGCTTAAAGGAACATCAAACTACACTGTGCCAGGGAGCAACGCTCCAAGTGGCCATAAAAGAGGCAGTTTGCGGGGCAGCATTTCAGAGAGTCAGATTGCATGTCATGTTCTGACTTCCAGTTATTCTGGTTGCCAGGCTAGACACAGGCTTGGCTGAGGATGAGCAGCAGCCTATGAGCGTGTTCAGCTTTTCCTGAACTCAAAACTCGACTGGTTTCTACTTCTGCTGGGTTTGGGGGTAATATGGTACATTTAAAATGGCACTGAGTTAATATGACACCACAGTAATGGTGAAAGAACAAAACAAGCATAAATGATTCATTCTGCTATGGTATCCTTTCTTCTGGTTAACTTGTTTTCACAAGATTTATAAATGATGAGTTTGTATTAATTCTATGAAAAACAATAGGAAAAGTGGCTAAAACAACTGTTTATACAGTTTCTACAGAGCATTACTCTTTCCTAACAGGGAAATAGATTTTTAAATGTAATTTTAAAAAAAATTTAGATGACCTTGATGACAAATGGTTTCAGCTATACCCAATGCTAAATCAGCTCAACATCTGTAGTGTCATACAAAGCCTGTAGTGATACAGCAAGTTTACTTCTAGCTCATACTAACAGAAACCTTATAGATATTGAATATACTCAGAACACACCCAGAAAACTGACAGCAATACCTACGTATCTCATTAAATGATTATGAAATAATGACAAGGAATAGAAAGGTACAAATGATCAGCAATGTCTAACCTGTGTTACCATATACTTGTGCTTGCTGACTAGCTGGCTGTCCAAAATTAATGCCCCTTTGAAAATAAATGATATGATACTGTCGTGTTTGATGATTTATTTGTTAGAATGTGTAAAGTGCCTGATAAAAGCATTTCTGCCCACTACTACATGAATCCATTAATTGGCAGAAATCTGACTAGCCATTTTAGCTATTAAAAGAATACAATTTTCTTGAAGACTTCTTTTTGCCCCATGTGACAAAAAAATGTGTCTCAATTACGTTACGCTCAAATTACAGTCGCAAGGGAAAACTGAGCACTTTTTGCCTCAGACTCTGCATTATGACACCAAATAATGTTATTTATGTTTTCAGAACAGAATTTTATCACAGTATTTCTACTGATCTGCAACACTACCATCCTACAATAAAAAGCTGCATCTTCAGGCATGCGAGAATCCAAAATATTGTTACCTTACTTCAGCACTATAGCAGTAAACTGCTCTAGAATATACACTCATATAAATCCCAAACAGCATTTCAATAAACTGATTTATTAGTGTAAAACTAAAGCAAAGATATGCTGTGTTTAATGACACAAACAAGCATTAACTGAAAGATATCCTACAGATTTGCTTCCAAATGATAAACTTAAGCAACAATCCTCATGAGACCTAAATATCTCCCTTTACCTATAGAAATGGGTTTAAAACAGTCTGTGTGAAAGTTAGTACTAACATGAGTTTACAGTCTAGTTTTAATTACAGCTGTGCACTGCTTCACCATAAACTAAATCATCAGCTGAACTTCCTTGTGTTTCAAGGTACACCAACTTAAAGTACAGACATAAAAATGTCCTTAACTCTTCTAAACTCAGACAAAACAGCTGCAACGTGAAACCCGGTGTTATCCAACCGGCCACACACACTGCTGCCTAGTACTGAGAGTACTGAGGGGAGGGGAAGGCAGTGAGTAAAACAGCTTCAGAGATGGGCACTTGACTTCTTTTGATATATGTGCATTCAAACTAGCATTCATTAGAAAAAGATGTCCAAAACGAGGTGCATTTTCTCCACAGTAAAATAAAAATTGAACGATATAAAACTTTAGAAACTTTAAAATTTTAAAGAAACCCCAGAAACTGCAACTGTCCTCAGAACACTCACATTAACAAAATGACATCCATCTTTCTTCCAAACATAAATAAATCAAGCTAGACAACAAATGTTAGTATAGTTTTCATCAATACGGCTTTTGGTTATGGAAAAATCAGTGTCAGTGTCACTAGTGCACAACTTTATTGGATGTATATCTCAAATGCCATTCATAAAAGTAGAATTAAAGCATAACTTTATTTCAAACACTTAAATTTTATGGAAGGTATTTTCTACACAAAATACACGGTTTCTTAATAAAATCTTTAACATGATCAAAGCTTTCTGAACTTTATTATTTGCTAAAACCAAAGTTGCATGAAGACTTGCAAATACACACCTCAGCACACCTCATGCACAGCTCGATATTTTTGCTTTAAAGCCTTTGGGAATTGAAATCGCAACAGGAAAGATCTAGTGAAGTTATCCCACTCGATCACGTGCTCTAAGCAGACACGAGATTACAGCACGAATCGAACCTTTAACTTCCACTGAAAGACTACCACGATTGCAGCTTTTCTTTTTCTACTCCGCGCACACATCTTCTGGATGCTTTAGTTAGTGGGAGACAGGGAAAGGGCACACGCACCTCCACGCACAGCGAACCTGCAACACTCAGCCCTTTCCAGACCAATGCACTGAGATTTACTGAGCGTTTGGGCTAGGGCGAGGGGAATTAGCCTACAAATCTCCATATCCCCTTCTCATTATAGACTCGTTTCTATCCCTCCCCCCCTCCAAAAAGGAATAAGCACAAGCTATCGCCTTTCTCCCCTCCACATCCTCTCTCTGCGCTGGCTCAGACAGGGACACAGCACTAGCTTCACCCCGCGAAAGCTTCGCATGCCGCCTCCGCCCCTTCGCTCCTTCCCCCCTCCGAGGCGCGGTGACACCGGCACTGCGAAGGGACGAGCCCCAGCAGGCCGGCTCCAACAGCGAGGCCGGCAGCGCGGAAGGCCGCCGTCCCGGCGGGCAGCGAGACGGCTCCACCGCCCTCAGGAGATTCAATGAAGCTGCAGAATCACCCTAGGCCTAGTCCCGGCCACCACGCTCCCCCACTCGGCGAGCCGCGCCACGGGGCCCGGCCGCCCCTCGCGGCCGCTCAGGAACCCCCGCGACACCCCAAGCCGGCAGCGCGGGCACGGGTCGTACCTGCGCGCCGCTGACCGCCATGGCGCCCCGCGTCCGTGGGGAACTCAGCGTCTCCTGCCCGCCTCACGCCGCTGCCCCCGCCGCCGCCATTTTGTCTCTTGCACGCACCAGCCGGGCGGGCAGGTGGTGCGCACTGCGCCTGCGCACGGAGGAGGAGAGGCGGGGCGGGCGCGCCTCTGCGCCTGTGTGCGGGCCGGGCGGCGGTGGCGAGCGGGATCCGCGCATGCGCGGTGGCGGTAGGGGCGGCTCTGAGGTAGGGGCCCGGCGGCGGAGAGCGGGTCCGTCCCTCATGGGGCCGCCCAGAGAGGGGA
This sequence comes from Myiopsitta monachus, assembly GCA_017639245.1. Lineage (NCBI taxonomy): Eukaryota > Metazoa > Chordata > Aves > Psittaciformes > Psittacidae > Myiopsitta > Myiopsitta monachus. The sequence goes on along the minus strand of CM029941.1, from coordinate 100,508,427 downwards.
GGATGGGCGAGGCGGGGCAAAACACTTCGATTTCAGCCTTTGGGCGCTGGCTGCGGGGGGGGAGCTGCTGTGAGGCGAGTCCAGGCAGAGTAGACCTGGCCGTTGGAGCCTGGTCCCGCATCGCCGTCGGTTTCGGGCGGTCCTGTGGTGCCGCAGTGAGGGAGAGCGGTGCAGGAGAAACGCAGCTGGAAAACTGCACGTAGCCAGGCTGCCCCAGAGGAATTAATGCAGGGTTCACCTCAAGATGCTGTTAGAAGCCGCACGGCAGTGGTTGCTCCTGCAGGTAACCGTGCCCGTGTGAGGCAGAGTAAGGCTGCCCCACGTCTGACCCAAATAACGAGTGGGAATGGGCTTATTGTTTATATCTGGGGGGGGGGGGGGGGGGAACCTCAAGTGACTAAGCCAATCTCATGATTTTGAGAGGTCTGACTCATAACCGAATTCTGAAAACCCCAGGCAAGAATCCATTACATTAATTGCTAATTTACTCCTTTTATTTTTCTTCTTAAACTGCAAATCCTGCAAAAGTCTCGTTCAGTTGGGATGCAAGTGATAGGGAAAGCTTAACATTACCGTGAAAGTTGAAGAGAAGGGAAATAAATAACTTTGTTTCTTTGGCTGCCGAGAGAGGTGGCAATGGGACGAAAATTGATCCGCCTACCTCCGATAAGGACGTTTCCCTCTCCTTTTACCCGTTACAACACTTCATGTGTGCTCATGACAGCGACTGATTTTCTGTATCGGTCTCTGTCCTTTTAGCCGGCTCACCCGTGCTGCCGCTCCCTTGTGTTTCTAGCAAGTGTGGCTCTTCTGTCCCAAGGCAGAGAACTATCAGTGAAAACTGTTTAATATGAAAAGAGAGGAACAAAAAAGGGAGACAAATGTATAGGCCTTTTGCATACAGTATTTCAAAGGTTTGAAACCCCCTTTCCCCTCGGGAGTTTCATTTACAAGGTAAATAAAGGAGTGAAAACCCTTATGTAGCTCATCTGCTTGAAGGCAAAATTCCCTTCTGCCCACAGTGCTGCTTAAATGAAGAGGCTGGTTTTGCTGGAAAAAGCCCCTTCAAATGGCTGATATACAAATGAGGACAGTACTACAGTACTTCCCACTTGAAAGCTGTTTTTAATTCAAATACCAATACTGTTGAATGCTGTAGCTGACGGCAAAAACTGACATGGGCATAAAGTCATTGTCTTGTAATTCAGCAACATTTAAAACACCTTCGAATATTAGCCTATCTGAATACAGTTTAATTGTAAAGTCTTAATTTACCAGAGTATTTTGCAATAATGTAAGTTTTGCAAGTTTTATTGTAAAAGGAAAATCTATTATTTTGCAGAAACTTACCTGCTGGGAAGTTTGCACCTCAGTTCTCTTTTATCATTCATTTTTGCCACTTTAATGGTTTGTTATTGTATTGCCACTTACTTCAGTGCCCAAATCAGTTTTCTTTATATCTATCCTTTATGCCAGTGGCCATGAATTGCAGCTCACAAACATGCTGTATTTCTGACTTCAAAAAACTGCTGTATGTCTTTCAGTGTATCCATGCTCTTAAGATTCATGGAGTAAAGCAGTGTTCTTAACAACTTGGTATTGACTTAATCACTTTGTGAAGTGATCAACAGCAAACATGATCCATGCCTGTGGAAATAAAGGGTTGTCTGATGTTAGCTAGTGAGCTAAATAAGCTACTCCCAGGTTAGCTGCCTCCCAGTAACTGCTGTAATTGGTTTTATCCCACAGGAAATGCAAAGTCTTTGGGAATGGCTCAGCCTTCCAAATCAGATTCCTCACAATTTTGCTGCATCGAAAGACCTGTGCTCATGACAGTACCCAGGAGGTGAAGGATTTATATGTATGACTTTTCTGAAGCAACCAGGACTCACACATCTATTCTTTCAGGGTGGAGGAGAGTATCTTCCTGGAGTGTTGCAAGAACTGGTTGATCACTATGGGAGGTGTCCTGCTGTCCATGTAAAGGTTCCTCCCAGTGCCCAGAGCTTTAGGAGCTCTGAAGAAAGTCTTCAGAGATGAAGAAATTTTATCCCAAGAGTTTCTGGGCACAATAAGGGCTTTGCTACTTCTCCAGTCATTCAGGTAATGGAATTCAACAGGGAAAAAAAGAAAACAGCACTGTACTGTATTTTGGGGGATCAAGACACAGAAAGCCAAGGTGGCTGCTGCATAGGGAAAACCTAGAAACATTACTTAAAGCACCAAGAATCTAAGGGGCCATCGTGGTGCCAAATTTGAGCCCATAATGGCACAAAACAGTGTTGGGGAGGGAGCTCTTTTTCCTCTGTCCTCACCACTGCCTACCATAAAGTACTTGCAGCAGCTGTCTTCCCTGGTCAGCTTGCCAGCAGGGGCATTAGCTTATGGGTCTGTTGACTCCTTGTATTTCAGGTTTTCCATTTAAAATGAACCATATCTAGGCCAGCATCCCCAGAGGTGCTGTTGCTGTACCCTGCCAAGCAAAGCTGCCACAGAGCTCCTCCAGCATGAGGTCCAAGAGGTGCTGTGAGCTTTGCTGGAGGGAGGTAGATAAAGCTGTTTTCACTGTGGTCATAGGGACCTAAAGGCTGTTTTTACATGATGTGATGCCTGTGAGAAGGAACAGAAGTCACTGCTGAAGAAATTCCCTTTGGCTTCTCATGGTTGTAACAACACATTTTTACAATCCTGATAAAATGCTTCTCCTTCCTTTGGAGAACTTGTTTAGGTCCTTCTTATTGAACCTCTTTTTCTTGGACAGCTGCTATCGCTGGATAGTGTCTCCTGAGGTTTTCCAAAAAGCCCTGTACTTCGGAGTACCCAGAGCACTGAAACAAGACTGCAGAATAAGTTTTAACTTGCTGTGGCCTGAATCGCAGAGGCAAGAAGTGGGTGGACACAATAAGCCAGTAGCAAAGAACACCAATAGCAAATGTTACATTCCAAAAATGCAGTAATGCAAACCTGGCTTCAAACTATATTTCTAAATTTGCTGGGAAATTGTAACAAATACATTTAATTTGTCAATGTAAGGAACTTCAGTATGGACCAGTTCAAGTCAACCTGAAACAAATTTGAAGTCTGGGCAAGCCTTTAGTAGATCATGTGAAGGCTTGGCTCAGTATGTTCTGTGTTTCAGTTATCTATGCAGACCTCATCGCTGAATTATTTGTGACTTACTCATCCTTGTCTTCAACACAAGCCTTCTCTCCTCTCATGCAATCATCTGTTTTAGGGCTGCAGTCTCAAGACCTGCAAGTCTAAGTCTACTTTCCTTTCATGTTCTATCACCAAACCCATCAGGATATAAACAAAGGTACATATTTTCCCAAGGCCACTCTGAGTTCCATAAAGAGCCAGTGTGATGCTAAAAAATGCATGTGGGATCAACAAACCCACTGCTGGGTTGTTGTGTCTCTCACTGAATCATAGAGTTGTCAGAAGGGAGAAGAAAACTGTGAGTAGCTGGAGCTGGTTTGTGCTCAGACATACAGCACAGAGACAGGATAACTCCATCTGGATTTGGGATGCATCAGACCTGACCCAGTGCCTGTGAGACAACTCAAAGCTATAAGGTCACAAAGGAGTAATTAGCTTCTCATTCATTATTATATTCAAGAGAACTGAAAGAAGCCAAACCAAAATCTGTCACTTTTAAAAATACTGACTTCTGAACTGCACATGGAAAACCACAGTATTTGAAGAAAAGCAGTCTGATATTATAGAGACAGACAAAGAGACGCTCTGGTACATTTATATCAATTTAACAAAAATATTTCCAGCTTCTTTTTCAAGCCTTCAGAACAACTTCATCTCTTACATCAGTGATTTTGCCTTAAGGTATCTCAAGGGATTTATGTTATCTAATGTTGGTGTTACAGGCAGCAGCTCCTTGACAATGCTGATGCAAAGATACAGGCATGGGAGTGTGGGAAGAGAAAACCTGAGGTTTTTGGTAGCTGCTCTGTGTCAGGTGAAATGAGACTTCCTCAGAATTTGGCAATAGGAGCCTTTCTAAAAGGAGGTAGAGCAGTAGTTATTTCTCCCCAGGGCAGGAAGAAAGATCTGTGCTTCCTGGTGAGAACTAAAAACGTTTTATAGAGCTTGCAGTTGAAGGCAGGTGCAGGAGCCAGAGAGACTCCTTAGAAGCACAGACCAGGAGAATATGACTTTTGTCTACTCATTTTAATTACTCACCCAGGGACCTGTTCAGACCTCGAAAATCAGAGTAGAAATTCACTTGTGTCGTACATACTCTTTCATTTCTGCAGAATTCCAGCACACTGATTGCACAGAGCAGTTCAGCACTCGGGAGCTCAACTTATTGTCGAGCATCATGGGCTACCTCGTAACACTTCCTGAGCTATGATAAGCTGTGTCTGGGTTCACAACATCCTAAATCCATGCTGCCAGACTGTGCTTTTGGCAATGCTTAACTGCTGTGGGTCTTGGAGGTGCAAATTGTAGTAACTTCTTCATTTAATAGTGGAGAAATGCTTACAGCAACAAGAGGTATGATGCCTCAGTGGCCTCTGGTAATGTGAGAGATGTCCCATACTCACTTCTAGCCTCTGTTTTCAAAGGGATGATAAATAGACTGGGAAAAATAAAGCTTGCTTTGATGAGTACTGAGGTTCTATTCTGCCCCGCAATTAAGTTTGAAGTTATGAAGTCCTAACGTGTTTATGTACTCCCCATTATGTGCTGTATTTGAAACCACTATATAAACTGGATCTTTTGCTCACAGCTGCGAAAGATGTGAAAAGTAGTTTCTGACTGCCTGGTTTGCAGAAACTGCAAACTGACTGCCTGGGTTTTTGCACCATGCAGAAAGGGTGGATTAGGCAGAGAACTTAATTTTCTACTTCATGTTGTTACATTTAGCTTCTGCCTGTTAAAACGTTTCCACTATTAACAATGCCACTTAAACATAATTACAAAATTCTTTCTCCAATTTCTCAAAATGGAAAACCTCCCTTAAATCAATACACAAGTCAGATGGTGAGGAATGCACTTAATCTAAACTGAATTTATTGTTTCCAGACATTAATGCAATACATAAACACATTAAAAGGGGAGGATATAGGAACAAGCAACCCATTAACAGAAACATTGAAATGTATGTTCTATACACGTGAAAATATAAGAAAAGTTAAGTAGTTGTAAGTAGTTGTCAGTCAACATAGCAAGGATTATAGATTATAAAATAAACTCAAACAACTAATTAATGAGTTTGTCTTAATAACTTTTTTTTGTTTGTTTGGATTTAAATTTATTTTTAGGGTGAAAAATAATAACCATTACCTCATGCAGTGTAAAAAGGCTTTAAAAGAAATTCATTAACGCAAATGAAAGACTAACTACAGAAGCCTTTTTTTTTTTTTTTTTTTCTTAAAACACCAAAAAAACTTAAGGGGTTTCACAAAAATAATTTCAATTAGTTTTCTTAAATCCTTGCTTAACACTAAAGAAGAAACCTGTAACTTCCTTGCACTCCAGAAACTTATTCAGAAGTACCTTTCAATACAAATACAGTCTTACAATGTATGTGAGAGTTCTTTAATTTTCAAGAGCTTCAAATGTGATTAAATGCAAAAATGTTTTCTTAGTCTTTTCCAATTACTGAGGTAAATAGTTAAAAAATAATAAAAAAGGAGGGTAGCAGGATATCAGCTATATGTATACCACGTGCAAATAAAGAAGGCAAATCTTAAATACATGGTTATGGTACACAAGGGAGATGTGAAATAAAGATCAGGGAAGAAAACCAGCAACAATCAACAGTTCCCCAGCAGGACTTTAAACCAAAGTCCCTATAGATCCCCACTAGTTGCAAATAAAGCATGTTTATCAGCACGTCTGACGAGCTGGGCTATGGGGAAGAGCCTGTACAATAGTCACAATTACAGCAGACTGCCCGACAATGCTGAGAATGTAAATGCTGCTCCAACAGCTGCACTGCATCCCGAGCAACCACACAAAGACCAACAGAGCCATCAAATGATGAGCTCTGGATAGCAACAGCAGGGCCACGATTACAGAGCAGTAGCTTCTACAGTGAATAATAATATATGGCAAACGAGAGACTGAGTTAGCAAAATGTGGTATAAAAAAGTATAAAAGTTTTTAAAAACTGCCCATAAAGTTCTTCTCTTGGGAAGGAGGAATATTTAGTCTGCGGCATTATTACAATAACTGAAGTGGCTGTATCAGATTGCTGGTGATTTACTTCTTGTGAATCAGAGGTGCATTTGTGAAATGCCCCAGGGTGAATGCCTGAAAGCTGGCCAGACAGTCGGGGAATTTTAGTATCTGTGGCAGAATCAGCTGTGTTTGTAGAGGGTGGACTAACTCTTGAGTCGGAAATCTCTCTCCTTGGTATGCAGAGGATACTGTGACACAAAGGCTCTCACAGGCGATTGTCAGTTCAGTCCCAGTGTCTGGACCCCAAACACAGGCCCAAGTATATTTTAGGTTTCTGCCTTTTGAACCTGTCTTGCTGGGGAAGGTTCTGGTTGCACAACTGGTGAGTGACTGGTGTCCCCACCAAACCCATCAGGAAAGGCTATTCCCAAGGAAAGACATTTTGAACTTAAAAAAAGGAGGACAGTGAGAGCTATTAGGTCAGGGAAAAAAAAAAGTTGCTGTCCTTCAGGATTGCTGAACCCCAATTAATCATCCTTGGTTAATAAGCTTATTGAAAGCAAAGTCTGGCATGGGTCCCTGCTCATACTGGCTACTAGCCATGACTGCTGTGAGCCCTGACTTAAGTGAGGTGGATCCCTGCTTCTACATCCTGTTCAGTCTAGGCAGGGATATCTTCCTACTTCGAGGCCACCTGAGGGATTCTCCTGCTACTTCTCCCCACTGTTACCATATTTGGCAAACCTCAGACTTGCAGTGGGCTCTATGCATTCCATCTGCCTTGAAGCCTGAGGCAAATTATGCAGTTTCCATCCAAATTCTCAAATCTTTCAAGTTCTTCAATAGATTTATTTTTTTTAACTCAATCTGGGACACTTTAAAGCCCAAGGAAAACTTGTTTAGAGATGAAAAGTGCCACAGCAAGGGATGCAAAAGTCATCTCTCCTTTCCCAGATTTCCATGTCATAATGCTGTCAAACCAAGCCCCAGTCAATCCTATCTCTTCTTCAGCCACAAAGAAAGATTTTAATCTTAAAGAGTACAGTGGAGTTACTTGCTCTTCCAGCTGATCTGACCTACGTCCAGCAAAAGCAATATCCTCTTTGAACGTCCCTGGGTTCCAGAAATCTGATACTTACAACTCAAGAGCATATTGTAAATGAAATACGACGTTACAAAAAAAGAACAAAAATCAAGATTTACAACACTGAAGATCCGTTTAATTTTCTCTTAGCAGCTGTTTCTAAATCCCTTTGAACTGCTCTGTAAATTCAAACTAGACATTCAGTACTCTGCCTCCTTCCTCTCCCTTGATGTTATCACTTCAGCCACAGATTAAACTTTATTTTGAAAACATTGATATTATGCAATTTATGTGGAAATGCCATGAGCCAAGAAGTAAAAGACTGAGCTTTAACATTCAGGAGAGCAGCACAACCTCTTGCCATCTCACCCCTTAGAGATTTGGAGTGTTGGTGTTTTTTTTTTTTGTTGTTTTTGTCTTAAACATGTGCTTAATTCCCAAAACCACATTCAACTGTACATTTTATGAGGTTTCAGAATATCCCCCCCACACTCAAAAATAATCAAGGTTAGAGAGAAATTATTTAATACAAGGTCCTTTTGGAGCAAACCATCAAAGGGTGGTTATCCAGGAGCAGTCATCTTCCTCGACCTTGATGTTTTCTTGTTTTTGTCTTTTTCTTCCTGTTTGCTGTTTTGGGTTTCAGTGCACAGACACATGCAGACACACCAGCAATTGCTTTGGGTAAGTCAGTTCCTTTGTACCACATATTTTTCTCGTTATCATAAACCTGGACCGTTTTGGAGAAGACGGTTTCTTGCCAGCTGTAGCCTCCGAGGATGTAAATCTTTCCTTCCCAAACTGCCACCCCTGACTCACTGTTTGCTTGCAGCAGAGGAGCAACGCTGGTCCACTGGTTACACTGAGGGCTGTAGGACTCCACACTCAGAATGTCAAAGCGAGCCATGGTTTCTATGTTGTCATCACTCCCACCAATGGAGTAGATGTGGTCCTGTAAGGTGCACATGCTGTGCCACCCTCGAGCAACAGTCATTGGCCTCTTCTCCTCCCAGACATCCGTGCGGTAGTCATAACACAGCAGGTTTTTTCTGTATGGGCCGATTTGGTAATCATGGCCTCCTGAAATGTACACAAATTCCTTGAAGACTGTTCCAGCATGGCCATAGGTAAACCTAGGACAGGAAACAAAAAATGATCCGGCTTAGTGCTTACGGATTTCACCAAGACAGACAGTGTTCAACAGGGACTGCTACTAACGAACAAAATAAACAGTAACTAAAGACAAAGGAATTCTTAATCCTCTTAGTTATCAAGTAACTATTCTCATCCACGGTGCTCCACCCTGCGCTGCAGAACGCTAAGGTATGACAGTCACTTTTTAAGGCATCCTCTACAGTGTGTCATACAACAGAAGTAACCCATGCTCCTCTAGTTGGCATGGCCTTCACTCCTATTTTCCTGCTCCAGTGTTTGGGTTGGATCAGTCTGAGAAGGTCAGAGAGGAAAATACCCACATTCAGCAAGGGTTTCTATGACAGAAAGAGGAAATAATCATGATACCTCTCAGACTTATCAGAAGCTATTAACCAAGGAAACTACTGTTGCCTTCCGCTTTCACAGCATCAGGATCATAAATCACATTTCTTAGCCACTACTATCCATAGCCCAGTGTATCTGCAGTCATTATACATGCAAGTGTCCTTTTCATGAGTATCCCTCTGTTTTACCACTTCTATACAGGTAATAAACTTCTCTGGTCACCCCAAGACAAGGCAACAGACCTCAGTCAATCATACCTCAGCGTCCACATTTTGAAACAAGACACACTGAGATGGCAGAACCAATACCACATGTACCCTTTCCACAGAGCAGAAAGAAACCCCCTTTTATCAGTTATAATAAAGCCACTACAAACCTAATTTTTGAGGCTTTTCTGTGACTTCACACAAGAATATTCCCAACCAAACCCCACTGAGCTCTTAGAATGCTAAGGCCAAGGACAGCATCGTCTTCTTTAAACATACCCTTCCTACACATGCCTTTTTCCTTTTTTTGTGTGTGCAGCGTGTCAAAAGATGTAGATGCAGCACCAGCCACAGCAAACTGGCTCACACACTGATACGAAGCACCAAATTTAATACCCATAGGGCTGCAGAGCAATATACTCCTCATGCTGTACTCACCAGCTTCTACTACCATCCTTTGTAGTCTAGGACGCAAGAAGACTCAATCTCCATGGCAGGCAAAGCTACATTAGCATTACTTTAGCCTGGAATGCTTTTGAACCATGTCTGAACATGTTTGAAACAATGTGGATGGAAGCCCGAGCTGTTTTTATTTTGCATGGTAATAGTTTCAGCAACACAAATGGTATCATAAGCTCTTCCACACACCTAAGTGCCAAGCACTTCTGTGCCAAAGGAAAAGGTGGAATAGAAAAGAAACCCCACATTTACCCTGAAAGCACAACAGTTCTGAGAAAGCTAAAAGATATTTATTATTCTAGATGCCTAACAGAAGCTTCTGATCCCTTACTGGTGTATGAATCAGATCTTTTAACAGGCTCCTGCTACAAGAAACAGAGAAATCTTTGACACGCTTGGCCTAAGAAAGCTAAGTGACCAGAACAGACCTTTCAACTACAGGGGCTGGAGCCCCATCCCTGGAGACCTTGTAGAGATTACTTCAGAACTGTACTGCTTCTTAGTCACACAGGAAAAAGAATGAGGGGGGAAAAAAAAAAAAAAGGGAAGACTAAGCAAAGTTATGAGACTTTATCCCAAAAAACAACTCAAAAATTCCACAGTTCACAATCTCTCTGACCATGGAAGCATATAACTCATGCTCAGTGCTTCTCTTTGACATGACATACCCTGAGCAATGCTCTCCAGCTTTCACACCTCCCAGAAAAGCTGTGGCAGGTGAAGTGTGCACAGCTGCTGCTCCACCTTGTTTGTGGTCTCTTATGGACAAGAACCAGGAGCTTATGTCTCCAGTGGCACCCAGTGTGGTTGCTGGAATCTTTGGCTTCTCTATAGACCCAGGGATGAGTCTTAAGAAGTAGACTGCCTATCTGAGAAGTGGAATGGACAACTTGAATTAGTCTTCTTTCTCAGATTGCAACAGATTTTAAACCCACATCTAACCAGCAAGCCACCTGGAGGACGTGCAGCATGCTCCACTCAAGCAACATATGGTTTTGAGGAGCCAAGAGAACAGTGCAATGACTTTGGATCCAGCACAAAGCCCAGGATTATTGAGCTGCTGATAACAATCACATGACATTCAGCATTTTAATTAAAATTAAAAATAAATGGCAGCAAGTTAAAGAAAACTTGAGTGACCTCTGTCGAAGTTTTGTTTCCCTACAGTAATTGCAAAAGTGGAGTTCTGTAGAGGTAAACAAGAAACAGACATTTTCTCTCAAGCACATGAATGCAGCCTAACATAGACAGCTACAGAAAAAGCTGATGCTTTTTGCCTCAATCAGTGGCTATGCCTAGTGAACAGCAATAGCTACAACAGTAATCTGAAAGAGGCAATCATATCTGAAGCATCCAATCAACCATCAATTTGTTATTTTTCAATTCAAGGAGATTATTCATTGAAATATGCTGGAGGTGTTTCACTTTGCCTGACTATTGAAAAACTCGTCCAAAATTGCACATACCCTGCTTCACGTTAATAGAAAACAGAATGAAATATAATACACAAGTTGAAAACAATCAATAGGGATCCTCTCTGCAAGCCTGTGGCATTTCTAAACACAAAATGGGACAGGAAACTTCAGTACAATGGGTACAGATATCCTCCAACAGAAAGAATCAAGCGTTCTCCAGCGCTACCAGTAACAGTGATCAGAAGAAGACACAGGCATTAAGGGGAAGGGAGTTTCAATTTAGAACTGCTGCTAGAGCCAGTCGCTGATTCTGAATGACTTAGTCAATGCAGCGCTGCAAACTTACAGTTTCTGACCCAGTAACACCATTCAGTAAAGGCTAAGGAATCTACCACTTTTCTTGCACAGAGGAACACTTGGCCAGGCTTGATAAAGCTTTGGTAATCCCCTGCTCCAACCGAAGTCCAGGCGAACTGTGGTTGCTCTGAATCTCGGTGTCCACCTGCTGCAACCCTGCGAGGTTATTCATGATACAACTAGCAGAGCAGATACCATCACTCCTTAACCCGTCCCAACACATTTCCTCTCACAACTGCTTTCAGTTCTGCCAAACTTTAACCTAGGGCCGCTCAATTAATTTCACTGATGTCTGCAGCAGGCTTTTTTTCATGGTCTATTCAAGATGAGAACACATTGCACCAACTTCTGTTCTGCCAAGCTTGTCAGCCATCGCCGCTTGCTTCCGGGCTAGAAACTACGGGAGCAAATACTCCCAGAGAGCCTGGAAAAATGGTGAAAACAAAACACAGGACCTCTCTGAAGAATGGGAAAAGTATCCCACAACCAAGGACCCTAATGAGAGTCAGGCAAGATTCACTTGCCGCAGACTTGAACCAGATCCACCATTCAGATAGCTTGGCTGAAGTTTTCCACATTAAGCATCGGCCTCAAGAGGCTGTGTTTTCTTCTCCACTAAGACAGCAGTATCTCAACCAAAACAGCTCAGCTCCTTCCAGGAAACTGGTTAGAGAAAACAATGTGTTGGTTTGACCACATTGGGTGAGAAGAAGGCAGAGGGAAGAAGAGACAAAAAAGAGCTTGAAAAGCTCTTTAGGGTAGTGTGACTGTGCCTGGGTCCAGCAACATGGACACAGGATTTGGCAGCAGACAGGAGGCGTGTGTCAAGAACTCAACCACAGCCTTTCCCTTGGAAATCTTCACAAACATGGTAAGCTATAACCCTTGGGAAGAAAAAAAATTAAACCCTTTTCTGGATGCTCAGAATAGAAGCTGTAACAAACACAACCTCTGAGAGTCCAGCCCCACACAGCTCAAATGGAACTATACAAGCTCTCACACCAGAATGACCTCAAGATGCGCTCATCACTCCAGGGAATGGTCTTCCATGAGTCTCTGCCCTGCTTCTGGTGGCCGTGCGCCCAAGAGGACAAAAGAACCCTCATGAAATACAGGAAACAAGGCAGCCATGATGGGACATGCCTAATCAGGCAATCAGGATTGGAGCTTCTGATTCCCCCTGTGTCAGGGGAATGTTGCTAGAATAGGGATGGGGAAGATGTTATTTGAGTGAAAACAATAAAATCAGTCTGAGGAACAAAAGCACGTGATGGGGAGAAAAACAGCTTGGCTCAAGGGCATGTTGAAGGGAAGGCAGGAGTACACAGAAAGAGCTGCAGTTAAAGTGCTTTCCTCTGGTCTTGAATAAAGCACAAATTTCTTTCTTATCTTGCCTGCACTGCCTGCGAACCTACGTGAGGTACATCAGGAAAGGTCCCTTCCCAGAGCTACTCCCCTCTCTGAGCTCAAGCAGCCTGCCCCCGCTTTCAGAAAGGTTTCTTCCTTTGTCCACCTCTGGTCTGATTTCTGTCTTTTGCAACCTGTATAATGTATGCTTTGCTTTACTCTTTCTGTGCAGGGAAGTGGTTGTTGCAAACAATATGCTGCCCAAGGCAAGAGTTCTCCAAAAGAAGAAAGAGGGCTGAAAAGACAGAAAAGCTTGAAGGTACTAAGTGTCCCAATAAGATCTAACTAAAGACATATTAACGTGCAAGAGAGCAGCTGCATGGAAGTCTGGGACACTGTCTAGTTCCCTAGAAACACTTGCGCTGGCTCAAAGGACACTTAGCATGGGATGAGGACAGAGCAGGCAGAAAGACAGGACGCCATACTATGTTTTCGGGATGCAGCAGTAACCTGAAACAGACCCTGTACATCCCAACCCTGCAGCTTAGTGACCAGCCAAGTCAATTTAAGTGGGGTCTATCCCATAAGAGGGATTTTTGCCTAGTCCAAGTGGATCAGCTACACAATTGAATGAAAAATTAACACGCCCTATGTCCAAGTTCACTTTTACATCTGCAGCTGTAAAATTCCCAAAGCCAGCACTCAGGTAGCAAGAGGAACATGCAAACTGCGCCTTTTTGGAGAGCTTGCAGTCTGGTTGCTTAAGCCAATCGTGCAAGCTTCCCCAGCATCACTTAAGAGCAAAAACATCCCCACCTGTTCCAGGGTTGTTTCTCTATCAAGGCAGTGAGGTCACACCTACACTTTTTAGAAAAATGTTTAGAAGAAAAGAAGAGCGGTGCTACAATTTCTATGAGATGCTACTGGCATCTCACAGGTCACCCCAGTTAACAGTAAGGCTTAGAACTGAAGATGCTCTTCTACACAGCTTCTCAGGTAAATGATTGTGCTGTTTAGCCTTGACTGATCAATCTGCCTGTGTGAGCAGAAATGAAGTGGATAAAAGCACCCTGGTTCTGAAGAGCACTTGAGCCCAGCTGTTAGCCTGGATCACACTCGCATTGCAGCACCAGCCCAAAATAGAACTGAGTAACAGGCGCCTCTGACTCTGCAGCTCTGCGGCTGAGGGAACAAGGGAAAGAAGCCTCGACTCAAATCAGATTGCAATTATCTTGTTCGTGATGCCATTAAGAAAGCAAGTGCTGCTGCTGTCATGGGTTTCAAACATGAAAACATCATCCACATAGCCAATACTCCTGTAATTTCCATGGATGTCAACTATTACTAAACCTGAATAGCTCTTTGCAAATTAAATGCTATCCTACCATTCTTATGAAGTCACCACTCACATATTGATTCAAAATGTCCTGTGCTGCTGTTACAAGAACTGTAGTACTAAAACCTCTCGGAAGAAGAGCAACTAAGTTTTAACTCAAGCTGAGATAAAGAGAGGTCACATTTGCCAGGGTTAGCTGTTTGAAATACAGGTCAATGTGGTTTAACTGCAACAGCCAAACTGAGCAGCCAGAAACACCTTACAAGGAAAAGCATCACACCAAGGTGACAAAATAGGGCCAAATAAATTACAAAAGCCTTTGCTCAAGATCTAAACAGTGCCTCTGAGAAGATTCAGTTCCTTGTTACTTTAGGAAAAACATTTTAAGAATAGTAGACCAGAATTCCAAGAACTCTCTCTTATCCTTCAGAGTTATCTCAGCATAAGTATTACAGCCAACCAAGCTGACATGAGGCATGCTGTCATGGAAGAGCTGGTTGCTCAAATACCAAATGCTGATATGGTTTGTTACTTGCAGATATGTTGGTTTCATATCCCCTCACCTCCTTTCTAGGGATACCCATTCATCAGCTCCCTTTACAAGCGTTCTTCAAATACAGGATAACTTTCCAAACATGTCTATTACCTGGGCAAGCCTGCTACGTAGGACCATGAATCCTTCTGAGGACTGTAAGTCTCAACTGAAGAAAGTGCTCCGTTTTCATTCCTGCCACCAACAGCTACCAGCATGTCGGTAACAGCTCCCAGGTAGAAATCTACACGGCGCTGTCTCATGGAGGCGACCTGTCAAAACCAACAACATGCTGATACCTTCAAACATCCGGTAAGCAAGCTGACTGAAGTATATTCATGTCTAAGGATAGAATAGTTCTTATTTATTTGGAAAGAAGAGGTACTGGTTTTGACCATTATATTCATAAAATACTTTTTGTTTTTCTGCAATAGAACGTTACATAGCATTCATTTCCAAAAAAGGGAACAACAGGAAGCATCTAAGAGGCAGATTACTCTATAAATTTTGTCTTACATAGGCTTCCTTCCAAAACTCTGCAAGAAACATATATTGCAATCACTCAAAACCACAACTGAACCACATGGGATGACTGGTTCATATGGGGATCTGCACTGACTGGAGGATATTACAGCAGACTGGAAGTAAATAGCTTGTTCTATGAGATATTTAGTAGAGACACCAGACAAGAAACAAAGACATTCTTTTTACATCAGACCCAGTTTTGATTTAGTTCTATGTGCTCCTGCTTGGGAAAGATGAACTAAACAATCATCTCCCTAAGTCCACTGTAGCATTAGTCCCAAAGTACTGTCAAGAGTTGCAGGTGGATGCTGACCAAGAATGTCATAGATGAGGCATCCAAATCTCAAGTGATGTTGAAAATCTGCCCCAAACTCTTCTGCTGTGTGTGTACACAAAGAATTCACAAAGGATTCAAGTAGCTGCTTTTTCAGTTTAAATAGCTTTGATTTCTATTTGCAAGTGTTGCCATGTTGGCTATTCTAATGAGCCCTGTCCTTCCATCAGAAAGAAGAAAACACTCTAAACATAAAGGACTTTAAACAGAGAAATAATACATCTCAAGTCTCACCTTTATCCACTGGTTACACCGGGGATCATACCTATATAGCAGACTTGAAGCTGCACCCCCTCCGTTGTCTCTTGAAAAGCTGCCTCCAGCCATGAAGATGAAGCCTCCCAAGACTGCGACACAGTGGTGACTTCGTCTGGCTGGGAGAGGGGTCTCTGCTACCCACTGCCCCTTTTTGGTGTCCAGGAAGCAGGTATCATCACTCAGTTCCAGGCAGCGTTCTGAAACCTCCCCACCTACAAAGAGGAGCTTCTCCTCGCAGGTCCTCAGGGCTGTTCGCTTGTTCTGCAGCACTGGCTGAGCTGTGATGTCGTTGTGATAGCGCACTGCCTCTTCTATGAACCCCTCACAGTTTGCTTCTTTGGGAAGAAGAGAGCAGACAGCAGGCTTGACTCGGTGGAGGAGATCACTTTTAGGTATCAAGGGAAAATGAATGTTATCCAGAACCTGATAAGCCTCATTCTCCCTTTCTGGGTACTGAGTAAGCCACTGCAAGGCAGCCTGCAGCAAGTCATGCTCACACTCCTGCTGCACATTGTTGCTGTTCAGGTATTGGCACAACTTCTGCAAGGAAATGTTCTGCAGGAAGCCTGGAGTGAAAGACAGCGTGCCGAAGTTCTTCAGGATGTAAGAGTCAATGTAGGAGTCAAGGTGCTTCAGGCTGTAAATAGAGGCCAGCTCTTGCAAGTACAAATAGTTCTCCTCACTGACTTCATTCTCCAGGTACTCACAGCAGAAGTCGACCACCTTCCAGATCTGTAGCAGGTGCGCTGTTTCAAGCACATAGTCAATATTGCCTCCATCTAAAGACAGCTCACTGCCATAAAGGAAATCTACCACAGCCTTAAGTCCAATGTAAGAGGCTCCAAAAAGTTCTACCTCTTTTTGGTGGGCTTCTCTCATACCAATGGTGAACATAGAATTGAAGTAGTCGCTGCAAACGGCGAGGAGGTTCCGATGGGCAGGGACTCTCTGTTCATCCACCACAAGGACAATGTCACAGAAGAGACCTCGGTGCCTCTGCTCATTCAGGCTCTGAAGAACCAGACTGGAGTGGTCATCCCACCTATACACCTGGAATGCACAAACACTATTAGGCAGGTGTTATCTTCACCAAGATAAACTTCAGTGTGTACAAAAGCGTCTCCTCATCAAATCATGAGACAAAGCTCACTTGTGATGCACATCTTTGATTAACTCTTGATAGAAGCAGTTGGCAAGCAACACAGTACGAGCATCCAAGCCCCCTCACCTTCACTTTGAAAGGCCTGTGCAGACTTTCACTGCTTCCTACTCCCCTTGTATATATATATAATTTACTCCCACCTCCTCCACAATGCTGCATCTAAACCTCTTTCCTGATGATTTATACAGGCACAGTTTTCTGAAACTCTTCCACTCATTGTCTTCAAGACATCTTGCTGACATTTCCTTTCTTGCTTGTCCCCCAAATGACTCCTTGCAGAGTTCTCTCAGCTGAGTTACTCGCTAAATGTATTGTTTGGGTTAGTGCTTGTTTGACAGCTGCTCCCTCTTAAATCTTTTCAGAACTCCGCGTTTCCAAGCTTCTTAGGGTAAAATCCCTCTTTCTTTCTGTGTTGTTACAGGCACACACACTGCATTAAAAAATAATAACTGTTTATTTATGTGCAAAGCCACACATGTGGATGACTTATTCCCATAAGACTTCTACTTGCTTCCAGAAGCCAAGGTAATCATATTCATTAAAACAAAAACTAAGTATTTTTCTTTTAAAGAAAGGGGAAAATGCCCCCAGAACACGTCCATTAAGTATCCCTATGGGATGCCTCTGGTTCAGACATTCTTTCCACCAACTTTGTATGTGCCGCAGAGCTTTTGAGGCAAACAGAGCCTCTTTCTCACAGACTCGCATTGCTAGTCTTAAGAAGAACCAAAATAGAAATGTTTTGTTACCCCTTGAATGTCCTGCAGAACATGTATTGAAGGGGCTGGTCACCCCAGTATGTCAGGCAATGCAGCTTTTAGGGCCTTCCTTCTAGACGAATGGAATGCTTGATGCTACTATCAGCTACCTTGTGATCTTTCTTAATAAAAGTCAGGTTAAGTTAAACGCAAAGACATAACTTTAATTACCAAATCCAAACCAGGCAGAGTTGTAGAGCCTGTAAGAACACGCAAGAGAAAGGAAAGGAGGTGGAAAGGAAGCACACCTTTAAGTTAGCTCTGAACACTTCTGGCTTTAAGACCCTGGCTCTTGTCCAGTTCTACACCCTCAGGCTGCATTCCCTGAAGTGACATCCTGAAAGTCACCTCAGCCCATACCTACATGGCAAACAGTCACACAGATAACCTGAGGTCTCTTCAAGGCTCTCAGGCATTTGACCTTTCCTTCATCAAACTGTTGCTTCTCCTAGAAACCCTAACTATCTGTGGCTTTCCTGGTTTCCCAAACAGAAAGCACATGATTATGGCTGTCTGGCTAAGCCATTAATGGGTTGGTTAAACCACGGTGAGACAACCTCCTACCCACCCTGGTGGGAAAGATTCAAGTCACAGAGCCAGGTTTTCTCCCCTGCATGCAACGCTTGCTTTAGATATGTGCTATGTGTATATAATTTGGTAATTGTGCTTCTATCTGATGAGATAACCAGGATTGAGGCACGCAGCTCCCCACTGGCCAGACATGATGGCCGCCAGCCTTCCCAAGCTAACACCAACACTGGGAGCCTCGCCTCTTATGTCTGCCTTTTAGCAGTCGGTGGTACAGTGACAGGCATTCCACCAATGGTGAGATACAGATTAATAGCCAAATGTGCTGCTCTTAGGTGACAGCCCAGTTAGTTTTGCTTATGCTCTTCTCTAAACAATGGAGACCAAGCTGCCAAAAAGCCTTCTGTTGGAGTAGCTTTGTACATGCAAGGGTACAGAGTTACACCAATGTAAGTGACAAGGCTTCAATAATCTTAAGTCTCCTGGGCAAAATCTTTTTAATTTGCCTTATACCCATTGCCTCATCAGATCTCTGAACCTAAAAAGGGACTTATGGCATAAACAGCAAAGTAACTTTGACTGAGCAGTAAAGCTGCCAGACATTTGTATCAGACAAAAATACGGGGTTTAAGGACTGTAAAGCACTTTTTCTTCATTATTTGAGGTTGAGAAAAGGTGGCATCATACAGGAGCGCAAGCAGCGACGAGGGGATGGAGGAGATGAGAAGAAGAAGAAATACGGCAAAAGGACAAACCACTGATCTGTGGCAACTATGATAAAGGATAGTGGATGAACAGACAACAACTAACAGGTTACAGCACCCTCTTGTGCATCTGCCTCCTGGAGGACAATTACTGGATTATATATTCCCTCTCGTCTCTGTTAATTGGCTGATTATTTCTCTCTAATATTCTCTTAATACACTATCATGCATAACAAGATTATGCCAGAACATAAGATTTGTCAGAGATCCCCATTTACTTGGTTGGATGTCGAGTCAGCAGCATTATCCTTACTGCAAACACACCTGATAACCTGTACTCCTAAAAGCCTTGTTGCCATGTAGAACTGCTGCTACTTCAGGAATCAAGCATCAAATCATGATGTATGGCATTGGAGGGCCTCAGAATACATTAGTATGTTTCAGCCTCTTACCAAGTTCATTTGTTCAGTGAGCAAGTAACAGAAGCTGAAAGCTACATGCTCCAGAACCCACACTAGTTTTAATACTAAACATGAACATCTTTCTCAGGCTATTTATATTCTGTAGAACAGCTTTAGCTTTATCCAGTAATTCTAAGTTTAACAGATAGTGACAGCTGCTGTCTCAGCAGGAAAATAAAACAATGCTGTCTAGTTAATTCATTTTTAATGCAGTGAATTATTATTACATTCAGACTAAACCACTTAAATGGCAGACAGGATCAGCACTCAAGGACAGATTACACTGGTATGGATGCATTTAAAAATTACCTCTATTTATCTTTTATCCATTGTATCAGAGCAGTGTTTTAACTTCACATTCAAAGATCTAATTTCTTTCAGATCGTTAATGCAGTACCACTACCCATCAGTGATGCGAAAGAAAATGAGATTTGTTTCACTCAACTTTTGTAAGACAGATACAGGCACTGAAAGCTTCTCTTTTCTAGCTGTTGGTAGTACAGGGTACTTGCTCTGCAGCTTCTGTAACCTAGTGCTCACCCCAGAACAGAAAAGCAGTTTCTACTGGCATGAAACAAAGTGAACATAATAATTGCAGCTGATATCAACAACTTATACGCCTTAGGCCATCATTCTTGTGACCTGCATAAAGACCTGCCTAAGGTGGACTTGTGTGGATTCCCAACTAAAGTCAATGTACTTGTGCAGACAGAGATACTATGCAAAGAAAATCAGCCTCACAACTCGAAGAAAACATCTTGAGTTCACTGGAATAACCCCTATTTGCAGGATCTAGACTCAATATCATCTGAATCTAAATCTAAAGAGCAATCCCAGCTTTGCCTCTATGTCTCGCCTGGACTTTTTGAGATGGATCAGTGTGAAAAATCCCCAAAATAAACGCATTGCCTTCAATGACTGAATTTCTGGTGCAACGAAAACACTGTGCTGCGATGATGTGGGTTTCTTTTCTGAGTTATGAGTCATAACGAGCAGATGCCCATTTGCTGATGACTTTTCCTTGTTTTTTTAAAAAATCCCTGGGTAGCAACTTTTTCTATCAAAATATTTGAGCAAGCAGATCACCATTTTCATACCCCCTTTTAAATCTCTCAATATCCACATTCCTCCAAAACATTTCAAGAGACAGCCTTCACTACACACATACACACACACACACAATCCTTCTTGTTATTTGTGTAATTTGGGGTCTTCTTGCAACACAAAACACACAAACCTTTGAGGACTCGCTTATCTTGCGTGGACGCCAGATCCTGGTTTGCCTGGCTCCCTCCATGATAGCCGGCTCCGCAGTACTTCTGGAACAAAAGGAAAGCTGTTAGCAGCATACCAATCCCTTCATGCTGCTGAAACCACGGCGTGAAGAATAAATAACACAATTAAGAAGTCCTGCACATCCTAACCTGAAAATCTGAGTGAAAGGAAGGACGGTTTTATCGCTGCCTGGTGCCCTTATTAACGCTCGGTTGTGTCAACAAGTTGGCTGCTGGGGTATAACCCAAGACCATCGCATGTGCCGCCAATGAAAGTCATTTACTCACCAGTGCTCACTACAGCTAGCTGAGGGATCGCTTCCCTCTCACGGCCAAGCCAAGCCACGCTTCACCCCCCGCCAACCCTGGTCCCCGGGTACCTCCGGCACGGGCACGGCCCCGGCCGCGCATCCTCACCGTGCTGCGGCAGCCGCACCGGGCGCGTCCGGCGGTGCGGAAAAGAGGGAGCGGGAAGGAAGCGCCAGCGCCCGAAGGAAGGCGCCTCGGAGCTGACTCTCCGCTCCGCGCCGGCACAGGAAATACCGCCGGTGGGAGGGAGGGGGCGGGACCGGGGGCGGGGCGGGAAGCGGCGGCAGGGGAGGTGACCCCGCCGGCGGCAAATGGCGGCCCCGTGGCCGGCACGTGGGGTTTGGGGTGGTTTCTTGCTGAGCGCCAGCGTTACTGGTGCGGCGGTGATGGGCTGCGCGGGGTGCGTGTGATAGCGGCACAGCGAGCATCCCGGTACCGCCGCGTCTGGTTTGCCTGGGTGTGAGGCGTGATGGACCAGCGCAGCCTGCAGCCGGCAGCGCTGCAGCACTGCCTGCTGCTGCAGCCCGGCTTTGCCGTATTCATTAGGGCCCAGCGGGCTTGGGAGTTAATAAAAACACCTTGGTGAATAGCAGGGCTGATGGTGCAGCTCCTTCTGCGTGAAGGAAGATGCAAAGAGGTTGTATGGGAACCCCAACGAGACCCATTTCAGTGCAATGGTGTCCACAACACGAGTAAATACCTCTTTGTTAACCCAGCAGTGCTGTCTTACTGAGGTTGTCCTCAGGACAGCAAGGCTCTGTGTGTGTGTGTGGGTGTGTGTATCCGAGCTCCATCTGCTGTCACTAAGGACACCCCAGCTCGGACCCAGGATAAAGACCTCAGTTCCAAAACCTACCTTGCTGACCTCCCTAATGTTGACTGTGATCCCTATTTTCACAGCAGCCCCTCCTGAAAGAGAAAGTATTATTCTCTCCATTATCTTCTCTGCACAGAAAAGACACGGATAGAGAAGCAGGACTGGGGGGCAGCTGTATGGAAAGATCAGAAAGGCAGCAAAAAGGTGTACTAGCAAACAGCCATAGGAGGAAGGCACTGGCAGTATATTTTAGGAGAACAGCTAGGCCTCCTGGGGCACTGTGGCTGTGCAGAGCCATCTGTTTGCTCAGCTCCATCTCTGAGACCCTTCTTGAACGTCATTTTAGCGCAATCTAGACAGCTAAATGTCAGTTCAGAAATCTAAGACCTCATATTGCTGGAGGCAGCTATTTGAGAAAGTCTAAAAGTCCTCTTTTAAGTCCTTTTACTTTCTTTATTTGTGCTTTCTCCATGAGGACTCCTGAGAGATGGGAAGATGCTTCTGCCGTTGACACAGCATAGAAAGACCCATATGCAGAAGATGGAGGCCTCAAAACCCCTGTATGAAAAGCAAATCAGAACTCACCAAAGCCAGAAAAGTGGGTATTTCCCCCTCTCCAGTTACAGCCTGATGAAACCTAGTGAAGTATTTATTCTTCCATGCATTAAAAGAAAAATAATTTAAAAAATAATTAATAATTAAAAGAAAAGTTAAAAGACAAATGAGAACGTGTCAAAGACAAAGAAGAAAAGTGAGGGAAGGCACATGTTTCTGAGGCTTGAATCTGGCACAAGAGTATCAGGTATGAAGTTCCTCGTGAATATAAATCAAACCACAGGGTCACAGAGACCTAAACAAGGTTCAGATTTTCTCCTTTTAAGGGAAATGACATTTCAGCCACCCACTTCTACCGTAGGGAACGTCTGGAGCTGAGGATCAAGCCTGAAAGGCCAAGGACAACCTGTGTTACAGCAGCAAGGTGGTGCCAAAGGGACAATAAATGGTGACTACAGGGGATAAAATACGTTTATGAGAAGATAATGGTCAGCATAAAGGCTTTTAAAAGAAGAAAAAGTGTTCCTAAAGGCAGTTTCAAGAGAAAATCAATAGAAATTCAGAACTACTAATGTGTGATTATATTATCATCCACAGCCTGCAGTCTTGGGCATGATTCACCATGTCCTACCCTTGTACTGACTTCAGGAATATTTCTCCCTTCCCTATGACCTCATCTACACCACAGAGATGCACTGCAGCAACATGCTCGTGTTTTGAGCCCTGATGCTCTGGGAACCTCACGTCACTCAGGAATAAGCCATGTTCAGGATTAGGGCTTCATGTTGTACAGCAGTAAATGGTGTGTCTGGTGGTTCACTCACACCCGAGTGATCTCATTCCTCAGGATGTCTGAGAACACCGAGTAGCTGTGTGTGTAAGGAGGCTTCTTACTGTTCAGGCTTTGCATTTACAACATACTGATGTGTGATAAATAATGAACATCTCACTGCAAACTTTAGAAGAACAACAAAAAAAAGTGATTTTTTTCTTTTTTTTTTTTTTTTAATTCTGTAATGCAGTTTGTATTAAATTTGCGATACGCAGCTCCCTGGTTTAAGGCAGAAACCCACCAACACACACAAGTACTGCTGTTTAAAACTGATCCTTGGCCACAACGGCAACCGGTGACATTATTCCGAGCTGAGCTCTGCAACGCTCTGCCTCTCTTTCTGTGGACATAGGACTGATCTTACAAGCATCCCTTACCCTACTGCAGGAAGCCCTGCATCTCTCCCAAGCGCATTGACTCGGGTTAGACCTCGCGTTTCCAGTTGGCAGAGCAGGAGGAGCAGCCCGGTAGGGGGAGATCGCTGCATCTCAAACGAGGCGAACGCACACACACGGAGCCAGGGCAATAACGAACAGTCACAGCCCACAGTGTCCCCCACACGTCCCCCGCGGGCGGTGTGGGGAGCCCGGGGCGGCCCCCGGCTCCCGCCGCGGGGCACCACTCACTCACGCTGCCCGGCCCCGCGCTTGGCACGGTCCCCGTGTCCATCCCCTCGCCGCCCGCTCGCCCCCTGCTCACTTACCTGCTGTCCGGCTCGGCTACCTCCCGTGCGCCCGGCCCGGCCCCCGGCCCCGCCGCGCCCGCTGCAGCATCCCGCACATCGCTTCTCGCTCCTTCCTCGTCCCGGCCGTCAGGGTCGGCAAAGACATCGGGGGGCTGCAGCAGTACCGGCAAAGCGCATCCCCGCGGCGGCCCCAGGGCAGGTGCCCCCCCAAACCCTCGCTCCCGGACCCCGGCCCCGGCCTATTGCATCACCCCGGCCGCCCCGCCCGGCTCGTCGCACGGCGCGGAGCTATTGGCAGCCGGTGGCAGCGGGGCGGTCCGCGGCGGCGGCGGGCTCGGCACTGCGTGGCGCTGCGCGGGGCGGTGCGGTGCGGTGCGGTGCAGCAGCGGCAGCGCTCGCAGCAGCATCGTCAGCGGACCCCCCCGCTCAGCTCCGCGCCCGCACCCCCCTCCCCAGCACGGACGGTCCCATGGCCACCAAAATCGACAAAGAGGCGTGCAGGGAGGCGTACAACCTCGTCAGGGATGATGCCACCGACGTGAACTGGTAAGTGAGCACGGTGCTCGATGCCTTTCTCTCTGCCCCCTCCCGAAGGGTGACTTTGATAGACATTCTCCTCATCGCCCTTCCCAAAGGATGGGTTTCAGTGTATTCTTCCCCACCTCCTCTTTCCCCTTTCTAAAGGCCGTTAAATGTATTATTCCCCCTCCCTTTCCCGTTTCCCAAAGGCTAACTCTTAAATGAATTATTCGCCTTCCTTTTGCCCCGTCCCAAAGGCTGACTTAGACGTATCACTCCCCTTCTCTTTTCCCTTTCCCAAAGGGTGACTTTTAAGTACAACGGCTCTACCATCGTCCCCGGAGACCAAGGGGTAGACTATGAAACCTTTAAAAGGAAGTGCACGGGTAAGCTCCGTCTTAATTCCCTTTAGCACCTTTTCATCTTGCTCGCTGCCTGGTACAGGGAGGGGGGAAAGGATGGGGAAAAACTTGGGTAAACTGGAATTAGAGCCGCTGCTTCCTCGCGTCTGCGCTATCGTGCACGATGGGCTTCCAGCCGCGGCCGAGTGCAACTCGCCGAAGTCCACCGTCCTGCCTGTCCTTTGTCTCATCCTTAACTTCAGATCTATTGGGCTCTTTTCTCCCCTTTGCACAATTTTTCTTCGCTTCTCATTTTTAAGCAAGATAAACCGCTTGATTGTCATCGGTCTCCTTGGTCAGTGCTGCAGTTCCAAAGCAAAAAAAGACTCCATTTTTGTGGATAAAAAGATGCAGGCATGCAGATCATTTTGCAATAGAACTCTTCTGTGTTCACAGCGCTAAAGTAGCTGCAGTTGGAAGGCTCGCTTGGGTCTTTTAGGAACACTAAATCCAACAAGAGAGTGGTTTTGCTGAAGGTCAGGTGGAACAATACAGCGCTGAAAACAGTCGTGTCTGTGGCGTTCACAGCCGCAACAGTTGTGGCTCTGGGTTTAAACGTGGCAGTTGATTGTTGAACTGTTGGTTGTGGAACATTAACAGGAGAAGCGAAGCCTGGGGAAAGCGAAAATAACCTGAGGAATATTTAACTTCATCCGATCTTAACTTTTAGTGTGTTTTACAAAAGTGGGCTGTGATTTTTCTCAAAGTAACTACTGGGGAGGGGGGGATTGTACAGCTTATGCTCCTACCTTGGCTGCTATTTAACAGCGTCATAAAGTGGCATGAGATATGAAGTGTTTGTAACTCGTACTGGACTATAACAAAGCTTTCCTCTCTCATCGAGCTTCTCCACAATTGAGTATTGTGGTTAACCTTTGCTTTGTGTATCTGTAGTGTGAGCAGCTGTGTGCTGAGCAGTCTCTCCATTCTCAAGGTAGGGTGAGTCCCAGCGCCCTGCACTCAAGTGTACCACAGCCATTGCAACACCGGCGCCTGTCCAGATTTTGTCTGTCAAGTCCTAGGGCTTGGCTGAATTTTACTGAGGTGAAGGGGAGAACTCCCTCTAACTTCAGTGAGGGCAGGACCGGTCTGCTCGGTCCATAAATATCGTAGGAGGAAAATACATTCTAGTTCTTGGAAAGCAGCCACTAAATCAAGATGGTTTAGACTGCTCTGCTATGGCTTTGGCAGTGGGGTCTTACTAGGATTAACACACCTACTTGTTTCTGGCTGGTCTTGAGACCTTGGCAAGGGAGATGCTCAAAACGAAAAAGGATTCTCTTGTAGCTGGTTGCAGAAGAGCTAATGCCCTATCCTGCTAGAACTGCTTCCCACTCAACTCTTTTTAATGGGCAACAACTGGAATGTATTACCTGGCATACAGGGGTCCGCACTTCTGATGTTCACACCAACCTTATCTAAAGGGTTAGCAGTTTTCTTCGAAGGGCAACTGCTTCAGTGCCTAAGTGCCAAGGTTCTCTGTCTCCTCTTGTAGCCAAAATAACAGCATCTCCAGACATCTGAGGCTTGCAGGGGGGCCTTTGCCATTTGTTTTCTTCCTTATTTTTAAGGCCAGAAAATATGGACTCCATATCTTATTCTGTTTGAACTGGTTTTTAATGTTTTGTCTGGAGTGGCACACTCTCAAGAACAGTTCCTGTCTTCCCTTCGGTAACAAGGGGAATACTTTTATCAATAGACTAAGCAGGCAGAGAGCAGGCACCAGCTGGGCTGGGTAAGAGGCATATAACAATTAATGGAGGTACATACTGAACTGTGGAATATGGCCAGTTTTGTTTTCTTGCCATTGTTTTTATGTGCCCAAACCTTATTTATAAAGAGGGTATTAAAACACAGTTTAAGGAAAACTTGTCTTATAGCAGCAAAGTGCCCAGCTGGTCCCAGTACTAAAGCATTTTTACAGACAAAAAGGAAATTTTGCATAATTTAGGCATAAGCATGGAAAGGGAAGAGTTAGAAGAGCATCTGTGGGGTTGATGGTGGCCTATGGTTAACCTTTAATGTGGAACTAAGTCCCTTATAGCTGCTTCTTTCCTCTCTGTTCCTTTTCCTTCTTTCCCTGTTCCTTCGCATGTACCTGGTAGAGGCTGCTCCTTGGCAGACCAGGGGCAAAAGGTTCTTCTCAACCTACCTCTGGAGCACAGTTGCTGGAGGCAAAGGCAGTTACTGGGCCCTTGGCTGAGCACTGGAAAGGATCTTTCTCCACCCAGGAACCTGGTGCAGCAATTGGGGAAGCAAAAGACACAAGTTTCAGTGCCTCCATTTGTGCAGCATCTTCTGGACCATTAGACACAGTCACAAAATGAGGCTTGTGCCAGCAGTGAAGTTAGAGCTTTCCTTCCCATCTGGAAGAAAGGTGCCAAATGTTACTATGGAGTAGAGCTGTTTGGAATGTTTCTACTGAAACAAAGTCAGTAAAAACGAGTAGGAAGGGATGGGATGAGAAGCTAAATATTATCCCTTCCTATTGGTAATGTCTTTTACTTCCGGGCTCACACCCCATCTCCTACATTTTGCTGGAGGGGACAAGAGCTACTGTCAGTGCAAACAGCTTCAGAAAATGTGATTAGAATGTTAAAAAAACCTGTTATAAGAATAAACTTCCTTGTTTTGAATCCCTGTTTTGTGAAAAACACTGCCCTGAAAGCCACGGAACAGCCTCTGGTGGAAGCTGGGCCTAATTTCGTGCTTGAGGGTAAAAGCAGGAGCTGGAGTTGAAAAACTCAGCATGTGAAGCATCACGAAGCCCCTCCGTCAGGCTTGCTCTGTTCTACTTTCTGCACCATCTATTTCAGTGCTTTTCTGAGTGGCAAACATCTATGTCCCCTGCTTTCCTTAATAACCATTCTTATTAAAAGCACCTTTGGCATGTGGTACATATTGCTTCCCTCCAGGGCATTAAATTACAGAGCAGGCAGTGTCAGTGTGTGCTAATTCCTGTGGCTTTGAGACCAAGAAGTTCTTTTGTACCAGTTTGGGAGACATTTGCCTGTGCTGGAGATCCTGCCTCGTTCTGCAAGGGAGGTTAGGAAGGGATGGAGGGGGTCGTTGCTAGCAGGCCTGTACTTTTGCCTTTTCTTCCCCCCATACATAACCCTTGTGATGCAGGCCGTGGCCCGGCCTATTACTGATTATGCAAACCTCCTCAGGAATGAAGGTGGTTGAGGACAAAGGCAAAAGCGAGAAACCGAAATTGCGTCTTTTAAAGGAAGTAGCAGTTCAAAAGGACCGTGTTAGAACCAGCTCTGCGAGCCTTCAGCGAGGCTCTGTGGGCTGCCACTGGAGGAGCACATGACAGCCCGAGATGCTGAGCTCCTGGGGCAGCGGGGCCCATGCCCTGAGCCAGGAACTGCTGCAGCGCCCAGAATGCCTTGGACAGGCTTCGTTACTCTCCCTGCGCTGCTCTCAGATACACCTTGCACATCAGACCCACATGTAACATATCCTGGGATGGAGGCTTTTTCTTCCTAAGCTATTCACTGAGCTCTGTGTACTAGCAGAAAAGTTTAAGGAACTACATAAGCAAATTGTCCTCCTTTTCCTATTCCACTGTTCGGAGACAACAATTGCCACTATTAAAGGAAGAAAACACAGTAAGAAAAGCTTCTTTATTGCCCAGGATGATTCTGCAAACACAGCCTGAACCCTGGACTTCTGCATATCAGTCTCTGTCATGCTGTTGCTGTCCAGGTCTGTGTCAGGCCATAAGACAACTCAAGCACCTTGGCTGGGAGGTAAGAGACTGCTTTAGCCTCAGGCAGCAGTCTTCTCTGCCATCCAAAGACCAGCCACAGATGTGTGAACACCTCTCCTGCAGCCAATCCCAAAGTAAAGTCGAGGAGGTTGGCTTAAACCACTGGCAGTCCTTATGTGCTGGGGAGGTGGCTGCTGATGGCACTTCTTGCAGTCCTGTGTAATGACCAATGCATGTGATTGTATTGGCTTTTGTCTGACCCAAAGATTCGGGAGACTAAAATTGAGGATATTGTGTCGAGGTCATTAAACACACAGTATAGACACCCCCTGTATCATCTGGCTTGGGTTGGGTTTAACAGCACAGATTCCTTCTACATTAAACAAGGACTTAATTCAAAGCTTTTGATCCATTTTACTTCACAGTTACAGCTCTTGCCTCTGCAGATGGCACAGATCCAGATGTAGCATTAATTTGGTGCTTAGTAGTACGTGCCATCAGTACACTTAAAAAAAGCCCCAAACAGCTGCGCTGGTGCATTTGTATCCAGAATCACAGATGAGAGTTGAAGGTTATTGTATGGAAGGATGTGAAGGGTCTTGGGGAATTTTTGTTGTTGTGTTTAATTTCAAGGTCTTGTAGCTGGGCTGTTGCTGAGAAGAGTACAGTGACATACAACTGAGGTACTGAACTAAAAGTCTGGCCAGAAACACCTACTTAAACTTCTGTGTGTGTCAGTCGTATCTCAGTTCCTGTGTTATGAAGCAGCAGAGCAATACATTGTGTCTGTCTGTGATTTATTGTTTTACAAGTGTGTATTCCCCCATTAGGTAATGGAGAGGTCGGAAGACTCTGTGTGTCCGTCCCCCACCCCGTGCTACATGTGAACAGTTGTTTTTCAGTGCATCTCTGACTAAAGAAATAATGAGTCTTTTATTTGGAAAGCCTCAGTCCAGATAAATAATTGCAGTGACAGCATGAAATGGGATAGTTATTCATGTGTCTGAAAAGATCAGACCAAAACCACACTGTGCATTCAGCACGAGGAAGAACTGACAATCTTTGGTCTGAAATAAATACCTTATAAAATAACTTCTGGTTGACATAAAATATTAGGAGGGAAATAGAAATAGAATTGGTTCCTCAGATTAATGCAAGCTCTTTTGGGCTTATGACAGTTGTCCTATAAGGCCTGGCCTACATGTAAATTTTGGGGGATCACCAAGATTGCATTGGCATCTTAAGTTGTAGGACTGACTTGTAAAAATGCATGAGGACGTATAAGGAGATAGGTGATTATCTGCATTTGGCAACATCTTAAGTTGCTAAAATGGGCTTTGTAAATCAGTCTCCTACTGCTTTCGTTTTTCGTCTTTAATGTGCATCTTGCCTGCTTTCCCTTAATACCTATCTATAAAGGACGACCTGGGGCCATGAGTGGCTTATGGGAATTTCACACAGTCTTTGCAGTGTTTCCCTGCTCCGGTTTCCTCCCTGCTTGCTGTAGAAGTCGTGCTCTTGGCAGGCTCAGCTCAAGTGGCATGTGTTTGACAGTGATCTCAGGGCTGCCAGCTTGACTTGTGGCTTAGGTTGTCCCGTGCAGTGGACAGCAGGTTGTTTCAGGGAATGTTCTCATCAGTTTTTGTGGTAGCAGCTCATCAGGTTGAGTTCTGCACTGAAATAGTAGCTCTTGCTTTAGTTTAGTTTAGTTTTGTGATGCTTGACCAAAATAACATGGCTGTGGGTCTGCATTTACCATCCTGCGCTAGACTTAGGAGCAGGTAAAGAGCAGCATTAGATTTTTTGCATGCTTTTTGTTATGGGGCCTGCCTGGCCTCTGCTTCTGGCCAACTAACACAACTGTTCCTTCCTTCAGGAAAGGGGGACAAAATTTAGCTGGATGCTCTGTTTCCTCCCACTGCCCTCCAGCATATACCTAGGCCAGGAGAGAGACGATTACAGGACCACTGCCACTGGGGTAGCAGTGATTCACTCTGATGAACCACTGCTGGTGGGTCCTCTGGAGCAGGAAGAGCTGGAGAAGTCAGGATGGGATCATCCTCCCTGTGCTCTGGTGTCCTGAGTACCCTGTCAGCCACCCCAAGTTACAAGCAAAGGTTGGGTGCCCCAGCTACTGCATGTCCTGGGGTTATGTTCCTGAGGTCAAACGTCTTGTACTTGTCTCAGATGACTTAATCGACATGTCAGCACAGTACAAGGCATCACTGCATCAGAGATGCAGGCTTCAGTACAGGGTTAAAGTGGTAAAAAACAGTGTAGTGAGAGGTAGGGAAGGATTTCTGTCTGCACTTCCATCCATGTGACTACAGGGGTGACTGACAAGGTGGAAAATTGACAAATTAATCTCAAGTGAATCCAATTGAAACAAATAAAATAAATCCTCATGAAGCCTGTCATGCACTATCAGCAACTCATTGTTGGACACAACAGAGAAGCAGATCATTCCAGCAGCTGCCTTGTTTTACATGACCTTGATTTAGCAAGCAGGTGAAGCTGGGAGCAGTGGCCTTCTCTTAGCCCATCCCTGGCTTGGCCATTCAGAGCTGTAAGACTAAGAACCATGAAGCTTTTGACTGTATTTCTTTCCTGCAGCTATTACCTGTTACTGATGAGTCAGGGCATTCTAATCTAATGGGGAATTTTTTGGTACAGCCGAACAAAAGGGTTTGAGTGGATGAGAAAGGAGAATACCATCAAGGAAATCTCTGCAGCTTGGCATCGAGCTTTGTTGAGAGCCAAGGGCAGCTTAGTCAGCATATTTGGAAAATCCTGCCCACTGATAAGTAAAGGGTTTGGCGAAAAATACTAAGTGATGCTCATTAAGGCATTCATTGTACTTTTAGTTGTTTGTATAGCCCTGTCATGCTGTACAACCACGGTTAAAGGAGTAGTGCTATTAGTAGGACTTAACATTGTTGATTTCTGCTCTTTGTTTGCTCAAATAAAGCTGCTATTTCCCTTTTACCCAGATCTATTATTTGTTTCTTTCTGCCCTGAAATTCATGGCTTAGTGACTAGGATGGTGGTTGTGTAGAGTGAGGCAGGATTTCCTCTTTCAGAGGAAATCTGCTGTCTCTCTATGACCCATCACACACACAGAGAGTACATTCCTAAAACCCACCAGAAGTGGGTTTGTGTGGAAAGGAGGGGTGGGTATTAATGCCTTGATATTTCTTGGGGAGTTGGCACTGATGGCACTGATGACTTCTAGTGCAGTGATTGGCAGGGTGGAACTGATTAACTGTGAAAGAGGAAATCTGGGAGTATAAAAGAACTTGCGTTTTGATACCCTTATCACTCTGAACATGCTTTAGACTAATTGTGAAACTCAACCACTTCTGCTCGGGGATTTTGCCCTGCAGTTGGAGGGGCTCATACCCACCCTGAACTAGTGCTAAAAACCTCCACATCTGTCCTTGTGGCCTTTTTAGGAAATTAGGCATGTTAATTGCTAAGGGCTTCAGTTCACATTCCCTCTTGGTTTTATCCGCAGCTGCTGAAATTCTCCTTAAGTTAAAGCATCACATATTGGTACTTTATACCAAGTACATTGAATGAAAATTGTGGCAGCTAAAGAGTCTGTTCTGCCTACTGTGGGGACACAGCCTCCATGGGGAAACAGGAGGACACAGCTTGGGTGTAACCTTTCAAGCCCCCACAAGTAAACCAGCCCCAGGTAATTCTGCTCAAGACAGTGACTCAGAGCCTCACATCTAACCTCGGCTGCTCATTAAGCTTCTTGCTACTTCGTACGAAGTAGGAGTTGCTCATAGTCACTGAGCACTAGGTGAGCTAATAGATAAAAGCCCATGTGGAATTGGATCTCCTGATCAAGCTGCTTTCAGACAGGATGGGGAAGCACTAAAACTCTTCTGCTGAGAAGCAAATCCTGCTGCTGTCAGTGATCTGTGGGTCCATGTCAAGTTAAAGTTCATGCTGACAGATAAATTACTTCAACTTGCTTTCTGTGTTGCTGTGCAAAATCACTGCTTTTTCACATTCATTATATTTTTGCATTATCTTTATTATAAAGAGGCATATTCCAAAGAACTCTCTTCAGGATGTGTAGCAGGCTTTGGCAGAAGGGGCAGGGATGAAACACCTAAATACTCAAGGTGGAAAGTGATGGGTCCATGGCAGGGGCTGTGACATGGTTACAGTGTAGTAGGGGCCAGGACTTGATGACGTTGAAGTGCCCTCCAGCACTGTGTTCCACTGGGAACCACAGCACAATTCTTAGCAGAGCATGGCCTCCTTTGCTGTCAGATCTGGGAAAGCAAGGTTTTTTCATAGTAACGTTAGGGGATTTACTGCCTCTCTTCACCTTGGGTATTTCCTGGCTGTCGGTTCATTTATGGTTCCAATCAATCTTGGGAAGAGGATTTACTGTCAGAAACAGAAGTCTCTCTGTGTGTTTCTTGTAGTTGCCAGTAATAGGTATCAGAGAGAGAGGTTGTGTTTGCCTGCAGTGTCAATACACATGACTCTTACCCTCCTTTCAAAGTTCCATCTGGATTTTTCCTTTGAATGAGATTTCTCTTGGATCCAAATTTGAAGTCTTCAGAGGAGTTTGTCTCAAACCCTGAACTGGTTCACACACACCCCTGTGTCTATTTTCCAGTTTTCTTCAGTAGTCTTCTGTCAGTGGCAAAGAAGCAAACGGAGAACAAGAGAGAGCATAGGTAGATTTTTTTTTTTGCAGACTTAAAAACATTTTGCCTTTTATCAAGGGGAAGTTGTCTTTACTCACATTTTGACAAAACAAAAGGCTAAATCAGCCCTGGGATCTGTCAGCTGTCAGAGAACATCCCACTTTTGGCGTTTTTTGCACTGATTTCTAGCAGCTTATTTCCTGGGTGTGAGCAATTTAGAGCTGCTTCTCCCCAGTGCTCCTGGGGCTGTCCTGACTGTTCATGGAGCATTCTGTAATGGAGTGAAGGATGGGCTGGTGAATGTTACTACGCCTGGAGCTTTCGTCTTCACTTGGCAGTAGTCAAGACAGCAAATAAATAACTATAAAGCATGCTGAACTGGTCACAACAAGTGTAACCAGGTTTAACATGATTCTTGTCACACAGCAAGTTTGTTCTTCTATTTTGAGTCATCTTAATTTAAAAGGTCTTGAGTGACCTGTAGCAGATGAAGTGGCCATTATTAGGTATATTCCACGATTGCACAACTATCCATCTGCTCTGCTCTTCTGCACAATCCTGGTTGGGGGCTCCAGCATCGTGTGTGCTACGGAGGCTGGGAATATGAGTGGATGCTATGATGTTCAAAGGGTCTGTGATCATGAAGGCACCCGAATGCTGCAGCTGGTGACTCACCCTGGAATGAAGGAGTAAACTCTTTGAGACAGGGAGTTTGCAAGGGTTTTTACGCATATGGCCAGGCTAAACAGCTCTAGTCTGATGTGATATAGCAGAAACCAGCTGTGAAACAAAGATCAGAACAGTTCTAAAATCCAAGGCCTTTCTCCATGGGGCTTTGGAAGGAGCACTGAAACACATCTGGGGAAGTAATTGCAGATTTGTCTTTATCTCCTTCTTCTCCCCTCCTTCGTCTAAACTCATAGTGCAAGTGAGCCAGAAATGTTGCAGAAGGGAGGGAGGGGAAAGGATCAGATTTGCATAATGGCCACTGTGAAGGCCCTAAGAGCAGAGCTCCTGTTGATCCCAAATGATGGAATTGTAGCACAGGATCAGTGCCTAGGCTTGGTCTTCAATTTTCACCCTGGAAAATAGCAAAGCAGGGATGTTTCTGGTTTTAATCATTTTTGCCTTTTGCTTTGTCTCTCCAGATGATGTTAGATTGTTTGGCTTTGTCCGATTCACCACCGGTGATGCCATGAGCAAGCGAGTCAAATTTGCTCTTATCACATGGATTGGAGAGGATGTCAGTGGCCTGCAGAGAGCAAAAACTGGTACTGATAAGACTCTGGTCAAAGAAGTAGTACAGGTAACCTCTTCCTTCTGTTTTTAACCACCAGTTCTTATTGCTTTTAGCTGTACAAACACCATCAGAAGCGCAGAGAGGGGGAAGCATTGGATCATCCTTCAACTTTGTAGTTAATCCTTTAAAAGAAGACAGTTCCCTATTGCCTGTCTTCCTACTAGGAAGACTTAACATTTGCCCTTTGAGCACTCAGTCGTAAAGAAGCACCTTTGAGTGTAAGGCTATCTTAACTATTTCATGAGGAGGGAATATATGCACTCCCGGCCTTGTCACCATTAAGACGTTTCCCATCTCCTTCCTTGGTATGGTAATAACATAAGGAATGATAGAGCACCAGGCAGTAATAAGTTAAGCAGGTAAAATAAACAGAAAAATCCACACCCTTGTTTAAACTTCTCTTGAGGCTTTTTGTCTCTGCACAATGACTTCATGGACCTAATCAGCTGAAGTCTGAAGTCTCTATCAGTACCAATTAACTAACAGCTTTTGGTAACTAAGCAGATTTGAACAGTCTTCTGTTTGGCCTTGAACTTACGAGGGAAAAAGAGAAATGGTCTTAGTACATTCGTTGGAAGGGCTTCACTTGATTGTTCTGCCCCAGCTGAGCTTATCATTTAACTCTGTCGAGGCCTTCCAGAGTCCTCTGAGCTGGGCTCAGTCCAAGTAGCAGCCACAGAGAATTGAATTGTGTAAGGCTGTAAAGAGCTGCTGCTGAAAAGCTGACTTTGTTGGAGAAGATGCTAACATTTAGCATGTTTCCCGTGAAGAAGAATTCAAAGCAAGATTAGGTCTTTCAACAAAACTTAGGGCCAGCTCTCCATTGCCTGAGGAATGATCATTCTTAGGTGCTTGGAGAACAGGCTGAGCATTGAAATAATCTCCCTCAATAATTGTGTTCTTGTCTACGCAAAGAAATCTCCCAGTAGGATTTTATGAAGGATGAGAATGCAGTCTCTCTCAATTCATTGGTAGTTTGCATGATACAGAAGATTATATTTAGATAAGAAGCATGAAGAATATAATAAAATCATATCCTTCCAGAAGGTAAGAACTGTTGCTAAATGTTTCAACATGACAGCTATGCAGAGAGGTCTGTTCTGAAAAGAAACTTCCATAATGACACCTGAAGAAAGGAAAGCAGACCTTTATTCATGTGAAGTAGCTGAAACTGTGTAATTGTAGCCGAAGATGAAATTATAGAGTGCTAATAAATGACTCACAGAAGAGTCACTAAAGCCCAAGACTTAGAAAAAAATATGTTTAGACAATTTATTCCTGTTGAGTTGAATAGCATTCCTGAATGCGGTTGTGAGATCTATGCCTCCTTAGGTCAGTTGTATTTAAGTTTGAATTTCACTTATTTCATCTTTGTTTAGTAGACTAAATGAGTTAATAATATGGTGGAACTTCAGCCATTCTTGGGTGTTACTTGAAAGTTTACATAATCTAATTAATTTGTACTAAAATGTGAAAACAGTACAACTTGTGCGTAATACACAATTGAGCAACCATGTCTATAACCCACTCCAAAGCATTTCTGAGAGTAATGTCAGCGGTCATCTCCTTTCCATAGGAAATTATCTTGGCCGCTATTTTGAATAGTTCTACATGTGCAACTGAATCCCTCTGAGTGGAGCGGAATAAAAGCAGAACTGTTTTCTTCTTTATGCATTCAACCTTGCAGATAATCTGTCAAAATGAAAAAAGACAAGAACATCCAACTGAAATTTAGTAGAGGCAATTTATCTCAGGGCTATTTCACTCTTAATAGTTCTCTTGACCTTCAAGTACATTCCCGCTCACCCCACTGCTGCTGATTCTTACAGAGATTGAGATGTGAGTGACACATAGAAAAATACAGTTGGGTGTTTGCTGTAATGATAAACTACAAATTGGACAGCATTGGTTCATCATTTGGAATAAGCAGTAACCTAAAGCGGGAATTTTCTTCTTTACAAACCCTGCAGAGAATTTAGGCTACTGATGCAGTTTGGCTTCCTGCAGCTTTAGTGCATAGCCTATAGGTGCACTTCACCTGTGTGAGATGGCTCTCCTTCCAAGGAAGCATGTTATAGGAGGCTTTTTGTACAGCAGGTAACAGCTTCTATTTTGTCATCTGTAGAAGTGATTGGTTGAATTCCAGAACAACTGCTCTTCAGTCTGAGAAGCCCTCAGTAAAACTCAATGAGCTCTCACTATCTTGTAATAGCTGCAAAAGATGATGTGGCTCTTTATTTAAGACCAAAGATGGGGTGTGAGGGGAGCCTGCTTCTTATGCTCTGCTGTGTTATAGAGGCAGTGATGATCTACGGTTGAACTCTGCTCAACGCTGAACAAATGCCAGTAAATGTTCTTCCACTGAGACTCCAAGTGATAGGGAGTCAGCTGGAATACCGCCTAGCAAGCAAACCCCACCGTGCTGCATTTTAGAATAAGGAATGTTCACACATGGTGATTATTAGCAGTCTCCTAGAAGCACCTGCCATAAGCAAAACACAAGGGATATTAACTGTCGAAGAGTAGATTATGGGCTTGTGAACAAAAGAATAAAGTATTATAAAGCAAGGAGAGGAACTGGGTTGCCCTCGCTTTTGTATTCCTGCCTTGGAAGGGGGAGCAGGTGCTGTGAAATCTATAGGGAGGTGGCCTGGGAAGCAATGCTGATAGTGGAGGAGGTTACCAGAAAATCTGTCAGGAAGAAAGGACAATTGATTTTCAGCTGTGATAACTGTGAAATTACAGGGATGGATCTCATCTGGTGGAAATTGCCATAGTTCTTTTAATCTGTTCTAGCTGAGAATTAGGTCTTCTTGCTTATTTGGGATCATCCTTATTACCTCTTTAATGCTGTTGGAAAATGGGTTTTGGGTTTCTTGTGTTTATTTTGGACTGCAGAAAAATGCAGTTTTCATCTAAGGAACATTCAGCAGCTTTTCCTTTTTTTTTTTTTTTTGTGTGTGTGGTTTTTTTTGTTGTTTTTTTTTTTTTTTTTTTTTTTTTGTTGTTGTTGTTGTTTTTTGTGGGTTTTTTTTTTTTTTGTTTGGTTTGGTTTTTTGGTTTTTTGTTTTTTTTTTTGCCATAGCCATTTATTGTCCATCCTTTCCCTTTACGTTAGCTGGAAATACTGAATCAAGCCTGTGACCTGGTCCAAATAGTTCAGCTGAAAGCAGGTTAGGAGCACGGCCAGGCTGGGGAATGAGTATTTATCAAAATGTTCTCAAGGGTATGGCTGAGTACTAAAGTGTAGAGACTTTCCCATGTAAACCTTTTCTCACTGAGCTTCTGTTTAGACCAAGGACATACCTAGGGGTAGGGAGTAGTAGCGCACAACATCACATGCTTTGCAGGCTGTTGCTTAAGATGTTTGGGAGTTCATTTCTGGGATACAGTCAAAACCTTGATCTAGAATGATCTAAACTTAACAGCTGGAGAACTTTATGAAGCATTAAGCCAGGATGACTTAAGGCTGCATCTACTTTGTCATCAACAGTAGAGTCTTACCTTGTGCCTGTGGGTGAGCTGGCAGATGCTTACAGAGCATTGCAGATGCTTACAGAGCATCACATATGCAGCAGACCCCGCAGCAGCATTTGTATCCTGTGCTGCTGTTTGATCACTGGGAGCCACTAGTTGTCATGCCAGAGTTGTACCCAGCTGGCAGTACGTACCAGCTGAGAAAAAAAGGCTTTGGGCATATTTTCTACTTGGCTGAAAAGGAGATCATTCAAAGCTGGTCTTAAACTCATGTTTTATGTCCCTGGAAGTAAGGAGGAGGGTTCTGCTTTTTACCTCCTTTATATGCATAAGCTGTGGCTCATTCAGCCTTACTACAAATCCATCCAGGGGACTCTCTATGCTGTGGGGGCTGTTGTTTTGACCTGGTTTATTCCAAAGGCCCAGGAGAAACAGGTCGGTCAGCTTAAGCCCAGAAATCAAGGCTGTTGTAAGCTGCTTGTCAGGGCTGGAACGGCTGCCTGCATGAGGTTCAGTTCAGCCATAAAAATTCCTGCGAGGTGAAGCCTGGCAGCTGTGGAGTTTGAGCACAGGAGCATCAGGCCTTCCAGTGAATTTGCTATGAGAGGCAGAGGGGTGGTGTTCTGGTGCTTCTCTTCCAGTAAGGGCAAGCCCAGGCACAATGGTTGTGGGGCTGTGGTGCTAAAGTGGTCTGGCTTTGATGTGAATGCTGAAGAACTGAACACAGGACTTGGTTTCCCTCTGAGTGCTGCTTCCTCTCTGTGAACTTGTAGCCCTTCATGACTGCATTTCCTACCAGGAGATTTTAACCCTTCATTAGGCAATGTGGAGGTCCTTTTCCTCAAGGGACTGAATTTCTCTGCAGGGCTGTCTCAGCAAAGGGACTGCCTCACCTTTGACAGTCTATTTTCCATGACTTTTTACTCTTCCCTGTTTTCGTCAGCACTGCTGCCCCCACAAAGTCATATGCTCCATTATTTGCCTAAATCATATTCAGGGTAAAACAGCTCTGTTTCTGTGAGCAAATATTTGTGGCATTTTATTAATTTTTATTTTTGGTGAGGAATTGGCCTGGCTTTAGTGATGTCAACAAGTTCACTGAGTTCCTGCTTTCAAGCTCATGGCCAGACCTCTTTCTGTTAACCTTTCTCTTCTTCTCTGTATTTCTCACTGCACTGATTCTGGTACCTCTTAAGGGAGGATGCACTTCTGGGGTTACTGTCCCTGGTCTCGGGACAGATACAACACATATAACTCCGTGTATGTGCATTGGGTTTCTCGTGTTAGTACAGCTGGTTTAATGGCTTCGTTAGAGCAGTCAGAAAATCAGACTCACATGGTAATAGCTTTGAGATGGTTCTTTCTCAGAAGGGTGAGTGAGATCCTGCTGGGAAAGCAAGCGGGATTGTTCATTTTGACTGTTTTTATAGTTTACTGTAATGACCATACCAAACGTATATGGATTTACATGAACTCCTAGCCCTAGTGTAGAGAAGGCGGTAATTTTGTAAGTAACTTCTTCAGGCCCAAATAAGCAACCTCGTCTCATCCCCCACATCTGACACACAGCCCTGTGACTTTTCCAGTGGGACGCAGCACAGATAGGAAGAATTTGCAGATCAGCTGGAATGTACCTCCCATTGCTGAGAGATGTGTTTGCCAGAGGTTTTGGGCTGGCTTCTCCCAGTGGCTGGAACTGGTCCATGTAAAAGTTGGCAAGAAGTGGATTTGAAGAGAGAGTTTTTGCTGATAGCTTGGACTGTGACAGCTGATCACAGGACCAGATTTGGTGTAGCCAGAGTAGAGTAGAGGACAATGGTAGTGTATTGTTATAGGTGCTGCTCATAGAGTGGAGGACAATGGTAGTTTATTGTTATAGGTGCTGCTCAGTTTATAGCTCTCCTTGTACTGAGAGAGGCCCTGCAAGAACATATCTCTGCTGCAGCCATAGGACATTTCCTTTCTTTCCCCATGACCTCAGATATAGGACTCATAAGAAACATGGGAGATGTCATCTCCTCTGTACTGCATGTGCACTGAAAATAAGATTACCAGTGGATGGGAGTGGTGACATTAAGCACAGTGGAACTGAAGATTCTGAACATCAGTGGAGGCTGCTGCAAGCCCCAGTGTAAATAAAACCAGTGGGAAGCTGCTCAGCTACCTGGCACCATCCCTAGCTGCTAAGAACCCAAGTGTCGGTAGACAATACAAGGATTTTCCTTCTGGCTTTGGGCCTACCCATGCTGGGATTTTTAAGCGCCTCTGCAGACCTTTTTGGTACAGTATCTGCACCGCCCAGATTTTCCCTTGTGCAATTTAGGGAAATTTTATGGCCCCATATGCTAAACATTCAGGGCCTGGAATAGGAAGAAACCTACTCCACCTTTTTGGGGTTTTTTCCCCCCATGAAGTTGCTTGGAACAGAAAGGCTGGACTGAGCTTGCTGTACAAATCTTATTTTGTACAGGGAGAAATGCAGGCTCACTTTTGGCAACCTGACCTTGCATGGTTGGAGCCGTTTCTCTCTGTAGTATCGCGTGGAGGTTGACACAAGATTGGATTGCAAAATCATGACCCTCTGCTACTCAGGCACAAAGGAAAGCACACATGCTAGATAGGCATATTGAAGAACCATGAGTACACCTTACTTTTTACATTGTAATCAGTGATTTAAGAGGCAAAGCAAAGACACTGGTCACTGTTGTGTGTGAGTGATAAAGATAAATGGCATCATTGTTTTTGTTATCTGTAGGCTGCTGGTGAGTCTGGGGTGAATACAAAGGCTAGAATTCACTTGCAGGGCTTGCTGTGGTTGTAAAAAGCTTGGGGATAGGGGGAGGAGAAGAGAAAAGGAAGTGGAGGATGCTAAATAAGGGTGCATGTCAGCAAAGCGAGGGCCTCAGCATCAGTTATGCACTGTGCCTTAGGCGGCTACAACTTCTGCAGTGCTCTTGAAAGGCATTAGATATTGGTGTATGCGAGAGAAGAGAAAGCAGGGACTTTCTCCACCCCAGTCTCTTAAGGGCAGAAAGAAAATCTGGTGGCAGAGCAAAAATCTGTCTTAAGTTGGATGCCTGTTGGCATTGCTGTTAGCTGCTTGAAGATGGGATTTTTCCTGTTGCTTTGCAGGAGCCAGTTTGCTGTGATCAGTTATTAATAATTGCAGATGACAGTCATGCCAAATAAGGACCATTGCCTGGTCTAGCTAACATCAGACCCAATTAAATCAGCTGTGAGCAGTTTTACATTCTGGTAGTGAAAACGTGTTAACTCTGGACAAAATGGCCCTTGGCTGAAAAGTGCCACTGTTGATCATGGGTGCCCAGTCTCCTGATCTAAGGGCCACAGTCCCTTCTGTCTTCCTGCCCTGATGACACAGGAGGCAGTGTCAACCATCTCTAAAATACTTATATGCTTCCCTTCACCTTATGATTTGCATCCTGGACAAAAGCTCAGCTCCAAAGAGCTCAAACAGTGCATTCAGAATTACAAGGAAGGCTATGGCTGAAGAAGGGTCAAGCAGGATATTGAAATCAGGAGTTGCAGGCAACAAACTCACCAGAAGCATCTTCTCCCCTTGGGGCCAGGCTTGATGAGATGGTGGTAAGAGTTGGTGCAAAGAACCAAAGAAGCCCCTGACAGCAGAAACAAATTAAGCAAAGAGTTAATTAAACAGTGACCCGGACTCTGAGGCTATAAATCTGCCACAAGAGGTGGCCCAGGCAGCTAAGAGGATATTTCAGAGTGGCTGGAAACATCACCCATCTGGCTACTGCTAGGGGGGATTGTTCAAACCTTGCGAGGTGTCTTGGTGGCATAGACACAAAATAGTGGCTGGTGCCCACAGATCATCACCCAGGACCCATCTGGATAAGTGTCTAGTTGGGAAGAACATTTGAGTAATTATAATTACTTTGTGGAACATGTAATTCAGTTCCTCTCTGTTCATTCGTGACTGCGCTTGCACTTTTAATTTCAGAATCAGATGGATTCTGTGGAGTGGGCACCGAAGGAAACCCTCCATGGATTTACAAAATACACTTTACATGGGATCCTCCTCAGAAATTATTTTATGCACCTGCCTCTCAGTTCTCAGTGAAGTCAGGGCAAGGACTAGCACTGAAGTGGAGTAGTCCTGAATAATCTGCTTCCTGAGTTGAAGGAGAATTTGTTCAAGCTGTTAGCACAAGAGAAAAGAAACTGAGAAGGCTCAGCTCAAAATTCATGTAGGTAACACATCTCAGCGAGCATCGGATAGTCGAAAAATCATATGTTTGGTCTTGGCAAGAGCTGAACTTTGTAGACGTCTCACACAAGAGACCTGGAAGTGGGGCACTTGTGAGCATGACCAAATCTGATGTTTTGGGCAGTTTGCCTCTTCATTTCCCATCTCAAAAGAAGGATCTTTCTTCTCTAAATAAACAGTTTCCTATTTTCCCTGAGCCCTGCTCAGACACGGTTGAATGCCTGTAACGTCTATCTGTGCTCACACCAGAAAAGCTGACCTTTGAAGCATGGAGCAAAATGGTGCTACGAAGCAGTTATGGTGTCTTAGGACTTTGTCTAGCTGCTGATACACTAAAGCAGAGCAGACAAGGCTTCTCATAGCTGCTGTAAGCTTCCCCCCGCCAGGCAGCTCCTTGGTAGTGAGGATTTCCTGCAGTGTGAAACAGGATCAGCCACAGTCTGGGAGACTGGCGAGGGGGAGGGAGCTGTTTTGCTCTCCCTTCCATTCCTTCCACCGCATGAAAGAGGTGCTAAGGCTCTTTCAAGCCGAATCCTTCTCCACCCCCTCCTTTACCCGACTCTGATCCCAAAAACTGTCCCTTGAGACGCTGCCAAATAAAGAGCTCTCCCATGGCTTAGAGTCTGAAATCAATTAGAAACCCCCTTCCACGGTTGTGCCGGAGCTGTTCCAGCGCCAGGGAGACCCGGACAAGATGACTGCTTCTCTCCCAAGCACTGCCTCATTCAGTCAGCCCCTGCCGCCCTTCGAGGCGCTCGCTGCCCAGGGAGCCGAGCATTGCGGCTTTCCTGAGGCATTGCAGCAGGGCTGCTGGGGTGTTTATTTGCTGTCAGTTTGCCCCTGGCTCTGCAGAGTCCAGCGGATGCTCCGTGTTTTTCATGCTGTCTAAACCCTCTGCGGGCTGGGGGGAAGGGAAGGACACATGCGATGTTTGCAGTTGTGGTTAAGAAGGGAAGGAAAATGCTAAAGCAAGAGGCAAGTGTGGATGTTTGCTGCAGTGCCTGTGCGCGCACATGCATGCCCCCCTGGCTATGAGGCAGGAGGAGCAGCCCCCACAAAGGAACAAATCCTTGACTGTAGCGGCGCTGCCCTGACGAGTGCCCCAAAGGCACTGTGGGATCCCATTCACAACCATCTCTTCTGAGAAAGGTTCTCTCTGTTCACAACCTCACATCACAGCGTGCTGCCTCGGGCTTGCCCGGCTCCCAGAAGTGGCAAAAAGCATTCAAGCAGCTAGATAGCACACAAGTGTATTAATAAAGCGTGTCCTTAAAGGGCACTTTGCATCGTTAGACCACAGAGCTTAGTGGAGCCTGTTAATGCCAGCAGCCTGTCTGGTGCAGTTATCTTGGTTTTGGCCATGATATGTGTTAGATAATTGAGAGGAGGAGTTAGTAAATCTACTGAAGTTGCTCAATTTTTAATTGAAGCATCCTCCTGTTAGCTTGTGGGTTATGATACTGTGGTGTAGCACTGTTCTTTTTTTAGTAGAAGGGGTCCTAAAAAGGGCACAGAGAGGATTAGTGACTTGCCCAAGATTATGCTGAGGGTCAGTGGCAGTTAGAAGGTCAACTACATAGGGAACTTGACCTAACCTAGCCTGTGCATTTATCAGTAGGAAGAGCTGTTGCATGGGGCAGGATTGGGTCTTGCAGCCAGTAACTGTAGAAGTAGGCACATAGAATTGTTTAGAATAGAGTAGAATAGAATAGAATAGAATAGGATAGGGTAGGATAGGATAGGATAGGATAGGATAGGATAGAATAGGAGTAATCTTCTAGAATAAGTCTTGGATTTTGCCAGTCTTCAGTCTCATCCAAAGATTTCTGTTATCATCCCTACCACAGTAGGTATGTACCTCATAAAGCCATGGAAGCTGAATAACTGTCTTTATTCAGGTACTTGAATAAGCATCGCCTTTTTTAACAAACCTTTTCTTTATCTCTTGCAGAACTTTGCCAAAGAATTCGTGATCAGTGACCACAAAGAACTGGATGAGAATTACATCAAGAGTGAGCTGAAGAAAGCAGGGGGGGCTAATTATGATGCACAGAACGAGTAAACATACCAACCTCCTGACGCCATCACCTGGGTCTGACAGGGGGAGGAAAGGCACAACAAACTAACAACTGAGAGATGAGTCAACTGAACCCCCCAGCTTTCTGTGTGTGCACATAAGAACTCCCTTTTTCACATACGGTGGACTTTCCATTCCATATCACGAAACATCACTCTCGGGGTGTTTGTTTTTCTCTTTTCCCCATTTTTTTTTTACTCATAACTCTGTGGGTGTTCTCACATCTGTGGAATTTAGGTTTGTATCT
Source organism: Myiopsitta monachus (assembly GCA_017639245.1). NCBI lineage: Eukaryota > Metazoa > Chordata > Aves > Psittaciformes > Psittacidae > Myiopsitta > Myiopsitta monachus. The sequence goes on along the minus strand of CM029941.1, from coordinate 100,464,187 downwards.
GCTTTTGGTGTTTTTCAGCATTGTGTTTGTAGAGGCTTGCCAGTGTGTCCTTCTTCCTGTGCATGCATGTCTGTGTCTTTTAGTTGGGCTCAAACCTGGTTTCTGAGGGAAGAAAGTTTTGGGGGAGTTCTGAACATCGATTAATTTTTCTAAATTTGTTCAGGTTGATATTCTTGGGGATAATACTTTTTGCTCTCCTGTGCTCTGATCAACTTGAACCAACGTCACTGGAACGTTGATTAAATTAAGTTTAAATGTCCAGCTGAGATGTTACCGAACAGCTTAAACAACAAAGCAAACAAAATTCTTCAGCTCCTAAATGGGAAAAAATCTGCCTTAAACATTGCTTGACAGTTGCTATGCTATGTGCTGCATCTCTGTCCCTCCCTCTTCAAAATAAGATCCAACATGATCCAGATGTGGGGATTTTGTTGGTTTTCAGAGGTGTCAAGGCACACTAAACCTAGTGGCTTAGAAAGGATTGGACACTTGTTCACTATTTTGTCTATATTGGTCTCTGGGTTTTTATTTGACTTTCTTAATGCTGGGGCTCAGGAGGTAAAACTGAAATGCACAGATTTCCTTTGTAAACGACATCTGCAAAAATAGCAGCCACCGAGTCCTTGCAGCCTTTTCTTGCTCATGTGCCCCCTGCTCTTTAAGCACAACATCTTCAGTTATTTGGGGCCTTTAGGAATTGAACTTTTCTATGGCAATGAGTACGGGATGGAGCACACCGACTCCATCAATGTGGGGATAACACTTAACAGCAGAGGCCCAGAGAGAAACTGGGCACTGTTTGTTTTGTATCAACCTGTTTGTCTGGGGGGCTTCTTTATATAGCTTTTTCATTTTTCATCAAATGTAGTTGTCTTCAGAATTATGTGTAGGGGGAAACTGTGTTGTACAGGGGCTTGGGAGTCCTTGCTGTAAACCCATGACAGAAATAAATGTTTTTCAAAAACAGTTCTCAGCAACTCTGTTGTTCTTTTACCTTCCGTGCAACAACAGGCCTATATTTAGGAGGTCTCTTAATCCTGTGTATAAGACTTTGAGCTCTGGCGATCTTGGGGCTATTAGGAGAATTAAACACTGGCTTAAATGTAAAATGATCTCTGCGCCTGCAGCCCTCTTCTGCTCATCTCCACTCTAAAAGGACACAGTGTTGACCACAGTGCATCTGACACACTTTTTGTTCAGCAGATCTGCATCTAAATTTCCAGCACCAAAATGCCAAGTGGGAATTGTAATTAGGTCAGAAAGAATTTCACACCCCCATAAAATAAATGTAGAGAGGTCAGGAACAGATTTGGGAGCAAGAACAACATTTTCAGCTTCCTGCAGAGGGTTACATGGGGTGTTACAATTCTGGATGGAGCTTACTGAAACTTCCCCTGAAAGAAGGAATGTGGTTATCTTTTACAGGACTGACAGTGGGGACAGGCATAACTAAAGGGAAAGAGCTTTGCAGACAGCTTGCAATGCTCAGAGTCTTTGCCTTAATGCTTCAGTGACCATGATAAACTTATTTGACAGCTTGTGGGGTACTGAGACAACAGTCTCAGTCTGGTCTTGAAGCCTGGCAGCAGTATCAAGGGAAATTCATCAGCACCAGCTGTGGTGTGGGGTTTGATGCACTGCTCAAGAAAGAGCACAGCACAGAGCCAAAACAGCATTCTCAGCCGCTCAAAGGCATCTCAGTGAGTCAAAACGAAGTTGTTGGGATGGAGGAAGTGAAGGCATCACCCTGACCTCTTCAGTGCCTTTGCTATCCTCAGTCAGCGCATGCCTCTCACAGAGTATTTTTCTGAAGTACCTTCTCTAAGCCTGTCTCCTCCAGGTCACTTCTCCTGGCATTTCTATTCCATGCCCTCTTTGAGAGCTGCTGTTGGGGCCCAGTGCCCTGAATCCGGGGCTGACTCACAAGCAGGGGCTGAACCAACCGGGATGGGAGACCATGGGCTTGTCCTTCCTGTGGATTTTCCCCTGACTCCTGCAGTGGTCTGAAGTGGAACTGCAAAGTGCTCATACGAAATAACCACCCCATTTGCCCTTAGTTCAGACTGCACAACCTGCAAGGTCCATATTCCCTCTTTGAATTGTGTCTATGGTATACTGGCACATGTGGTCCTATTTTGACCACAGGAATAGCCATCTTGCTGTTGCTAGTACAACAGCTGCGTGAGCAGCATTAGATACATACGAGAAAAATGAGGAAGAGAAGGAGTTAGTCATTCGTGATAAAATAAATCAGGATAAATCCTTATAGAGAAAGTATCCTAATGAATGATAATAATAATGGAGAATTTAGTGGGGTTTTGTCTTTGTTTCCAGCATCAATTCATCTTCTCAGAGGCTACCTAGTGATCTTGCTCTGAAGAACTTTGTGGGGAAAAAACAGCATGAAATGTACAAAAGCATTACTGCTCGTCTGTCTTTGTCCTCACTGGAGCACAGTTGGGTCTGTTCTGAAAAAACCCACAGGGGAGCTCTTGTTTGTACAAGTCTTGCTCCCCTCACACTGCAACAGCCAAGTTAATCAAATTCATGCTTCTCAACCCCTCAGTCAAATAGAAGATTATCTTTGTCATAAAGAATGTCGTGGAAGCACACCCAGCCCTGACCCCAGCCCAAGCTGATGAATGTACATCCCAAGTGTCTGCTGAGGAGCGTCTGGGGCAAAATGTGTTTCAAGAATTCAGTGCTTCCCACCCTCTCTACTCATCACTCTTGAGAGAGTAATCTGAATTCGCCATTAAATGGCTTTGTTTTTAAAATGTTGATTATACTTCAGCATTACCAAATGATCTTAATTTTCCTCAAGAGGGTGACTTTATTGGTGTCATGTCAAACCCTTATGTTTATAATAGGAGCAGCGCAGCTAGTCTCAGGGGTGTATGTGCCCAGCGTAACACATAACCTGCTCTGCAGGCTGAAACTTAACTTACCTCTGGGGTCTGCTGTTGCTTTGCTGGGAAAGTATTTACCCCATGGTGCATTATATTTCCTTGATAATAATTAAGAATGCAAGAAACAATTGACAAAAACTGAGCAGAAAAAGAGACTGGAACATGAAGAGTGAAAGAGTAAACCCAGTTATTCGTGGTGCATTTGGGATCTCACACTTGGCGTATCACAATAGCACAACATAAATTGGAAACTGTCTCTATTTTAAGACTCCAGGCCTCCTCAGCATCACTCCAGGCCTTCACAGCACATTAGTGTAGCTGAATGCAAGCGGCTGCTGCTCTGATCAGATATATTAGGGACTCTATTACAATAGACTGCATTTGTACTGGTGTGGTGGAGACAAAAAAGGAATCAAGAATACCTATTTTTTCTGTAATACTTCTCATCAGGAGGTCTCAGAGAGCTTCAGAAAGATCAGTATAAACCAGATTATACTGTTGTTCCTGGAGCACAATACTTTTGTCTAGGAAAGGGCCTTTTACAGTGGAATTGAAGCAGAAATAGCAGCCTGTGTGTTACAGGGCCCCACAGCCCAGCCTGGGAGTCAGCCTCTTAAAATATGCATTCCTCACTTTATCAGAGCAGTGCTGATAATGCCCCATCCTGCGATTTATGCTAATGACTGTATGAGACATGGGCTTTCCTTTTCACCTTCAATGTATTTTTGATATAGTCAGGTGCCCTGTTTTGTGTCCATTTGGTATTCAAAGCCTGCTTTGGCCTTTTCAGCCCTTTCATCAGGCTTTAAAAAACCTGCTGCTGCACAAAGGCTTGTGGGCCGCCTTGCAGGAGCCTGCGGTGTTCCTCCTGTGGCAGCTCAGTGGGGGCTTTGCCGTATGTCAGGTCTTGGGTCTGGGGAGACTCTGCTCTGCCTCTGACAAAGGAAAGGAGAGCATCAGTGGTGGCAAGAGCACTCTGGGGGCTGTGTCTGGCAAGGAACAGATTGAAATGGTTCAACGGCTGCTTTATATTTGGCATCACCAAAGGATTTTCTATTCCCCCACATAACGAGTGCAGCAGATATGAGGTGGCATCCACTTTTAGTACGGAGGGAGCAACAGAACTCAGCAAAATAGCCTCCAAAATCTTCTGATTCAGAGTCAGACACAGCAGATGACTTCATTTTAGCAAGCCCAGACTAGGGGTCTTCTATGCAGTGCAGTCAGATGGTGGTAGGGGATGGGGTGAATAGGTAACCACCCCAAGACATGTTTAGGAGACCATGGTAGGCATAGGGGAGAAAAAGGCTCTGTATGTAGGGGCAAAGTCATGGTTTGAGCATGGGAGACAGCAAGGCTGCTCTGAGTCATAGCAAGCTGCAACACGTGGACAGCAAATTCTCACTCTGAGGAGTAAGTGGGCCTTTGCAGAATATAAAATAGCTGAACCAGGCAACCCTGGCTGCACAGAGCAGCCCATGGAAACCGCTGCTGTGTTTTTATAGCCTGCTGTCCCAAAGAGTGCATGATGCCAGATTACTGGCTGGTGTTAAGTAGGCTCTGCTGCACAGACCCCTGGGGTAACCTAATCTCTCCAGCTTGAATTGTTGCAGTTCTTTAGCAGCAAAGCACCGGAGGTGCTGCAGAGAGGGGTGAAGAGGAGGTGCAAGACATTTTGTGCATCACAATACGAGTATCTCAGTTCAGTGCTCCGGGACACAGCACAAAAAGAGACATTGTTTAATCACAGTCAGTATAATATGTGAGCTATAAGCTCTGTTTCAGTGTGATGACAGCAGCTCATTTTCTTGCCTCGTCCCCAGCGGATGCACTTCCGCTTGCTCTTGGCACTGCATCTCTTGCAGTTGCAGTGGTGCTTGGTGGGGCTGAAAGCAGGGAAATCACAGGTTTCACCAGACTGGAACCGTTCCACATTGTGGAAGTGGAATCTCTCTTACTGAGCTATGAAGTGAGATCTCCTCCGCCCCCAAACCTCAGACTTTTGGGACCTCTCTAGTGTATAATGGGAGCAATGTGTTAATGCAGCCCTCATCTAAAGCTTGACTTTATGGTCCAATGATGCAAAACACTGAGGTATGTTTCAATTGCAGCATGATGAACTGCATATTGCTTGGTGGGAATGAGTGCAACACCACCATTCACAGCCCACTTAGGCCTTAATCCCTGGCGTGGTAGAGGCCTTCCTAGTATGATTTGCACCTATGCTCGCAATCCATCTGCTAAAAATGGTCTCTTCAGCTTTTTCACAGACATCTGTTTCTGGCCTGGAGTAGCTACCTTGGCTTATCTTACAACAACTGATTGATTTGTGTAAGTTTAACAGGGCTGAGAAAGAGAGAGAAACCTTCCAAGATATTTCACCTTTTTCCCTCCTCCACCAAAATGTCCAATAAGGTTTTTCATTTACCTTTAGGTGTCTTCAGAATAAAAGCACATTTCCATGTAAATGCAGCTGATGGGGAACAAACAGCATCTGTTCTGCAAATATTAAATGTGGGCAGTAGATTAACAGACTTATCTTCTTTATCGTGATTAGCCACATTTCTGCCTCGTAATTTTGGCCTATCACTCAACAGAAACTGTAATCAGGATGTAATACATCCTATTGGCAAATTACAGCAATGCATCTGTTCAAGGCAACAGCTGAACCCAGCAATTTAAGCTAGGTTTTATTACACACAGGGCAAGACTCCAGTAAGTATATTAGTGATGTGAGTTAAAAATAACAAGAGTTGAATCTTGCTCCACTGAAGTTGATTCTGACATCATTTTTCATGGGAGGAAGTGTTTTCCCAAAATCGGGGAAATCCAGCAGGTCTCAGGGGTGTCCTCAGTAGAGTCAGAGGGAGAGCAAAAGAGCTGTGATGAGATCACCCCTCTGCAAAGGTGGAAGGATGCCTTCTCACACTGATTTCTAGGTTACTGTGCACCAAGAAACGTTTCAAGTGAGAAAACATATGAAATCTCACTACAGAATACGGGGCTCAGAAAAGACAAAGTGTGTTGTGACCAAGTCTAAATTTTCAGCTCTTTTCCATCTAGAATGTAACAAAAAAGGGTGTGTTATAGAATCATAGAATCACAGAATAGTTAGGGCTGGAAAGGACCTTAAGATCATCTAGTTCCAAACCCCCTGCCATGGGCAGGGACACCTCACACTAAACCATGTCGCCCAAGGCTCTGTCCAACTCGGCCTTGAATACTGCCAGCAATGGAGCATTCACAACTTCCCTGGGCAACCCATTCCAGTGCCTCACCACCCTCACAGTAAAGAATTTCTTCATCATATCCAATCTAAACTTCCCCTGTTGAAGTTTGAACCCATTACCCCTTGTCCTATCACTACAGTCCCTCATGAAGAATCCATCCCCAGCATCCCTACAGGCCCCCTTCAGATACTGGAAGGCTGCTATGAGGTCTCCACGCAGGCTTCTCTTCTCCAGGCTGAACAGCCCCAACTTTCTCAGCCTATCTTCATACGGGAGGTGCTCCAGTCCCCTGACAATCCTTGTGGCATCCTATGGAATTGTTCCAACAGTTCCATGTCCTTTTTACATTGAGGACACCAGAACTGCACACAGTACTCCAAGTGAGGTCTCATGAGAGCAGAGTAGAGGGGCAGGATCACCTCCCTTGACCTGCTGGTCACACTCCTTTGGATGCAGCCCAGGATACGGTTGGCTTTCTGGGCTGCGAGCGCACACTGACACCGGCTCATATTAAGTTTCTCATGGACCAACACCCCCAAGTCCTTCCCCACAGGGCTGCTCTGAATCTCTTCTCTGACCAGCCTGCAGCTGTGCCTGGGATTGCTCCCACCCAGGTGGAGGACCTTGCACTTGGCGTGGTTAAACTTCATCAGGTTGGCATCAGCCCACCTCACAAGTGTGTCAAAGTCCCTCTGGATCCCATTCCTTCCCTCCAACATATCAACCGAACCACACAGCTTGGTGTCATCAGCAAACTTGCTGAGGGCGCACTCAATCCCACTGTCCATGTCACCAACAAAGATGTTGAACAAGATCGGTCCCAGCACCAATCCCTGAGGGACACCACTCGTTGCTGGTCTCCAGCTGGACATCAAGCCACTGAGCACAACTCTCTGCATGCGGCCATCCAGTCAGTTCTTTATCCACTGAGTGGTCCACCTATCAAATTGATGTCTCTCCAACTCAGAGACAAGGATGTCATGTGGGACAGTGTCAAACGCTTTGCACAAGTCCAGGGAGGTGACATCAACCGCTCTACCTCTGTCCATCAGTTCCATAGCCCCATCATAGAAGGCCACCAGATTGGTCAGGCAGGATTTCATGTGCCTCAGCATGCCTTCCAGGAGCATCTGCTCCAAGATGTTGCCAGGCACAGAGGTGAGGCTGACTGCTCTGTGGTTCCCTGGGTCATCCATTTTCCCCTTCTTGAAAATGGGGGTTATATTTCCCTTTTTCCAGTCGTTGGGAACTTCACCTGACTGCCATGATGAAAAGTGTATTTAACTTAATATTTCAATGTTTCAGTTTTGCTGAGTTCCAAACCAAAATTAAAAGCTGTCACAATTCTTGAGAAATCCTGCAAAACCCGTAAACTTTTTTTGCAAAAATTGCTGGCTTTTTTTTTTTTATTTCAGAAAAAATCTTAACTCTTTATCGTAAAATTATATTAATGCTATCAAGTGCCAAATTATTCTGTGTAGGCTATTAAAAGCATTTGAACTTAACTAGTAAGAATAGAGAGCGGCAGTACACTTTTTTCTACCTAAAAAGTGACTGTTGTCCATTTTTCAATGAAAGGGTTTCAGTATCCTTACCAAGGTATCAGTATTCTCTGTACTTCCCAGACAAGCAGCTGTTTGCAATATCCTTGTGCTGGCTGTCATCAGATACCATATTCTCTTTGAAAACAGTTTGAGTTCTTTTCCCTAAACACCTTCAGTTCAGATGGAATTACAGGGTTAACAAAAGCATTTCAGAGTCATAAAAACAAAGTCAGAAATCAGCCCTTCCTTTCCCTGGTAAGCTGTTTTCCCAGAAGCATCTTCCATCAAACTGTATCTTCTTTCTAACATATTTAGGCAAACCTTCAGGAGAATCCTCAAGCTTCCAGAATCATGCTGCCACTGGGCTAATGTGGATGTAATTATGGAGTTATTTGATAGAGAATGTCAACCATGATTTGTACAGAGATGTGTATCTTACATCAGAGCTGTAAATCAGACAAAGTGCAGAATCTGTTCTCTTCCTCCTCCTTATTTAAAAGCTAGGACCTGTCAGATGAAACCACAAATCTGGTAGATGGCCCACCTTGAATGAAGCATTTTAATATTCCAGTTCATGTTTGTTTCTGAAAACTCTGTGCCAGCATTTCATTTTCCTCTCATACTGATACTTAATGCCTTAAGTGCTTGGAAAGATAAACACTGGCTTTAAGCAGTACAATCTCATGATCAGTTTATCTGAGGATTATTACACAAGTGCACAGAGGAGTCAGTCATAAATTGAGCACATTTTTGCTGTGGGTGATTTAATTGCAGTGAATGGGATGGTATACAGCAAGAATTACTGACCTGGGACACAGAGGAGATTCAACAATTGCATCCAATTAACAAAACCTACTGTGGTGGGGCATCAAACTATAGAAATGTGAACCATGCTGCCTGGGGCTATGGGTGAAGAGAGAGGATGGTGTTTCGCTGAGGGCTGACCTGGTATCTTGTAGCTGAGCACAGCATGACAGGACAAGAATCAGTGTCTGAAGGCTGAAGACAAATTGAAACAGCAAACTAGACACACATTTTCATAAGGAAAGGTGTTTAACCTCTGGATGAAACAGTCAAGGCAATTGATTCACCATTTCTTCTACTACACAAAGCAAGAATGCTCTCTTTCTGGAAGAGATGCTTGAATAAAACACCACTGGGCTCAACAAAGAGGAGAAATACAATTGCCTGCTGTGCGCAGAGGATTAGGTTTGATCTCGTCTCTTCTGAACTTCAAGCATCTTCACTGTCTCAGGAACTATATAATACAAAGTGCATTTTCACTAACTCAGATGCATTTGCAGTCACAAGGCATACATAAGGCAGTTGTACTCTAGGCTGAGCAGACAGGGCAAAGAGCTGAAGTAGTAATGTCTTAAAGCGTTACAGCTGGATCAAAGATAAAACTTGTCTCTTATAGCCATAAGGTTCTCATCCTTAGATAAGGATACACAAGCCTTTGTTTGCAATAGTGCTTCTTTTTCCTTTCAGCACTATTTTGAATAGATTAAGTTGTCTGAAGTAGGGCTTATGATAGTAGCCAAATGCTACTTTCAGCACAGCCAGAAAATCTGAAGCCTTCCAGTGGGAAAAGAATTTATGAATTGATGTGGAATTAAACTAAAGCAGCACAAGCTCATCCTCTTAAATGTAAACCAGGCAAGAAACCAAGAAAGTTTGGTTTTAGTGTGTGTTGGATAAAAATGATGTGCTGGGAAAGAGCTCTGAAGGAAATGTAAGGGCAGGTTAAAAGAAGGTATGAAACTGATCACTGGCCCTCATCTGCCTGATCTGCCCTGCTGGTAAATGCTGCCACCCCACACAACTGCCTCTGAGCCTGCTTGCAGATAACTGAGTTTTCTTCTCCGTAGATTAACAGAAATTGGAACTTTCTGACATGATAAACAGCAAGAATACATAAAGCTTTCACTTAAACCAAAGGCACAAAACAGAGCAGCAGCCTCAAGTAGCTCCTGTAGAGCTGGGTAGAGAAATTTGGTTCTACTATTGTTATTAACACCATAAAGTAGTACCTTTCACTCAAGACAGGAGGGCATAATGCTCGAAAATTGAACTAAAAGCAGTGAAATGTTTGCTCAAGTTTCTGTTTTTAACATTCAAGCATTTAAACTGCTGCCAGCAGGTCAATCTTGCTGTTTGCAGAAAGAATGCATGTTATTTGCCAATCCTTTATGTAGCATGAGAGGAAAGAGGAGGAGGTTGCTTTGCATGGTGAATCTTTGCAAAACAATAATGATTGAATCTGGAGCTAAGGTCAGAGAGGCCTGTTAGGGCAACTGCCAATTAATTATTGCCTTATTAATGTAGTTATCCCTAATATTAATGCACAGCATACAGCTTTTCATTCTGCAAGGATATTTTTGGGGCAAATTTTAAAATCTGGTTAATGGAGAACATCCATGTTCTGCATTCACCAGCTTGCAAACACCCCTCATAGGCCAAAATTCCCCTGGGGTTTAGCTTTATTGGAAATGTAAATCACAACAGCAAAACAGCTTTCATTGTAAACTTCTTTTCCAAGCTTAACTGTCCCCAAGGCTGCTCCCTGGTGACATTTCATTGCCAGTCTGCAATTTCTCTTTTTTATTTGGTTGCAACTTGTAAAACCAATCTGCAAGTGTGATCCAGCAATAATTACTCTGTTCCTTTATGCAGGGTTTAGTATTTGAATTGAGCACAGCTCTGCATTTACAAGCGGGTTGTCAGAATTACTACCCAGTAACAAGTTATCTTCTCAGATACACATAAATAATTCTGAATTTACATTTTACTACATTATTTATACCAACACATGTCAAGGCAAGCATACGCTTGAGTCCTTCCTGAAAACTGGTACTAATTTCAGTTTGGCAATACATTTTCCTAATGAAAAACACATTAAAGGCAAGGATATTTTCAAAGCAACTGGTTCTGGCATTACACTTTGAAGCTAAAGATATGCTTTTTTTTTTTTTTTCTAAAGGGATTCCATAAGATTCACACATACTTGGGAAAACAAAAGATCTTTGTGTATGAAAATTGACCCATTGCTGGACCAAGAAATCCCAGCTAACAAACAAATCTGCAATGGTGATAGATCATTTGAGGACTTCTTTACAATGTAGGTTCTTGGACCACTCATAGCAGTGATTTTTGAAATTCTTTGCTTTTGAAAGGTTCTTTGTGAAGGAAATGTGGTTCAGATTGGATCAGGGATATGGGAGCTGGAATAGAAACAGAGTCCACTTTCTCATTAAAAAGAGTACTTTTCATGTTACAAGCATGACAGAACAATATAAATCACAAATAGGCCTGAAATTCTCTATCTGAATCTACAGCCAGATTTGACCTTCCACTATATTTCAAGAGAACAGAGAAACACATATCTACAGTTTGCATTCAGATCCAGTTCATAATTCAGTATGAACAGTAAGAAGGGACCAGAGAGCTTCTGCTTTGGCAGCCTGATGTACAAGATCAATTGGTGCATGAGACGGATTCAGGATAAACCTCTATGGAGCCCTGAAAATACCTGTGAGTTCTCAGACTTTCCCAAGGACCTCCAGTATTTTCCAGGATGAAACTTGTGAACTCTTACTTGGTTTTTTTTACACATTTACAGGTTCTTGTGGCTGGACACCCTGCCCAGTTAACCAACTTATTTCCACAATTTCTTTGTGCAAATTAAGTTACAGCGATGTCTCCTATCCTTGTGTTGTCTGATACAAGCTCTATTTGTTTCCCCATAACTGAAATTGTACCTTATTATTGTCTTCTACAGAACAACCATTCACTTTACCAGGCTTTTGGATCCACATCATGTTTCAACAGTTACAAACTTGGTGTGGTAAAAGCATCACCAAAGAAAATGTTCTACATATAGTAATAAGGTCCCGTGTTGCCCTCTCACTCTTTCAGAGAGAAAAATGATAATTTCAGCAATGAATTACAAAAGAAATGAGAAAACCCTGTGGTTGCAGGTCATCTGATTCTTCTCTCTGTTACTGTTGGCTAAATGGAAAGGAAAAAACCAGACTCAGAACTGTGATTTTTTTTTTTAAATCATGTATTCATATTTTGATGTTGGATTCAACTACATGAATTATTGCTGAGCTACACCTGTTAAAGAACACAGTCCAGGTAAAATCAGCATCTACTGGCTCCTGCTCAGCTGCAATCAATCTTTATAGGACCAGATACAGAGATGTTGCTGTGACATGTAGGGGTAAAAAAATTTGTACAAGCAGACAGACTCAAAGTGTCTGTGTAAACTGAAGGCAAAGCTTTTCAGCCTCCGGCAAGACTGTATTCTTAAATAAGTACACAAAAGAAGGGTAATTTGATTCATAAGTAACATTATCTTCCCTTTACCTCCTCTCATGCCAGGTTTCACCATAATAAATCAATTGCACAGAGCATTAAGCATACATCTGTGATGCTGCAGATATTCCCCACTATGCTGGTTAGACAAGATCAGATGAATCTAGAGCACAAGGAAAGATGTCCTGAACTAGTTTTCAAGCAGTGAATACTACAGAAAAGATGTCTGGAGATTGGGCACCATGCTGGGTATCTAATAAATTTAAATGGTGCTTTTCAGCACGATCACAGAGCCAAGATGTTCTACTTGATGAGCTCAGGAAGAAATGATCACTGAAAGGGATGTATTATAGTGCTCTGACTTTGACAGCTTCATCACTGCAGCGTGGTTGCATTTTTATGCCTTCCTTTTAGCGTGACAGCTTCACATTGACTGAAGGAGAAGCTTAACACTGACAATGGGTCATTCCCACTGCTGTGATTCCTCTAGTAGCTGTAATCTCCTTTTTGACGTAGTTCCTTGAAAAGTATCCTACATGATGAAGAGTTTTTCAGGATAACTTAAAAATTTAAAATTGATAAGATGCTTTTTTGTTTCTTCAGTCATTGATCTTTGCAGAGCCTATGCGAGAGGCTTTAAAGGAGAGCAGTATTTTTCATATTTGCTTGCTACCCAGGGATACAGAGTCCCTGTACTTCCATCACAACAGGTCATCACAGTGCATCAGAGGGCAAATGGCAGCAGACTGGATCACATTTCTTTCTACTTTTTGTTTCCTTCAGCTCACCTGTGGATCAGCAGAGAGGTAGCTGAATGCAGAAGACACCATCAGAGTCTCTAAACTAGCATTTAACTTTTCTCTAACTTCAGTGCTTGGGATTATCTATTTGGACGTCAATATGGTTAGGGATCAGTTAATTTCCCCAAGCTGTCAAGCATTCCCTTCAGGAGCCATAAGCAATATGCAATTTTATCAGAGGCTTACATTATCTCCTGTGTCAAGTTCCACATTAATTTTGAGCAATTAGCAGGGATGTCCTCTGGGGCCATTTACTCAATTGTTCTCTTCTTCATAACACATAACCAGCGGGAAAATGATACAGATGAGTGAAGGCACTATCATCTGTACACCCACAGATCATAAAAGCAAACCAAACTCATACAGCACACCCAATTCAACATCACCCCAGACAAGTGTTGTCCTGGTACATACAGACACTTCCACCAGCTCATCTTGGATATCTTCTAAGTACCAAGGCAAGAATTCAATTATTAGTGTGGCATATACCTACAGCAGATTGGATTTAAAAGGGGAAACTTCCACACTGCACTGAAGGAAGACTGTGGCTCTATAATCAGAAATTTATCTCTAAGTGTTTGTATCTGACATCTTATATTGCAAATTAGATTGTTAGGATTAGGGTGGTCTAGGGCTTGACTGCTGATTGAGGGTTAGATTACAAATTCCTTGCTGTAGGGACTGCTTTTCTATGGCTGTACAATGCTTTAAACCAGATTGGCCTCATTCATAAGCAGACTTTGAGATGGTTCCATAACTGATGCATGTGTTCAATGGTCGCATGCAACCCAGCCTGACAAAGGAAAGAGAGGTGTTCAGAAAAAATAACTGACCCCAGCAGCATCATCAAAGATGATGAAGCAGGAGATGAAAGGAGGATTTCAAAGAGACTTCTGGAAACACAGACAAGTAGAAGAGACTATTAGAGATTGGAGTTAACTGGAATATTTTTAGTAAAAAATGAATAAACTCAATAGCCACCATGCTCTGGGTGTCCAACACTCTAGGAAATTTCACATTAACATTTAGGAATAGGCATGCATTTTCTCCTGCATTGAAGCATTTTCCCTCTTCTATTTTCAGAGCACTCTGGAGCGCTCAGATAACCCAACTCTAAATGAATCCCAGCAGGGGACTATTTAATAAAGAATCTTTTTTAAGATAAATCTTTCCTACAAAGGTGGAAATAATGAAATACCCTATGGGCCTTTTCAAAAGAAACAGCATCAGAGAGGTTAGACGTGGAAAAACCCTTTTTGATCATTCTAGTCCCTTTCCCAATACAATAGGATACAGGATTCCAGCCCAAAACACAAGTGACCGAGGTGCAGCTGTGCTGTGTGATATATGTTTATGGCAATCACTGAGACTCATCTGGAGATGCCTGAGTTTCATTATTCCATTCCGCATCATTGCCACTGACCCTGTAATGTCCTTGCACTTACTCAGATCTGTTCGAGGGTGGTTTCTACTTACTTTGGTTGATAAAGAGCCACAACAAGAGATGGAGCCTATGCTGTAGCTATTATCCTTGCATTCCTGCACCTCTTGATAGTAATAGCAAGGGCAACTAATCAAGAAACCTGCTTTGTCTGTTCCAGATTAATAGAAAATTCTCTCTACTGGTGTTTCCTCACATGTCCAAATGTACTTATCTCTTGAGCGGGCCTGACTGTGGTATAACTGGCCAGTCAGACACAAGAGTTCAGTTTATTGCTGGTTCTTAAAATGCCCCAGGTTAAGAGCTGTGGTTTGCTCTGACAGAATCAGATGGTTTAATTTTGCTTAGTCACAGATAATGGTAATTGTGTATGACTTCTCCAAGTCAGCAATTTCTGGCTCCCTATCTTGCTTTGAATCATACCAATTGAAGCAACGGAACTGTGCGTGTGTCAGCTATCTTGCAGCGCCTATGCTGGTACAGGTTTGCATTTTACTCTGTACTATGGAGAATTGTCCTTGTTCATATCAAGCACTTTGGTAATCGAGCAGTTTATTTATTTGCTATCTTTGTCTTATGATTGCTGAGCACATTCTTTCCAGCCTTCAGAAGTTCTCTTCTTTAAAGTCAAGGAGAAGTATTTGGGCACTTTCCCTCAGCAGGTATTTCTGGCCAGATATTTCTAATACACAGGTATTAGCATCCCACCTGTGTTTCCGATGTGTCTGTGGGAAGCCAGGTGTGCTGGGCTCTCCTGATACTTGGTTCTGCTGTGACTTGCATCAAGGAGAAACATCACACCCCTGTCAGATGAGCAGTCTGGGCCTCAGAGAGGAAATCTTCAAGCTTTGCATTTCACTTCACAAGCAGGAAAATCGACAAAGTGAAAAATGTGCAAGGTCTCATATGCTGTCTAACAGCCCAAATTGTCAGAAAACTGCACTAAAAGTCTTCTCAGTTCATTCATTAGTCCCCCTCTTTTTCTCCCATACATCCATAAAGTAACAGGACACATGTTCAATTCCATTTTGACTGTATTTCAAATAATGAACATTTTAAAACACAGCCGTGGCTTTAGAAAACACTCTATGAAATTATCACTACTATTTCAAAGAGTACAGCAAGGTGAAAGCTTTGATTAGTGAGGGTGCTCAGTGTAAACACACCAGTGCTTACAAAATACTTCCACAGAAGCCTGCTTTGTGTTTGCAGTGTGAAATGAACCACTTCTGACTTGTATTTCCCAGCCCTGCAGCTTATACATTTACTGAGTTGAATGAGAGCTGTGTTATGTCCAGGACATGCCAAACAACCTATTTTGTTTTTTTATTCTGCTTGTAAGTGCCATTGTAGCAACTGCACTTTGCATCAACCCCCCCCCCCAGTGAGGCCTGCAAGCTGCTGTTTGCCTTTTGCGATATGCTGTGGTCCTCCATTTCAACCCAGTTGAAAAATAATCTGAGAGTCTGCTCCTTCCTCAGCTTTTCTTCTGTTAAGCAGTCGCCTTTCCTTGTGTGCTTAGGAAACCACCTTAGTTATGTCTATCTTCAGACATTAGGCACTTCCCTGGCTGCTGAGTTTTCCATTTCCACCCGGTGCTAAAACATCAGGGATAAGAATGCTACAGATCTACAAGAAATAAAACCCTTGACATTTTGCATCATCGACTTAAAAATTATTTGGGCCTTGGAGAAGGGTAAGAAAACCATTTGGCCTTATGGATTTCTTCACATCACCAATGAGGCCAAGGACACTTTCTGCATCTCTGACATGAACTGCACTGATGAATTGTGGCTGAGATAAGGACTGACTTCCTGAAAGATGTTGATAATGAGGCAGGGTAAAGATGGCAAAGGAGCTGTGAGCAGGCAGAATATGAAAGAGCAACTAAAAACCATGGATTTGGAAAGTAAGACACATTGGGCTGTCTGTTACTCTGCCTTTTTGGTGTCGTAAGTATTAGCCAGTTGCTTTTTCAGATGATACTTCACACAAACAGTCGAAAAGCAAATCAACACAACTGGCTTCCTCATCACCATAACATCCTGTGTTCCCCAGTCCTGCTGCTGGCATAAACATGAATTTGAATTCCAGGATGCCTGGACAGGAGAATCCTCTGTGTGTATCCTTTTCCAATTCAGCTTCCTGGCATGATGCTATGCTGGGGCTTGAGAGAGGACAGTCAGAAGGTACAAAGAAGGAAATTCTGATCATTCTTAATGTTCACAAAGAGAGTAATGAAGCATTGGAACAGGAATCCAGAGAGGCTGGGGAATCTCAGTTCTTGTGGAATTTCAAACTCTGTGAGAACAAGGTCCTTGCATCTTGATTAGCTCTGTTTTGAGCATGAACTTGGGCTATGTGGCCTGCAGAGATCCCTTCCCACCTCAGTTTGTCCATAAGGCTGTAATTCCAAATTTGCTTTGTGCAAACTGAAAAAAACCAAACCCACACAAAATGTTGTGATGCTTCTAGCAAAACAAACCTTTTCTGACACAACCAAACCATCTTGTGTTGATTTCAAGACACCGTTTGCATATGTATAAAGAGCTGTAGAAATAGTGTCTGAACAGTGACATTTATTATTTCTTCAAAAGTAATAAATAATTAACGAAAAGAATTTAAGCAATTAAACTTATTTTTCCCCTTCAGTGCTAAACTGAACTGATGTATTTTGGAGGAAGCTTTTAGTTTGTTCCAAAGAATGTTCAAAAAAAAAAACAACTCAGCATGTTCCAAGGATTTTTTGTCCCATAGGGTAATTTTTATCTACTTGCATCCGGTAATTGTTCTGTATTTTCTTTGAAAAGTCCTCAGTTTGATCAGTTCAGCCTTCCTATACTGGTTTACATTTATTTCCAACAAGAAGACATCTCTTAACTGAATTAACTGAGTATTCTGCTACTAACTGGAAATCTAATGCAACAGGCAATATCTTTTTCTAGCTATTGCAAAAGAGGAAAAAGGGCATTTTGGACAAATTAGAGGTATTAATATAAATGTGTTTCATATACTGGGCATTGTTGAACTGCCATGGCAATTACCTCCAAGGAGACTTCTAAAATATCAATAGTTTACAAAGGTAAACATTTCCCTATTGATCAGACTCATTTGGAGGCCCCCAAAGTTATTGAGAATATGTGTAGCATCTTCAAGGCCCTGGGTTTCAAAGGAAGTAGAATTAGCTTGGATGCAATTTTGATTCTACATTCCTGAGGTGTTGCAGGAACAGTTGAAAATCCACCTTTCTTCCACTTTCAGTTTTCATTCAGCATGAAAATTTCAATTATGCCCTTTACTTTAGTCAAAAGAAAATGACAAGAAATGGGGTGGTTCAGAATTACTGCAGCTGTTGGTATTTAGTGTAAATATAGAAAAAAAAAAAATACTCAGGACCAAGAATGTATAAAGAGTCTTATAAAAAACACAGGGTTTTAGATTGTAATTTGCAAACACCTGGGATTCCAAGGAGTACTTCTAAGGTATCCATAATACACTACTAGGGATAGAAATCTTATTGTGAGTAGGCTTAAATTCACTATTCAGTGACCACACATCTGATAGAGAACCTTGTTATGGGTTCAGCAGTAGCAGTCATTTTTCCCCTTCCTGGTAGCTAGTGCAGTGCTGCATTTTTGACTTTTGGCCTGGGAACAGCGCTGATAACACCGATGTTTTCAGTTACTGCTTAGAATGTTTGGTCTGACCAAGGGCTTTCTGACTCTCCTGCTCTGCTAGGGAGGAAGGGAAGCTGGGAGGAAGCAGAGACAGGACACCTGACCCAAACTGACCAAAGAGGTTATTCCATACCACAGCACGTCATGCCCAGGATGTAAAAACTGAGGGCAGGGACCTGAGAGAGGGGGGTTCACTGCGTGGTCAGGCTTGGTGTCAGGTGGTGAGTGGTTGTATTCTCTTCCCTTGTATTTCCCTTGTCATTATTATTATTGGTGGTAGCACCAGTGGTTTGTGTTATACCTTAGTTACTGCACTGTTCTTATCTCAACCTGTGGGAGTTGCGTTCTTTTGATTCTTCTTCCCATCCCTCCAGGAGCAGGGGGAAGAAAGAGGGGGGAATGAGTGAGCAAACTGTGTGAGTTACGGCTTAAACCACGAGAAACCTAAAGCTTAACAAATAGCTGAAAACCTCTTCATGGAATAGATTTGCAGCCAAGTATTTGAGTAGTATATGTCTTATTTCTGCAAACAATGATTTATTTCACAATAGACAGTCAAGGAAGGAGTGAGATCCCATCATACCAGATGGGAAGAAGCTGGCTCTTATTCTATTTTTGCTGCTGCTACTAAGCTATTGTCTGACTTGGGGCATGTTTCTTCCCTTCTCTGTGCCTCCATCCTTCCCAGCCTCTCTGAATTTTTAATTCCAGAAAATAATTTCTCTAGGTATGGGCTGCATTTTACGATGCTTTTATATAAGACTGAATACAACAGAGTCTCACTCCTAACTAGAATTTTAATGACCCAAATGTCTCTGTAATCTTTCCTATCATAATAATCCTATTCAGTTGTCTTGCTTAAAAAAGAATCAACTCTCGATTGAGATTATTTTACATGCTCAGGTATCATTCTTTTTTTTCTTGCCTCTGATTTTTGCTTTAGTGCCAGGAATCCGTCCATTCCAGGAGTTATGTGCTTTTTACAGACTTCAAAAAATTGAAGTAACTTCTTTCCCTGCACACTTTGATTCTCTTTGGTTTTGGAGATATTTTTTTTATTATTAAAAAGAAGTCAGCAGTAATAACTATCTGACTGGAGACTGCCTCCCAGCAGAACAACATTCCCTGCATGGTTCAGAGCATCAGTGTTATGACATGGGAAAGTTCCATCTCTGGAGCTCTCCTCCACGAGTAGGGCCTTGGGGCTGCACTATGTGCTCTGTACACAAACTGTGCAAGAAAAAAGAAAACAATGAGCATTATCAGGAATTAATTAATTACCATTTTTTCCCTTTCAGCACAGATTATATTTAACAGAGAAAGACAAAACAGCTGTACTGAAGGACGAACAACAACATAGCCCAGAACGGACTCTGTCTCAAAATACATCAATCAAAGCCTTCAGATTTGCAAACATCCATGCTCACTCTCCAACGGGGCTGACCTGCAGGAGTACTACAATAAACTGCTTTAAGTCTCTGTGGCTCATGATGGACTGAGCTCACTGTAAAATGACTCTTTCTGGGAAGCCTCTCCCTTGTTTACTGCAATTCCTTGTTTTCTGGAAGAGACTACAGGATTGTTCTGGCTATTGTGAATGTAACCTCAGATGTCTTCATTATTATTTCTGTCACCAGAAGGGTTTAGCAGCATAGTCAAGGGACCACAAAGAAATGCCCCCAGTTAGTGCGAAATGTTCACCTGGCACCTGAGCTGCACAAGGAAGTTACTCCTTGAGTCAAAGTGCCCAAATTGGAAATAGGTAATAAAACATTATCACATAATAGTACATCTCACAAAGAAAAGGTGTCTTGTTGAAATAATGAAAGCAATGGATGGCTTCAGGCTACAGAAAAAAAAAATAATCAAAAACAGCTCAAGAAAATTTGCAATCAGGGATCAATTCCTTTTCTCAATAGGAAAACTACTACTAAAAGCTATAGGAATTCCTTTTCTCAGTCTGGAACTGCTGTTTGCTTTACATGAAATTATAATTTATTTTCTTAAAATCAGATGTTATTAACAAAAAAAATTTATTAAACTAATCACTTTGATTTCTAAGCTTTTCCTTGGTTTGACAAAGTGTTTAAACTATTTCAGGCCTGACGGCTTCAGTCATTTATACCAATGAATGTCTGGCAGTGGTCAGCTTAGGAAACTGTCATGTGGACTGGGGAGCAATAGTTTTCCATTCTAGCCACAGCTGGAACGTTTCACAGCTGCTTTCTCATTTGCTGACATCTCATTGGACTCTTAAGTTTTCCCAGTGCTTAAGGAAGAGTTCTCTGTAGTGGTTTGCCTGTGTAGCTCTGCTCACTTCCCTGGTGACAGGACCAGGAGAAATGGTTACCCTGATCCTCCCTGAGTGCTCTGAAAAAGCACTGCTGCTTTCTTCAAGCATCTTCCCATGCTTCTGGATTGAGCCCTGGTTCTGTGATCATTAATACCAGACCTCTGCACTGCTGGTCTGCCAGAAATACACTTTTGGTGTGGATCAGGCATCGGCACATGACCGCATTTCTGAGGTCGTTGGAGTGCAGGACACAGTGTTTATACTTATGTTCCCCTGCCTAGAAGAGGACAGACAATTTCTGATACAGTACAAACACTGGAGCAGTAGCTGCAGAAAATGCCTTATCTGAGAGTGATACTTCTGATACAACATGAACTTGTCATTGGTTTTTTATGCATTTGAATAGGTGAATTTGCTTACTCTTGATCAGTGCTCTGTGTGATGTGATTTTGTGCCACGACTTTTCTGATCCAACACAAGGAGCTCTTAAGCTGGATTTATTGTATTATTGAATCATGACCTCAGGGATTTGTAAGAGAAATCAGCTGCAGCCAAATGCCAAGGATTTTAAGGCAATTTACAAGTGGAATCCTGGTCATACTGAAGTCAACAGCAAAAAAAACTGTATTCTTTTGGGGACAAAACCGTTTGATTGCTGAAACATGAGCTTTCTATAGGAACATACAGACCACATTCAGGGTGACTTGAATTTCTGGTCTGAATCTCCAAGGAGAGGAATATCCATTCTCTAGGAATGATGGAGTGCCCATCCCACTGTTTATCTGGAAAGGAGCTGGAACAGATTCTCACCAAGATCCTGAGCATCCTACCACTTTCTCACCCACCCTCTTCACCGATAAAACCACTGCAGTATTTCTGCCCCACTGCTGCAGTTTAGGTCTCCTATGTTTTACCCTGCTTCAAGCATTAGCTAGGAAACATTAAAATGATCTTTGTTTTGGAGAAGGTATTTAAGCCTCCTGCATCTCTCATAAGTGCCCTTCTAGCCAGTGACTAAGTAATCTGAGTTAACATCTTTCTAAACATCTAACTAAAACATCGGTGTGTTATCAGCAGTGTTCTCAGACAAAAGTTGAAAACACAGTGCTGCACCAACTACTAAGAAGGAGAAAAATAATTGTTACAGCTGAACCCAGGACACATACATAACCACAGGATGCAGAAAGTACCCCTGTCTAATAAAAACTTTCATAAATATTGACATCCTTAGCAAATTCTCCATTGCCAAATTTTCAGGAGTGCTAAACCAGCTGAGTTACTTTTTAATGTAACTTTGGTTAAAACATGTATCTTCTTTCAACTGATAAATGATCTTAGCTGGAAAATTATTTGCATTAGTAGAGTGTACTGGTTAACTCAGGCAAGTTGATCACAGAATACAATGCAGAGAACCTTTGCCTACTTGAATAAGATGATTACTATAAAAAGAAAAAAAGGAGTATGTGCTATCTCTGTTTGAATTAAATTGTCTGTTGCAGGAGATGTCACTTTATTCAGCATGACCAGAGCTTAGGTGAAATGAGGGAGGAGAAGAAAAAACAAGACTGAGAAGACACTGGGAGAAAAAAATAAAAGAGAAAACATAAGAAACAAAATTAAAAGGCTCAAGGAGAGAATGAGTATTTTTTGCTGTATCCTTCAAAAAAGTCAAGGGAGAAATATGGTGACATTGAGACATGCAAGAAAGAAAGGGACAGAACTGAGCTGTGCTCTGTATTCTGCTGGTTTAAGGGAATTTATGCTATACTTGCAGCAATTAAGTCAGAGTTGGGCTCTGATTTATACCAAGAAAAGAAAGCTCTTAACCAAAACAATTTCTATGCAGCTACCACAGACTCCCTTGTAATTGTGCTTGGGAGAAAAAGCAAAGCCAAGGCCACAGCCAGAACAGACTAGGCTAAGCCTTGCTTTCAACTCAGGAAATCTTCAGGCAGAACATGTAATTTCAGAAACTAGCTTTAAGCACTAGTCTGATATAATTCTGCTCTATTGAATCCTTTCAAATTATATATGTGGATATTAATTATGTAAATAAATTTATCATGGATTCAATTAATTACACATGGATGTGAATATAAAGAAGTGTGCCATGCCAAAGGGCAGGGAGAGGCCCCTCCAAAATTCAGAACAAGACCATCTGGTCTCATTTCAGTATGACAACAGCCTCTTTGATAAGATCTCTGGGGAAGTCTTTCTGCAGATTAGAGCTACTTGTGCCACTATGGGACATTCCGAACTGGAAGGTATTGCCAGGCTGGCCTCCTCAGGTCTGAAAACTTCGTATCACTGGAGGGATTCACCCAGAGAAGAAAAGATAAAAACTGGAAGATAACTTTTGCATAGCCATGTCTGCATGGAAAGAGTCCAATCACTTCCAGGGTCATTCTCTTTCATCTCAGTGTACAATCCATCTCAAAAAAAGCTACAGGGTCTGAAAAACACCATGCACAAATTCAGATCAATCTAATGAATACCAGGTTATCTATGTTTCCTGGCATTGCTCTTACACTTTAGAAAATTAGAACATTACAATTATAATTATGCTATCAGAAGCATTGGCTGTAGTGAGTTAGTTGTATGTCTGCACTTTGCTCCCTTTTTGCTCTTTCCTCATTCAACCTTTCAGTTATCCAAATGAATAGCACATGAACCAAACACCACTTCACATTTCATCTTCTCCAAAACTCAGTTTAGTTTGATTAATTTCAGAGAGTACCTTCAGCTCTAGATCAGACAACCTCTAGTAATGACAGCTTTTTAGAGTAACTTCAGCATCTCACATAAAAAGGGATTTAAATCCTGCTTCTCATCATACGTCACCTTTATTGTCTGTATGGCAGGTCTGGACATACCTTAATTCTCTGCCTATCAACTAACCTTGCTTTAAACCACTATTTGATCAAGTGGAAAAGGAAACCATTCCTGTAAATATCTGGAGATTTATGGAGGTCTAGGAGTGCAGTGGACCCTTTTTTTTTTTTTTTTAAGTGAATCAGGACATGGTTTATGGTCTAATCACCACACAGACACACACTTTTAAAGCCTTTCCTAGGTGCATGCATTTTACACATTTGGATTGTCTTGTGTTTTCTAATGATGAGCTTTAAGAGAACCACTGAGCCCTAATTTCCACATGTTTTCATGGCTGTGAAAGATTAATATATAATCCTATAATACCAATGATGGACAAAATCTGCAGATGCATTTGCCCATTTAAGCTTCACAAGTCAGGAATGTGTTCATAATTAATTCTCTGAAAACAAAATGATTCAAAGGTGTCATTAAATACATAATATAGTCTAATGAACCATCATTATAAGATAAAACCTAGCTTGGCTCAGAAATTATACCAAGGCACCTCAGTCTAGACTTCCCTTGTGTCTCTGTTGGCAAGGTGGTATGTGGGTACAGGCTTGAGGCAGTCTGAAACGCTTTCTCTGGTGGAGATTGCAGGCCTATGCTCAGCACTAATGCACATGTAAGGGAGCTTTTATTTGCCTGGGTTATTGGTATTATCATACCAATGGTACTGAGGAATGTCAGGCTTTTCCTGAAAAGACCCTGACATACCCACAAGGATTGAAGGAGCCATTAGATTCATAAAGCATGAAGAGCTCTGGGGGAATTTTCCTCTTTTCCCTAAAGATCCAGTGTCATGGTTTAAGACCAGCCATAAATCAGCCACACAGTTCATTAGCTCCCCCTGATTTCCTCCCCCCACTCCAAAGGGATAAGGAGGAGAATCGAAAGAATGTAACTACCATGGGCTGAGATAAGAGCAGTCCAGTAACTAAGGTATAGCACAAACTACTGCTGCTGCCACCAATAATAATGATGAGGGAAACAACAAGGGAAGAGAATACAACCGCTCACCACCCACCCACCGATACCCAGCCTGACCCAGCAGTGATCTAACCCTTCTGGGTAACTGCCACCAGTTTATATAGTGGGCATGACGTGCTGTGGTAAGGAATACCTCTTTGGTCAGTTTGGGTCAGGTGTTCTGTCTCTGCTTCCTCCCAGCTTCCCCTCCTCCCTGGCAGAGCATGAGGCTCAGAAAATCCTTGGTCAGACTAAACGTTACTGAGCGGCAACTAAAAACATCGGTGTTATCAGTGCTGTTCCCAGGCCAAAAGTCAAAACCAGAGCACTGCACCAGCTACTAAGAAGGAGAAAAATGACTGTGCCTGCTGAACCCGCGACATCCAGCTTACTTTAAAGGAACTTTGAACAATAGCAAAATACCTAGCGTGAATGGACTCTAACCTAAAGCAGTGAGGTTCTTCACCCAAACAGTGCTCAGATGTTCATACCAAAAACCTACCCAAAAGCTGGCAATAGAATAGGTCTTTCAAAGCCAGTCTGGTTTCTAGCTAGGATGTTCTGGGCTGCCAGACATAAACCAACCATGCCTTAACTGGTGCCAGTGTTCACATCAGTATGTAGCATAGTAGGGTGGATATAACACCTGCCGTGTTTACATACTCGCTCCTCTTGTCACTGCTTAACATTGCCTATTTAGCAGCTTTACTGAATGCCTTTGCTCATTCTTATATCTGAGCAGTGACATGGAAAAACAGTGTTAGGTAGGCCTTGTACAGCATCAGAGTAGAGCTGAGAAAACAGAACACTTTAACCCTAATTTGTCACAGTATTAAATTCAAAAAGGACAGGGAAAAAACATCCTTGTGAAAGGGGACCATGATGAGTCTTCTGTTTCCACAGTGTGCTAACAGTAAATTAGTATTCAGTGTTCTCTGAAGGAGAAATGTTTTTCTTGTGCTGTACCATTTCAAAAATGGCTCTTCAAAAAGTGTTCTTAAGCATGCAGGGAATAGCTGAAGATCTTGAAAGAAAGGAGCACTTCCAAACCAGAAGTTGGCTCTCACAAAGATTTTAGTTTTCTGTGACCCCAATCTTCCTATTCTATAATTACCATCTAAAAAGAAATATTTTCATTCACCTAGCCTCCCCTGTAAGAAAAAAAGCCAGGATCTTTGTGAGAAGCACTGTGTTAATTTGTAAACTGGGCACTTCTCTGGGATTTGGACACTCCAGCTCTAATTTATTCCTTCATGTGGCATTTATTCCCAGCATAGTGATGTTGGCAGGTGACAGAAGGGCTGCAGCAGGCCTGACTCTGGCCGGGGCAAGGTAGGCAGACAACAAGCAGAGCTATGAGCTCGCTGCCCTGGTAGAAGGAGTCAAATAGCCACTGTAGGAGGCTGGAGGGAGAGCATATTTCTTCGCATCAGCTATCGCCAGTCCCAACATCCTGCTGGCAGTGAAACCATGAGCCCTGTTCCCCAGGGATGTCAGCTCGGCTCTTTGTATACTTCTGTCCTTTCCCTTTTCCTTCCTTTCCCTGAACAAGGGCCTCCATACCTAGACCATATTTGAAGAGTGGTGAAGTTCACTTTTGCCTGCTAGAAAGCTTGGATATAGATCCAAGTTCCAGCTCATTTCCATTGCTTTGATTTAGCTCCACGTCAGGCCTTTAATTCCCTGTAAGCTTTGAATTCTTTGACAAAATTAAATCATTTACTTATCTGTTACTGATCCTTTTCTTCTTTTCCTTCCCTAGGAGATTAAGTAAGATACTATCTGTAAGCACTTTGAAGATGTAAAAGTGCTTATTACTGTATTGGAATGTCCACAGAATCATAAAGTTACAGTGTACAAATACTTGAAGAAAAGAACCCCAGAACCCACCTCCTGCCTCAACAGCACTGCTGGATGCTGGGTTCTTCTCTCCCTGAGTTATGTGCTGCTGTTCATTACACCACACAAATAGCACGAATTGTCCAGATGATGTCAAAAAGAGGCAACATCTAATTTGGGATCTCTGTTCATTCCTAAAGACATCCTCTGACAACCAAAGCTTTCTTTTTCCTGAAACAGAAAGGGAATTTTACATCACCAGTTTCTGGCTTTGCATATGCAAATAAACAGCTCTGGCTTTATAACTTGAATATGATGGCTTGCAAATTACAGCATGATTCAGGATGCTGCTTCATATGCAGCTAATCTGTCCCTTCTGTGAGACTATTAATTGCTGAGAGCTAGACAGGACAGACTGCTGGCATTTGGTACTTCAATTTAAATCTGTTGGTGCCTGGGAGTCAGCACCCTGAGGGAAGGGAAAGGAGGTGCAAGGTGGAACCTTTCCAAATTTAGGTCAGGAAGAGCCATAAGGAAAGAGAGCATCCAACAGATGGATTTCCCTATTCTCCGATCTACAGTAATTGAAGAATTATTGTGAAATTAGTGACAAAATAATATAGAGCAGAAAATAGATTCAGGGTAGATGTTAAAATTGGGGAGGGGATATTGAAGATGGTGAAAAGGTGTACCATGATGGCACTTGGTTTATGTCTTTTTATTTCCCAGGCATAATCAATCTGGGGGGAAGAAATATACTCTGGAACGGGGGTCTTGACTTCACTCAGCAGTTTTTGCAGGCAGGCCTTTGAGGGCTCCTGTGTATGAATCATCAGAGCCCTGAGCGGTTTGATCTTCCTGTACATTTAAACACTTGTTTTCTTCTGAAAGGTTTCTCTCTTGGCTTTTCCAGAGCTTGTATTCAGACTTGTCACCTTGGAAAGATTTCAGTCAAACCAACCAGAAAAAGAAAGAAGCCTCAACTGGAATTGTTTTTCATTGCTCATATGGCGTGTCTTGCTGGCCTTTCAGTGAATCTATTAACCTTGGTCAGTGTGACACTTTAATTTCCTGAAAGCACAAGAAGAAATTAACAACCAAAGGGCCTCAGCAGCAAAGCTTTCCAGCACTGTACAATTAGGTTGCAGGCAGATTGTGTATTTCTGAGCTACTGAATGCAAGATTCATCCCCAATGCCCATTGCAACAGCATCTGGAATGCATCACTTCACCTCCAAGCTCAGTAAAACAACATAGGTTGAAGTCGTAGGAACTAACAAGTATCAAGACCCTTTTCTAAACCTTAGAGGAGTGTAGATAATATAACAAAAGAACAGCAGTGTCTGCAGAACTTTGATTCAGGTATTTTGTACTTTCTTAGCAAAGTTCACATATGTTTCCTAAGGTATTAACTGTCTCGAGTGCTTTGTGCTTCTCTGACATGAACCCATGCTTTTACAATCCAAAGAACCTACTTCATCCAATAATTTTTTGGCCACTTGAAATTTGGTTTTGAAACTCATTTACAAATGAGCCATCTGAACTGATAAGAATGAGAAGAATTAATTCAAGTGCCTTTCAAAGAAATACCCTGACATTAGCAGCTGCTGCTGTGGAAGAAATGACTGTACTGAGCTTAGAACAGGAAGCACCAAGATCTCTTTAGCTCCTTTTTTTTTTCATCTAAACAGGAAATTGTGTGAGCACGGTTTAGGGAACAAAGTGAAGAGCTCTGGGGTATGAACTCTGCTCAACCCCAGAGACGGGGGGAACTGAGTCTGCATTCTTGATTTTCGGCAGCTTGGAGGAGTATGCATGAAACAGGTTGTTATTTGTCTTAAACACAAGAATATGACCACCAATTCAGCACCTTGTCTATGTGCCACAGAAGCAAAAAGAATTAAACAAGAATAGATAAGGTGTTGACTTTAATTGTATATCAGTGATAAGGTATAAAGAAAACAGCTCTTTTAACATGCTGTCTCTATGGTAACTGTGTAGCAGAGTACTCATTACATATATTTGCTTACTGCTTTTCGTCTTGCACTGGAAGCATAAATATATCTTCTATATGAACTCCAATACATATTGATTTTATTGACTAATCACACAGAAAAAACAGAAGATGTGCAAATAATGGAATTAAATTACCTAATTTCAGTGATCCTGCCCCTCTACTCTGCTGTTGTGACACCCCACTTGGAGTATTGTGTGCAGTTCTGGTGTCCTCAACGTAAAAACGACATGGAACTGTTGGAACAAGTCCAGAGGAGGGCCACAGGGATGATGAGGGGACTGGAGCACCTCCCGTATGAAGATAGGCTGAGAAAGTTGGGGCTGTTCAGCCTGGAGAAGAGAAGGCTGCATGGAGACCTCATAGCAGCCTTCCAGTATCTGAAGGGGGCCTATAGGGATGCTGGGGAGGGACTCTTCATGAGGAACTGCAGTAAGAGGACAAGGGGTAACGGATTCAAACTTCAACAGAGGAAGTTTAGATAGGATATGAGGAAGAAATTCTTTACTGTGAGGGTGGTGAGGCACTGGAATGGGCCGCCCAGGGAAGTTGCTAATGCTCCATCGCTGGCAGTGTTCAAGGCCGGGTTGGACAGAGCCTTGGTTGGCATGGTTTAGTGGGAGATGTCCCTGCCCATGGCAGGAGTGTTGGAACTGGATGATCTTAAGGTCCTTTCCAACCCTAACTATTCTACGATTCTATGACTCTAGGTGTGATTTTGAGCTAGACAGCCCCAATCCCCCTATTTTGACTAACTAGTTTTTATCAGTGTGAAAGCAATGAGTGAGAAACATTTCCTTCCAGTGAAGAAGTTTTGACCTTTGTGGGCAGGAAAAGAAACCTTTTTTGTCTCCCAGAACTGTGTCCACTTTCTCTTTCCAATGTCCGCTGCACCTCAAATGTGGATGCAAGAAGGTGTAGATTTTGCTTCCTTGAACAATTATTTCTTCCCGGCAATATACAAAGGTAGAGACTCTTTTGCTAGAATGATCTGAAGCTTATCAATAAGGTTGAGTACATGGTGTGATAGGACCGTATGACAAGCTTTGAAGGAGTGGATGGAATAGCCTTCCTTTAAAGCCACCTCCTTCTCTGGAGACATAAAACATGAAGCAGGCATTCACATTTGAGTTTTCACAGGATCTTTTCGAAATCCATGGGATTCATCTGGACTTCCACAGTCTCTAGATATGGATCAAAGGGAGAATTTTTAATCTGCAGATGTATCGGCTTCTCAGCACATCAGTTCTTTTCCCTAACCTGATTATGGTGTTTCACATCATTTCAGAGTGACAGGGATGGAATGAGAGGGTGAGAATGAAATCAGAGATAGAAAGTGATACAGATAGACACATCTGTAAGGATGAAAGGAAGATGAGAACTTTTTTGGCTGTGTCTAACTTCTGGTAACAAAGTTAGACCTGCGATATCTTCAGAATAACCAGGAAGAACACTTCAGTCTAAAATCTTGCCATTTTCTTGTTCTGTAAAGGTCAGAAATTGTTGTGCCTAGAGCATATTTGATCATAAACAAAGCCTCACCATATAAAAATGGCATTGTTACTGTGAGATAAATTAAGATAAACACTGAGGGACTCCAGTTCCATTAACTACTCTCTCTACACTATTATCTACTGCAGGGTGGTGCCATGAAGTTTAATAGTGACCATGTGTGTGGCGTGCTCTCAGCTCAAAGACAAAAGGCTGGGGACAGAGAGACAATATCATTGCAGTAATGGTTGTTACCACGAACCATTGATGATGATGTAATTCTGATAATGGTATTGTGAAAATTTTGTTCTATACTGCACTAAACAGTGCCACACTTCCCATTAAACAGTCTCTCTTTCTCACTTCCTCCCAGAAACTGTTGCCTATCTCAGGCTACTTGTATAAATTCAGATCTGTGCTTACACAGAGAAAGGTACTTCATGCAGCATGTATTCTGGAAGACCACAGGTCTTCTACCTCTGAAGCTTTCCAGGACTGAAGCACAAATGTAACCCAAAAACAAAAGCAGAAAGTAACAAAAGCAAATAATGCTAAGAAGTAGATTGAGTTTAAGGCAGATTAATTTGCAAGGGGGTTTCATACTTTTCTTTCCATTGAAGTACAAGGAAATAAATAAAAAACAAACAAACAAACAAAACACAATTAACTTGCTTAATTTACTCACATCCTGAGACCAGTAACAAAACCATTTTGGAAGCCAGTTGAAAGCCAGGGTACAATCTCTTCTAAATTCTTGTAACTTCTATGGAAAACATCACAGTGGGCTCAGACACTCAGAGGCTGGCTGCAGGAAAACTGCACAGCAACTACCCAAGTCTTCTCCAGAACCCCAGAAGTGCTTTATTCAAGATACTGAGCTACAGACTGCAATAATTCTTGTGCTTATTACAAGTGGGTTTAAGTATATAATGTCCTTAATTCAAGGAATCAGTGGCCTCAGCTGGTTCCAGCATGCTTAACTCACACTTTTGCTAGTGACAGAAGTAAATGTGATTTTAAAAGATTTTTGTCAAGGTTCATGCATGTTTAATGCATCAGGGAATGATCTGTCCCATTTTGTACATCTCAATTTGTTTGACTGTTTAAACCAGCAACTATGCCTGCATCCTAGCAAAACACAAGATTTAGTCAAACTAAAATAATTAGTGGAATCTACTACTCTAGTGAAAATACAATGGCCTCACGGCTGTGACCTCACATAAAACAATGTGTTTGTAGCATGAATGGCTGCAGCTCACTTTAGGTGTTACACTGAAAGGAGTGGGAGTGAGAATGTCAGCATAGCTGGGGCACTGATGGGACCGGATTTTTGTTGGCTTCCTCTTGGCAGTGATTTTTTACTGTTTCCTGTTTCCAGTTGCAGTCCTTGTCCTTTCTGCTCATGGCTCCATTGTCTACTCTCTTTTCTTTTAGCCTTTGACAGTCTACCTTTCTACTTTCTGCCACAGAAACTTTTCATGCTCGACTGCAACATCCGTTAGCAGCAGCTTTTCTCTTTCTCTCCAGCCATCCTCCTACTTTGTGTCCCACCCTTATTCAAATCTGGGCTTTTGACACCGATTTCCACTCTGATCCCCTCCTACACACATTTCTTCATTTCCTGCACTTATCCCTGAAACGTTGATCCTATCTTACCGTTTTCCTGCACTTTCCTGACTGGTTAAGGGAGCCAAACTCATGCTCACAACTCAGACAGACTGACCTGCTTTATTCAAATCTGTCACAAGCCAACACTTTTCTTAGCCATCCATATACTTACCTTTCAAAGAAATCAGAAAACAGCAAACCTCTCCTCCCCAGAACAATAATTATAGATAAAGGAAAGAGAGGCAGACTTTGGCATGTTCAAGGCTGAATAACTCGTGGCAACTTTCCTTTTTGTGCTGGCCTGCCCCTTGCAGACCTGTTTGCTGACTCACAAATCCTTCCATGTGGCAGACTTAAAAGACTCTATTATAAATATACTTATAATCTGAGCTGTCATTACTGCTAGCTGCTAAGCTCCTGCATGGGGCACTGGCAATAATGAGTTCTTCTATTCCTTTATTTTCCATAAGGGACAGCTAAACTGAATGGATTTGTTATCAGACATCTGCCCTGCAGGATTCCTTAGCTATTTATTCTTACTTCCACTTTCTGGAGAAGGGATAGGTTGCCTTGGTTATTTTGCCTGGGACAGGAAAAAAGCAGTTAATGCTCCCTCCTTTGTGTAAATTGTGTATTCGGTAGAACTGTTGGAGTTATTTATTCTGAAGGACTGTTGTACTTAACACAAGGGCCTAGGAACACCTATCTGTGACTCTATGGTCATTTCTCCATGCCTTTTAACAGGAGCAATAAGAACAGAACTGCACAAGCTGCCTTATGTTCTGTGGAGAGACTGTAACTTCACTTCAGGAAGGAGGCTGTAACTGGAGATTTGCCATAAACAGGGGAAAAGGAAGTCATGCTAAGCCTCTAGCTAGCAGAAGTTCATTACCAACTGTTATATCCTCGAGGCTTTGCTGCCCACCCCTCTGCCTCTCTCTGCTCCTTCCAGCTCCTCAGCCTAGAGATTGGCAGAGTAGAATAACTCCCCCATTCATATTTTTATTCTGTGATGCTAATCAAGTAGGTTAATTATACATACGCCAGGGTTGACACTGGCAGGAACCATGAAATTAGACCCACCTCCCACCCCCTCACACTTCTCTTCTGTTCAGACCTGGAGTGTTATTAATCCCCTAACACCAGTTTAACTCTGTTCCAATAGTCATGGCTAAGAGTCTAATTTGCACATGCATCAGAGTTTTGAACATTACTCCTCTAGAAATCCCCTTGGGAAAATGGGTCAAAATTCAGAGACTCAATATTCTGCCACTATAAAGGACTGTTTCTACAAAACTTCTGTGTTCTTTGAGAACATGGGGATTTTCATGTGTTACTGTGTAAAAAAGTCCTCAAAATATGAAATACTTCAATGTGGTTAAATTATTCTGCTTTGGCTTTTTGCCCAGGAAATATTTTGGGGTTGTCTTGTGCATTTTCACTCAGAAGTAATAAGATTGATACTAAAATTATTGTTAGATTGCTATGCCCTGTAAACATCTACTGTTGTAGGCTTGAGATAGAGACAGGGTAATCACTTGTGAACTATTTCTGTGGGAGTCTTCATGCTGCGCCAGTCATTTCATACGCAGTGCAATTTATTCGTTGTCAGAAATAGCTCTGAGAGACTACAGCTGCCCACACCTGGTATCAAAACAAGGAGGAGGAGATCTTCCCTCAGTAGGTACCAAAGACACTACTTAACCAACCTCACTATTTAACAAATATATTCATAAAGCACAATCATGTAAGATTGTATGATTAAATACTGTATGTTCTGGTTTTTTAAGCCCAATTAGACAATAACAGCATAACCCCTCACATCACCTTTACTTTCTTTTAGTATTTAGCAATTCCTCAGACTCTTCCCATTCACTTTTGGCCATACTGACCTGCTACTTTAAGAATAAAATTAAAAAATGAGATCCCTCTTTCTATTATATCAAATAAGAGACAATCAAAGCCAGATTTGTCTGGAATCTCACTGAAGCATGTTCTTTAGAGAATTGAGATAGTCCTTTTGGCTGTATTTTTCCTATTTCCTGCTTCAGCTGCTATGATCCAGGAAATCCCCCCACCCATATGACTGTTTTCCCTTTCAGCCAAAGGGTGGAAGTGCGAAGGAGTTCTTCTGTAAGTTGTGAACACCACTTCCAGTTGTGTAAAATCTTGGATGGACTTGGCGTTGTTTCAGCAAATGATCAGAATCAGATAAATCAGGGAAATTCAGGTTCATATCCATAAAGGTCTTCCAGTTTTTGTCAGTTGATAAACTTGGGGTAAATTCTAGGCAGTAGAAGAAGGGTGAATTGGGTAACTACAGAGCCTCTGGTAACACCCAATGTGATTCAGAGCAAATAAAGGAGGTTGTTTTCTCAGAAGTGGAGAGCAATTTAGCTGTTTAAGAATTCTTCTGTCCACCAGCAGCAAGGGCATGAAGGTTAGTGGGTTGATCAGAATTGCTTTTCACGTTTCAGTTTGGGAGAAGGTGGTTCTGAAGTACATTCAGCACAGAGAGAATAAAACATGATAAGAGATCTCCCTGATGTGTTCTCCTACATTGTGGGCAAACAATGGAATTCTCCAGATCTCCTGTTCATTATAAAGCTCATCTGATGAACAGAGCTTTGTGTAAACATGTTATCTGCATAACCATGGTAAGGATAGAAAAAATAAAGGTGTGATTATGCCACTGTAAACAGATACCCAAGACAGGACCAAGCAAGCAGCTAGAGAGACAGAACCATGACAGTCTAAGAAGTAGCCAAATAAATTCGCATCCATGGGTGCTCACAGTTCTAAGCTGAGGCTAGAGGCGTACGTGTAGGTAATGAGTTGTTGCTTCTGCAATCAAGTTAGTAACTTTTTTGGAGCAGGGTGTAAAGAATAGATGAGGCAACAATCTCTGACACCACTCCTACAAGATTTAACAGAGCTCTCTCCCAGGACCCTAGAATTTTTGGCACACAGAAAACACGGAAGTTTTCTGGCTGTAATAAGGGTAAGTCTTTCCAAACAGAGCAATGCACGACCAGGAGTTACAGACCTCACCCCATCAAGATATTACGGAACTGAAAAGAGGCACTGGACTGGGTGATTTCATTGCAAGGATCCTGCTGATCTGAGTAACTGGAAACAAACACCTGGTATTCCCACTGACTCCAAGGGCAGCTGCATTTGCTCAGCCCTGTGAAGCTGGGGAACAAAGGGCTCCCAGGACATAAAAGGTCCATGGTAAAGCTGCTATAGTCCCATCTGCTCAGAAGTGATTTCTGCAACGGAGAAAATAAGAGGAAGAGAGAAAAGCCCTTGAAGCGTGAGCCATTCCGAGTTTTAGCATGCATCCTTGACAGTTTGTGATTGGGGTTGCCATAGCAATCCTGAGCCTTTCTGAATAAAGGTAGCTCTGACGCAACATACAAATGGGTACTGCTTTTGCCCTCCTTGGTGCCTGCAAACACTCAGAGCAGCCCTTCTGGGCACTTGCAACTGCTTGCAATATCACCAAGCAGATTCCAACAACACAAACTTTGGGTCAGAATTAGTACAATTAATTAGAACAACCAAAAGGTGACTTTTAAACACAAATTATTATTTCAAAGCTAAAGTGTGCTAAGCCACCTTTTTTTCTTTGGAGAGGCACAGGGATAGAGGTTGTTGGGTGCAGGTAGTCAGCAAAGCTGGGCCTTTAGAGCAGGTTTTCAGGGCCTCACAGAATGGTCTGATCTGCTTTTAGGACACAGAAAACCTGGCATCTAGACCCTCACACAGTGAAATCAATAAAAGTATGAAGTTACCTTCAGACAGCAGAGCTCAATCTTGAATGAGGGAAATAAAATAAAAATAAAATAAAATAAAAATGCCCTCACAATACACCAAGGCTATTTCTGCAAGGTGCTGAAAACAACCAACACACATTTGCTTGCTAGAAGTCACTTAGAATCCCAAAGGGGACCTTTAACTCACAGGATACATGGAGGATGAGGACTAATCTTGCAGTCAGTTTTTCTGAGGTCATACATGAAAGAAAGCCTATAGCTCTGCACTGTTATAAATAAGAGAGAGATACCATACCAACTTTTATTCTGCAACTTTCAAATGAACTTTTACAGCAAGGAAAAGGAGAGCACGGGAGGATGGTGTAAAACCACAACCATGACACATCTCTCTCCAGGGAATTTGTGTTTTGCTCATATTTCTTGGCTTCTCATTTCATAGTTATTCATATGAGAGCTGAAGCCAACATTTCTGCCAGACTTTCTGATCACTAGAGAAAGCACTACCATCTACAGTCCCAGCTGAGCATCAAAGAGAAGTGGTATATTAAACCAAAAGTAAAAAAAAGTCAAAACGGCAAGCTTCACAGAGCTGCAAGGCCCACTGGGGATAAAGAGGAAAGATTTTTAAGGGGGATGGTATAGACCCATTCTCCTCTGGCAGCTTTTCTCCTAGTCTGAGACCTGGCCTTTCTTAACCGAGCTTTGTTATGTCCCAGGGTTACCCACTGTCTAAGAAATGCTGAGATGATGATGCAGGAAGTAGTCGTGTTATCCTAGTGCCTTTGGAGAACTTTGCAATGAGGCTGGTTTTAGCACAGGAGTTACTTCGTGTTAACGTGTTACAGTGGCAAATACATTAAGATGTTTCTTCTCAAATAGAGTTTTGCAAGTGATTTTGACGCTGTGTTTTAAGTGGGATTCTAAACCCAGTGTTATTTGGAATCATTTTCCAGACAACACATTTCTGAAGACAATCTGAGGAACTCCTGGAAGCTTAGAGCTTTGCAGTAATAGTAAAATATTGGGTAACACAGCTGCAAGAATCAATTAAACATGATATAGAACCATCCCTTTCATTGTGCCAGAAGAAGTATCTGACTGACTTTTTGGATATGCAAAGTGAAAGAAAAGAGCAGACTATATTGGAGAGTGGGAAAAAAAACCCCAAACATGCAACCCCCCCCCTCCCCCAAACAAAACCCCCTCAAGACCCATAACTGTAAATTTTCACCCTAATCAGTTCCCAGTTCCACAGCTCAGGACACTGTCTGGTCAACCAGAGTCGCATAAGTTGGCATTGCCACTAAGAAAAAAAACACATACCAAACTTCCTCTCTGGCCTTTGGCTAGTTACTAAATCTTTGACCCATTACAAGTCATGACAGGCTTTCGTGAAGGGTGAAATCCTTTTTCAGGCTTTGCTACTAATTTTGTATGACAGCAACAGGATCTACTTCTGGGATGTGGAAGATTGTGATTGCTATGAAAACTCTCAGTGCAACTGAGACTATTTTGTCTCTCTGTTCATCAAGTAGTTGGGGAGTAATATTCTCTGGGAAAACACCAGAACTTTTCATGATGTTAGGAAAAGAAAAGAGTTCGCCTCCATTAGCCAAAATCTCTGCAGTAATCTTGCTTGAGAAGTCAGCAGTGCAGTCATTCAGGTGAAGCTGCAAGAGAGTGGGGTTGAGTGCTAGAGATTCTCCTTACACTTGAGATGATGTGACTCCTTTATGTGGATTGCAGAATATGTTTTCCTCTGTCACTTCACATGCATTTTTATTCTGTTATTATAGAGTTTACCCACTTTTGATACCAAAGCCAAATAGCCTGTGTTGCTAAACCTCTAGCTACAACAAGCACAGCTTTTTAAACTGTGCTCTTGTTTAATGTTAACTCCAGTATAGTGGCTTTTTAATAACCCCCTGCATTCAGTAAGCTTTGTGTTGCTGCATGCTCTGGAAGGGCAGTTATTGTGCACATTATCGTGAGTACTGCATTAAACATCTGCTGTGTGAAATCAACACACTCTCTAGCTGAGTAAATTACTGGGTGTTGTGACTGTGCTTGATGCTGTGGTCATTTACTTGACTAAACCAAAAATATCTACCTCTCCTGCAAGCCTTAACAAGGGACTACTATGTGTGCCAGCTGCCAGGATGGGAAAAGCACTGTAATTGGAGTGATTAAAAGCTCACAATGGCAACAGACATGCTCCTCCATTTAAGGTGGAGTGAAATCATCTTGTACTAGTGACATAGCTGCTCTTGTAAAGCCTGAAAAATTGTATCAGTCGCCTTTGCCCCAATGTTTTTAATTCTGCAAAGCTCACTCCCATCCACAAGTTGCCACTTACATAAACACTTCCAATAGATATTGAGGAACTGAAGAATAAAGGGGTCTGCTAATCTCCAAGCCATACTGTGGATCTGTGCTTTAAGAAGATATTATGCTTTGATATATTATTACAGTAACGGCAATTTTGGTACCTAGTCAATGAGATGAACATGGAAGGGGTTCTATTTATTATTATAAATAGTGCAGGAGCAGTGGTCTGACAAAGAGAAATTCTCATATGTATTTGCTGGGACTCAGAGATAAGGATTCAGAATCTCAGTAGAAGTTAGTGCCAACCAAAGCAATGGAATTTCAGTTGATTTGAATTGACTACATCAGTGGGCTTTTGAAGATGAATCTGCGTCCTTGTCCTTCAGAGTTAACCCAAACACTGTGGGTGTGCATAATACCTAAATATTTTCTAGGCTTTCCAGAAAACAGTTTTCAGAAAACCAAACAGTGCTATCCTCTATCTCTAAATACCTTATCTCCCTGCACATTTTGTACTAGATAAAAATAGCTCTAAACCCTGGGTTAAGTAAGCTTCTTACATTAAAAAAAACTGTTTCAACTGGACAAAGGAGGCACAACTGAGACACCATAGAAAGGCCTTTGGTTTCAGTGTCTGCAACTTGAAATACCATCCTGGTATCATTTTGCACATCCAAGAGGGAACTAGCTAGCATTGAGACACTGACTGAAAGAGCAGAGTAAGCACAAACACAGAGATGTGTGGAAACAGGGTGTGGCTGCCTAGTTCTCCTTTCTGCGTTTCTCTCTCTCAAGATCAGACTAAGTTCCTTTTCAAGATTAACTGCAAGCCATGTGAAAAATTATTCACAGAGAAAAGACAAAAATCTATTCTGCGTATCTCATCAATACATTAGGAAAAGATAGTAAACTTACAAGTCAGTCAAGATCTCTGCTATAGAGGAATCAGCTGCAATCAGGCCACTTCCATAGCTTATGATTTTGAAACTCTCATAACTACTGAAAAAATTCTAGACACACATTTTGCTCATTTCTGTTGCAGTTATTTCTGAGTTCAAAGGAAAGTCAAGGAAAGCGAGAGAACAGGATATGAGATTGCTTGGTGCATTTTGAAACTGTAGTGCATGAAGTGCTAGCTCTGTAGATTACTCCAAAGGGACTGAGAAGGGAACTAAGAAAAGCAAGCGCCATTGTCTAGCTAAATTTAAACAACAACAAAAAAAAAGTGGAAGAAAAGAGCTAAGGCAGATATTCAGAGGCATGATTCTATTGCTCAGTTCTACCAGTCTGCCCCTAGCTGGCTGCATCAATACAGGCAAGCTTGCTTGCTTCAATTTCCCCCAAGCACGCCTCTCCAGTGACCCACCAAAAGAGAAAGTCAGAAGGTTAATAATCTCTTGCAATTATCCACACTAAAATCACTTTGGAGGATTATGACCAGAGTCCTGAAAACTGATCTTTGCAGGATGAGAAACTAAAACATTTTTTTTCTTCTAATTATTACTATTCCCCTAAGAATCCCTTTAACCAAAAGCAGAGCTTCTGTGGAAATTCCCAAGATAGAAGCAGGGCAGGTAGCTAGCTAGCTGATGGAAGGCACTCACAGCCATTCTACAGCAAGCCATTACCACATCTGAATGAGTGTCTTTTGTGATGGGGTTCAGCTTAAAGTAGAGAAAACTGTTGGATTCCTCACTGCATCTACCACTTCTAGGTACTACAGTTTGTGGAGGCCATGTTCCACCACTGGCCATGAACAGATCAAAATCTAGAAAAGAGAAAAGTTGGACATAGTAGACAGAATTACACCTACATTTCTCCATTTTCTAATGTATGGAACAAGTACTTCACATTAGCAGATAAGATCTTGAAAATACGGATGTGCAGGAGACAAAAACCAGGTACCATATAGACATGAAAATTCTTACTGGTTGAAGAATTTAGTGCAGAAACTAATGACTCAATGACTGCAGAAAGGAATCACTGCCCACCAAACAGGGGTTTAGGAGACAGAGGTTTATGACCTTTCAAGATACTGCTTCCTTTGAGGGAGCAAGTCTGTGTTCACAGTATCAAAGAAATCTCAAGTTGAACACGTAACCTAGTGAGTCCAGGACTCATGTTGTATCCCAGTGCAACAGCCGAAACTGACAGCCTTAAAGTCAACCCACAATAAATTCATACAATCTATTTCTAGGAAGAGATGTTCACAGACCCCACTCCCAGCATCACATGCACTTGACATTGTTACAAATAGGGTCACAGACCCAGAGAGCAGGAAGTTAGATGAAAATAGGGTGGGTGGACAGTTTACTTGTACTCTCTTCACAAACTAGAAATTGCTTCTCTAGATAGAGCTGCACCTTCCTACAACCCTTCTTAGATTGCTCTCAAGGTTGTGCTTCTTTTTTTGTGAGTGACTGGCTTTTTGGTCAGACATTAACACAGCTTTCAGAAGAACTGCAGCATATTCTTTCCCTGATCATTACAGACAGCCCAGCCAACCTCATGAACATGTCTCTCAGACTGGATTTATGTGGCTAAAGACATCACGTCATATCACCAGCTCATGGTAATACCACCCTTTTCTTCCTTATAGCTGTCCAAGAGGCCATAGTGTGAACCTACCAGGAGACTGAGCTGGCTTTAAAAATCAGGTGATTTTTAAGCTGGATCAGTTCACTGATCCACTTTGCTGTGTAACAAATTCCTCTGACAGAAACTGAGGGCAAGACAAAAGCAGGAACAAGTGAAAGATGGAAGAAGAAACTAGAAGGGCAAGAATACAGTTATCTGGCATTACCACTGAATAAAGGCATTCAAGTCATAAAATTACTACAGAAACCACAGTACTGAGCTTCTAGCAGAAATAGATATTCAGATTGATGACAGGTAGTTGTGGAAAGCTGCTTGTGCCCTCAGAAGACTGCAACTTATAAATTGAGAGACCTCCTCACTTGACAGACCTACTTGTTCTGCCTTGAGCCAGAACAAGTGTATGCAGCCATTTTTCTCAACATGATAAGGTTTAGAACATCTTAACATAAATGCATGAAGTCCATTAACTAAGACTTTTACATCCCAGCCTGAAGTACAAGATGTGTGTTGATCTCTCACATAGGGATTGAAGAGTTCCTTTTTAATTTATTGATTTCTTTATTCTTTAATTCCTCCTAAAGAGTTTAGTGAGGAAATATCTTGGAAATCTTGGAGAAGGACAAGCCTCCTGTGCCTATTCAGTAATGAGTTACAGACAAGTCTGCTAGTTTCTTAGTACACCGAGAAGGATTTCTCCTCCTGTTATGCAATCTGAGAGTTGATAATAAGGAATTATAGCTAATTGAACAACATACCTGAATAAGCAAAATTGAAGGAGTAATGAATGCAAAACTGTAGATCTTCCTTGAATTTTCTCTAGAACATTCTATGGGAGATTGTGCCAGCATGGAAGAATTCTTTGAAGAAAAGAAACAAACGTGTTAGTTACTTAAAAATCTCTCATTTTAAATAAAGAATAGTATTACCTACTCTAGTGGGGACTGGTACTAGGCTGAAAACTGTAACTACTGCCCCAGAATGTTAATGTTGCGGAAGGTACTTTATTCCTGCCGTTCAGGCAGGCTGGAAATTGCTAGAGAAGGGGGAAATTGCCCATGCGATGCTTTACAGGACCTACTACTGAGAGGTTAGGCGGCCCTGTTGTGCCCCCCTGGAAGTAAGAGAGCACAACATTGCTAAAAAGGGAGAACTGAAGGAGAGAGGGGAAACAAGCAAAAAGCCAAAACTACTCCCAGCCTTAATTTACTTAAAAAAATGGGCATTTTTTCAGCAGGATTATACCCTAGGATTATCTCAGCTTTATAAAATAGATGGGATATGCCTCTTCCCTACAATAATCAGCAATGATAATCAGCAAATCTTTATTTGAAGATTATTAAAGTATTCAGCACATCACCACAGAGCCAGTGACAAGCTAAGATAGCAGCTTCTCAGAGTTCTGCATGTTGCTTTAGGGATGCCAGCCTGTCTAGAACTGATTGAGTAGTTGTGCAGAGCTAGTGCAGACAGACATGTCTACAATTCCTAAAAATACATTATCCAAGTGTGAAAACCAAGGAGTTTAAGGACACCTTTTTTAAAGGGAAAAAGAGGGAATTTACAAGCACGGTATGAATGAAAAGACAAAAAAGGAGCACTAAACAGACTGAACAGCTATTGCGTTCAAGGTTAGGGAAACAGATGATGCAGGCTGTGTTTCCACATGCTACACTGATGCTTTCCTAAAAACAGAACTGCAAGTTCTATCCCTCAGACTAAACAGAACGCAAGAACTGGTTTGAACTTAAGCTGCATGTCAAGCACAGTAGAAAGATTATACTGGTGAACACTTTTTGTACCAATCTCAAAACCCCAATATGATACAGAAGTTGCTCATCTAATTTCTTTGGCAATTTTGTTCCTTATGTATTAGTAGGTATTTCCTATGAGCTTTTAAACATTGCTTTCAGTGGGAATTTCACCTTCTAATTTCACCCATGGCAGTGGGTCTTTAAGAATTAATAGGATGGTGTGTAGGCTACAGCAATGAAAAGGCAGCCAAACAAAATAATAGGAAGCAGAAAATTTAGCACAGGAAAATGTAGACTGAACAAGAAGTTCTTGAAAAAAGTATTTGACACACCATTATTTCACACTTAAATCTGCAGCCTTTCTATTTATCATGTGTATCATGATGAGGAAAACATTTTGACTTTTCCCGTCCCCACTCACAACTTCAGATGGTGGCTCTCAGCTCGGAAAGTTTTAACCCAAAAGTCATCACGTATCTGCTCTCATTTTAAATGAGTGTTTCACTAGAGATAATCAGAGACAGCTAATTTCTAACCCTGATTTTTACCTTTTGCATTTAAAGGCATAATTAAGAACATGCCATGTATTAGCTAGTTCCAGAAGCTACCCAGTCAAGAAATCTAAACACCGTTGTATTTGAGGAACTGCCACACAATCAGTTTATATATCTGTTACTCTCGATGAGCACAGCCTACCAGCAGTCTGGGACTTATTTATTCTAGAAATTTATGAATAATTTCTAACAAAAAAATCCATCTGAGAATTTTGCAATTTGTCAGCAAACACAGAAAGTGGCAGAACTTCTCATATAAATTAGTTTTAATGAATTATTCACCAAAGCTTCCTGTATAATGAAGTAGAGAACAATTCTACACTGACAGACAGAAGCAGGATAACAATCCAGCAGATATTTTTCATCTACTGTTTCTGCAAAATGACAAAGACTAGAAACATTCATATTTATACACTTTATTATTGCTTTCAGGACCACTATGACTCAAAGCAGATTAAACATAGAGCATCTGATGAAATATTTACTGACATGGCATTGCATCATAGATTTTTACTTATCTCTAATAAAGCAAAACCAGGTTCTTACAAATTTAAAGACAAATTACAAAAACAATAGCTCTAAAATCTTTAAAAGACTGTCACAGACTAGCTTGCTGACAGAGCAATCCTTGTAGCAGACTAACCTAAGGGCCCATCCAAAGCCTATCAACCACTCTCTACCCTCATCCTCATCATTTCTGTTTAAGCAATAGCTGGAAATATCCACATCTGCTTTAAAAATCAAAGAGCAGCAGCTAGTAATCAGTCCTCTTTATAGAAGTCTATGAGACTTAAGGATATTGTTCTGAGCAATTTAGTCAAAATTAGTTATAACCTAGATGGAATTAATTAGAGGCTATCTTTATTTCATCTCCATTGTTGTGCAATTGTTCAGCTACTCTTCACATGACTTGGTAATTACAGTAAGATGAAACTACTTACAATGAAATGTCCTGATGGGGTTTAATTTAGATTTACAAGAGTAAAGTGTTTGTGGAGGTGGGGGAGAAAGAAGGCTGTTTGTTAAATATATAGCAGATCTACACACACACACACACGTTCTTGTTATCACTTAGTTGTGGCATCAAAACAGAGAAGTTATTTCAGAGCAAGACCTTTCAACAAATGTACATGAGAAACACAAACAGCTGGTTATACAGTTAGGAGAACACAGGCTGTTACCTACATGGGTGGTAGAAATGGCCAGGATTTTAATACAAGTCAAGCCATTTGTATGGCTGAGGACTTGGTGTATCTGTTCTGAAATAAATCCATTGACAAAGGAAAAAAAACAACCCAAAATTATATCTAGTCTATGTATAAATGTACCCAGCTATCATGGCATTCACACATGTGTAGATGTGTGCTTATAACATGTATAATTATTTCACAGACACGTGCACATACAGGTGCCTAACTGGATGGCATGCCTTTTTTTTTTTCTTTTCTGCCAATAGGCATTAATTTGTTATTTATCAGGCATTCTTATAACATGATAATCCGACATTAAAGTACTTTGAAGCTGGTTGTAACAAAGGTGCTGGTAATATGCCACCTACTTAGTGAGAAGATATCTTAAAGTTAGAAGGAAAACCAGTCTTGTATTCAGAAGTGGGGTCTTTTGTTAATTAAAAAGGAAAAAAAAGACTAGATAGGAGCAAGTTATCTATTGAAGAAAAACTTTGATGGGATTCTGTTGTATGATTCAGAAGATTTTAGATTCTGGAAGCCTTCCCCTTGTATTTGAAGGTGTAAGAAACCTCCTGAAATCTGCCATATGTGAGAAACCAATAGTTATCTTGCCCTTTGGGAGTGAGTTCCTCTAGGCACTTTAATACTAGTCCAGATCAAATGGCTCTAATTGGCATTTTCACAACCTACTATCAAGGCAGGCATGTGCCTACTGGTGATGCAGACACCTC
Organism: Myiopsitta monachus; assembly: GCA_017639245.1. Classification (NCBI taxonomy): domain Eukaryota; kingdom Metazoa; phylum Chordata; class Aves; order Psittaciformes; family Psittacidae; genus Myiopsitta; species Myiopsitta monachus. The sequence goes on along the minus strand of CM029941.1, from coordinate 100,420,248 downwards.
CCAGACCGGCAGATTTCAGAGATGGCTATGAAGGAAAGAGTCTCATCAGGATTGAAAAGAGACAGTGCCAGTTTTCTGTTTGGTTAGTAACCACTCTTCTTGCTACTGACATCTTTGGATTACAAGAATCAGATTCTCTAGTTTGATGGTATAACAAAAATTGAGAACAGCAACTCCCTTGCATCTAAGAGAGAGGAAAACCCACCAATCTAATTGTAATCTATATAAGCATAGAAAAGCTAAATTTTTCTAAAATAATAATGTCTTTTGCATGCAGGCTTGTGGGAGGCTAAATGCAAGATGAGTCTCCCAATGGACACAAGTGCTTCATGCTTCCAGGGGTAATAAATAAAGTATCCCTTGCTGTAACTGGTGCTTAGCACTCCTGGGAATTAAGCTAAGCTAAGTGTGTAGCACAAAAGTGAAGGTGGAGCTGAATGCTTAATTCATGCGGTGCCTGCTATGAGGAGGACCCAGAGGCTCTAGGTCATGAAGGCACTATTCTTAGAGGGTGAAATCCTATGAAATTATCATGAGTTTCAGATGTATAATACATGAGGAGATGGGGAGGTCCAGGCTCAGTCTGGCATTTCTTACATGCTCATGACAGAATTTTTGCCACATCAGTCGTGTGCAACCTCAGAAGAAAGAAGGCAACAGCAAAGAAAATTAGTTATTATTGATAGCAGCAAACTGTTCTAAGTGGTTAGCATTCTCATTTGTCTCTCAGACCACCCACAGAAACAACATGTTTGGAAAGTAAAGAATCAGCTGGTTTTCAGGACACCTTATGGTTACAGGTGGAGGCATTTCAGTGGAAGTCCTCCAAGGCATTCTGGATCAATCCAAAACTTTTCTGAAGGCAATTCAAGTTTAAATGACTTCGCTGTAGCAGTGCAGGCATATCAGGTACTACACTGCTGACTTTCACACACGTCTGCAGAGATACACCTATAAGTATGACTTTGTGTATGAAATGCTGCCAGTTATATGACAAACACAAAACGTTGAGCAAAATTTTAAACTGAAAAATTGACACAACCTGTCACAGGTATGCAGGAACTAACAACTCACTGCAGAGCAAATGAAATAAAATGTGAAGATGCATAATTTCCTTAGACTCTAACAATTTTGTGACAATCTGACTTGATTTCCTTTTTTTTTAACCTCTGGACTGCAGTTACTGTTTACTGAGTTGCTCCTCAGAAACAGTGCAGAAAAATATTAAAATTAATGTAAGCAGGAATCAGTTACATTACGTTCAATAGAGCACGGAAAATCTGGATTTATCCAAATAAAATTAATTGTGTTTTTAAAAATTGCATTTTTCCATTACTTATTGAATAGGAATTTTAGTCGAAATCCAAACCAGATCTCCAGAGATTCTCCATAAATTAGCAAAAATATCTGTGATTCATTTATATGTGCAAAATCCTAAATATTTCACACACCACTGCTCAATGGTATCTTTCTGTGATACAAGATCCACTTTAATCTGAACAGCTAAGACAGACATGTAGTTCCTCATGCTCCAGAAGAAGGTTTAAAAACCTTGTCTCCCAACAAGGCACATTGTAATTTCCCACATTTAATTAGAAAATATCCGTTTATTTAAACTGGTACTTGGAGTAAGCAATTAAGTGCTTCACTTAATAGGACTATGTGCTGTAAATCAAGCCTTTCATTCCTAGCACAATAGGTTTCTAGTACTAGACAGAAGCTTGCAGATATTGCTTTAATAAAAGTATGCTATTTAGGAATATTGTTATGTACTTCCGCTGCCTCTGGGGGACTTACACTAATACGGCCTATTATCTGTCCTTATTACATAGAACTAAGTATGCAGTTAACTGGCAATCTGTAGTGGATTATGAAACACTCCAGATGGATGGGGATTTATCACAGTATTTTTCAACAGCAGCTACTTTAATTACCTAAGTTTGGGGCACTGAATTTACAAGAATTTATTTCTCTGTCAAGTAGGTCTGAGCAAGAATTTCCATTTCCTTTTACATTGGAGGCAACAGCTCAAGATGTAGCACAAAGCGTCTCTGAGATAACACAATATTGCCACAGCAGACATGTTGCTGTGATCAGGCACACAATAGGGTGTGTGGGCTGAGCACTCCCTCAAGAAATGAAAATGCAGTCAATTGACTTGGTTAATGTTTTGCTCTGTGGGAAAAACTCCATCAGACAGTTTGGAGTTTGATTAATCCATGGCACTGCATGAGCTGCAGCAGCCTAAGCAAAAGCTGCTTCATATTTTATTTTCCCATGTGCCAACCCTCCTCAGCAATCAGGGGGCAGGGGGAGTTGTTAACCTTTCTAGTCTTGCTTTCCAGTGCTGCTGTGGTTAGGAAACACAGAATAAAACTGGGCTGACATATCTGTCACAGACGGCTCTGCTGTCACTGGGGACTGTGGCGCTGGGAAAGAAAGCTTTCCTGGAAACTCAATGCAGACAACATCAAGCGGCCAGGAGATCTGGCCATACATCACATACTAGGGTAGGGGTTTTGAACACACCACTCACTTAGGAACTGTTCTTCTAGATATTCAAAGAAGTTGTTATTGTTGTGCACAAGCTTGTCAATGCAGTCTTTTTCTTTAGGGAAATAGAAGAAAACATACAGAAAAATCCTTCTGTTCTTGATTTTTTCAGCATTTTGAATCTACCAGAACATGAGCTCCTGTTACAGAGCAGTGTCTATTCAGCAAGCAGAGGGAGATAATAGGAACAACCCCTTTCACTGTATCACCCTTTGGGGTGAATTCATACAGTTAATTTCTACAGTGGCAGTATTATTGTTCATTAGACTACGTAGGCTGGTGTAGATAAAAATTCACCTTCAAATAGCACTCATGTTATTTAGCAGCTCTTATACCATGGTCTCAAGACTTCTGCTCTCCCCCCTCCCCCGGCATAAATAGACAAGAAAACTACTAAAATGCATGGATAAGAGTCATATTCTTGCTTGGCCAGGTATACAGTTCCTTAATAGTGAATAGCTTACTGCTTTTTCTAAGCATTCAGCAAGTATCAAAATTCTTGTAAAGATTTATAAATGCATATTTGCACAGACCACAGTTCAGCCAAGTAACCTAATACTCATGTGAACCACATGCCCTGCTTTAGGAATTTTCACTTTATTGTAACTTAAGATATACATCTGAATGTAAAATAAAATATCTTTTTATTCTTTCAGCTCTCCCTAAGCTTTCTGCTGATTCCCCCTTCTCTTTGACATTTGCCACTCTCATTTATTTCCAGACTGATAATTGCCCCCTTTACATTTCCATCAGCAGACCCACACAAATCTTGTGAATCTCCAAGCTGCTTTTGCCATGTGTTAGCATTAATAATTAATGAAACCAGCTGATTGTTCCATTATCAGAGCAGAGTTGAACCAGACAGAAGATAGGATTCATTTCTGAACATACAATTTCAGTATCAAAGTTCAAAATCAAAACATCATCAGCAACCTAAATTTATTTCTCTCAAGAGATCTATTTTTTTTTGAGAGGTGGCGGGAACAGCCCAGCAGCATGAAAGCAGATATTACCATGCTCAGGGCTTTTAAAACATAAACTATTGTGTTTTCCCCCAGTATGTGACATTTCTTGGGGCTTTTCTGACATTTAAGTATCATCCAGGCATTTAATAACAATCAAGAAGGGAAAAAGAATAGGAAAGGGAAACATAAATTAGCATGAAAGATTAAGGGAAATGAATATGTATAGGACAAAAAGAAGAATAATATGCTGGTATACAATGGGATGCCACAGAGCAGAGTGGGAGGACTTCGGTTCCTTAAGTGTTGATACAATGGATTTAAATAAAATTGAATAAAATCCTATTTAAATACTAGCATAAAAAGACTTGAACAACTGGCTAGGGAACAGAATGGGTTTCTACCTCTCAGAGGTCAGATAAATGGTCAACTGACAATGGCCACAGATGGTCTGACAGCAGAAGCCTGCAAAAATAAAAAATTACAGGGTTAGATCAAGTCTGATGGCTCTTTTTAACCTCTTTGCTGTTCTTGTAACGTAAAAGCTATCCTCTAGCACCAAAAAAAAGTACCTGTCACAGATGTAATAACAGGGTTGGCATCAGGTCCTGAAGGAGCTGGCACATGCAGTTGCTAAGCCACTGTCCATCATATTTGAAAAATCATGGCAGTCAGGTGAAGTTCCCAATGACTGGAAAAAGGGAAATATAGCCCCCATTTTCAAGAAGGGGAAAATGGATGAGCCAGGGAACCACAGAGCAGTCAGCCTCACCTCTGTGCCTGGCAAAATCTTGGAGCAAATTCTCCTGGAAGGCATGTTGAGGCACATGAAAAACAACAAGGTGGTTGGTGACAGCCAGCATGGCTTCACTAAGGGGAAATCCTGCCAGACCCATCTGGTGGCCTTCTATGATGGGGCTACGGAATTGATGGACAGAGGTAGAGCAGTTGATGTCATCTACCTGGACTTGTGCAAAGCATTTGACACTATCCTGCATGCCATCCTTGTCTCTAAGTTGGAGAAACATCAATTTGATAGGTGGACTTCTCGGTGGATAAAGAACTGGCTGGATGGCTGCATGCAGAGAGTTGTGCTCAATGACTCAATGTCCAGCTGGAGACCAGCAACGAGTGGTGTCCCTCAGGGATTGGTGTCGGGACTGGTCTTGTTCAACATCTCTGTCGGTGACATGGACAGTGGGATTGAGTGCGCCTTCAGCAAGTTTGCTGATGACACCAAGCTGTGTGGTTCGGTTGATACACTGGAGGGAAGGAATGGGATCCAGAGGGACCTTGACATGCTTGTGAGGTGGGCTGATGCCAACCTGATGAAGTTGAACCATGCCAAGTGCAAGGTCCTCCACCTGGGTGGGAGCAATCCCAGGCACAGCTGCAGGTTGGTCAGAGAAGAGATTCAGAGCAGCCCTGTGGGGAAGGACTTGGGGGTGTTGGTCAATGAGAAACTTAACATGAGCCGGCGTCAGTGTGCGCTCGCAGCCCAGAAAGCCAACCGTATCCTGGGCTGCATCAAAAGGAGTGTAACCAGCAGGTTGAGGGCGGTGATCCTGCCCCTCTACTCTGCTCTTGTGAGACCTCACTTGGAGTACTGTGTGCAGTTCTGGTGTCCTCAACATCAAAAGGACATGGAACTGTTGGAACAAGTCCGGAGGATGCCACGAGGATGATGAGGGGACTGGAGCACCTCCCTTATGAAGATAGGCTGAGAAAGTTGGGGCTGTTCAGCGTGGAGAAGAGAAGGCTGCATGGAGATCTCATAGTAGCCTTCCAGTATCTGAAGGGGGCCTATAGGGTGCTGGGGAGGGACTTGGAACTAGATGATCTTAAGGTCCTTTCCAACACTAACTATTCTATGATTCTATGATTCATCAAGGACTGTAGTGACAGGCCAAGGGGAAATGCATGTTCAAACTTAAACAGGGAAAGTTCAGGTTAGGTATAAGGAAGAATTTCTTTACTGTGAGGGTGGTGAGGTGCTGGCACAGGTTGCCCAAAGAAGTGGTAAATGCTCCATCCCTGGAAGTGTTTGAGGACAGGTCGTGCAGAGCCTTGGGGGACATGGTTTAGTGGGAGGTGTTCCTGCCCATGGCAGTGGGTTGGAACTGGATGACCTTAAGGTCCTTTCCAACTGAAAACATTCTATGATTCAATGTTTCTATGTCTCTAAACAGTTTCCATGCGCATGATCCTAAGACAATACTATTCAATTTTGCAAGAAAAATGATGCTTCAGCAACCAGATAGTAAACTCTTCTTCTGAGAAAAAAACAAAAAATAAATGACAGCTCATAAATTTATTCAAAGTCATGAAAATAGCGTTACTGGAGATAGTACTGCAGAGCTTATTATCAGCCTGCTGCTAATGTTAAGATTGTTTAAGGATGACTAAGTAATGTTACATTTATTTCTTCTAAGCTTGCCCTGAGCTATATGAAAAGCAGAAGTCAGCTGATTATTTGCAGAAACTTTCAGACAGTGCCACAAACAAAACTTAGAAATTCAATGCAATACTTCTCTGGGGTGCAATATAGCATGAAGTTGCACCACAGGAAATGCAGACATTCCAAACATGGAAAAATCATGTCTTTTCCAATGCCCTGGGTTATAAAACCACAGAAGTGTTCTAAGTGTGATAGCAATTTAGAGGAGGAAAAGTTATCTGAAAGCTAAAATTGCAATATGCAATTGCGTAGGTTTCTCTGTTTTCAATTGGGACTACTTGCCATGTTCTTGCTTTAGTTTTTCCTTGAATAAAGTAAAAACACCACTCTTATAATTAGCCTTTACAGAATGCAAGAGCTTTCTTAACAGTTATCCTCCTGCCACAGGATCAGTACTTTTTCCAGCATATGACTCACTTTTTTAATTCTCTACATGTAACAGTAGGGCACAGAAAACAAGCACATTTATATTGTTCCTAGTTGGCTGTGCAGCTAGAAATTGTACTGCTATGACTTCATTCTCACCAAGGGACTTGCTGTTTCGGCAGGCTGATCATCATGGTTTAATCATGACACAAGGAAAAACCTGTGCATGGATATTTAAGGCAATCACTAAATCACTTTTGTGCTGTGTTTGATACTGATTCCCTTATAACGGTGCTTGGTTTTCAGTGATAAAGGGTCAGCAATCTCATCCTTCCATGAGATGCGTTATGTATTGCGTAGTTGGAGACTGCCTGTACTTTGTTTAGGATTCAGAGATTAGCTGCTAATGTAAATTACAGATATGATCCCTCTTTGCACAGACTAAAGCAGAATGGATAAAACATGCTCAAATGAGATAATCCTGCATTCTGTCTTTATGGAGAATATCTAACCTACACTTGGATATTTTGCTGCAAAAGATGAGCTGGAAATTCCAGCATTCAGATCAAACACTGGGAACAATCTTGTACTAGTTTCAAGAACAGCTAGATGATTTAACATGCTGCTTCCAGCTCAAATGAAAATGAGATAAAAATGCCTTAATACAATGACACCTTAGACATTATGGTTCCATAATATCTTTTACTCACACAGATTACCAACTCTGTGGTAAGGAAAAGACAAACATTTTACCTGCAAATTTAGTGTACTGCACATTTGAAGGTTCTTATTACCCACAAAAAATGTAGGTATATTGTGATTCTGCTCTGCAGGAAAAGGGAATCAAGACACTTTCCAAGGATTTTCAGGAGTCTGCAAAATTTCTTTATCCTTTTAGAACAGCAGTTACTAAACTACTTTGACCAAGGAGTATCAGTAGCTGTCTATGTTCATTTTTCATGGAAACTTTTAAAGTAAAAAAGAAAAAGAACCAAAATAACCCTAGAAAGGTCTCTGCATAGCAGCTGTAGATTATTTATGATACCTTTACTACCTACAGAATCAAATGCACCGTTTCGCATATGTTTGACTCGTGCATGACCTGTGAAGGAGACAGTCTAAGCCATCCATTCCTGAAAATGGGAACTATTGAGGGAAAAAATAGCAAGAGTCTGTTTTAAACAATAAAATGCTCTCAGGAGTAATTCATCTATAAAGTTACAGTAAGAGTAGACTGGCTAGATCCTCTCTGGTTATTGTCCTACATGCTAACACAGTGTTATTGAGGGCTACTGGATCAGTCTGCTAGGTACATAACAGTGTAGTATATGACTGCATTTTCCTGGGATACATATGCACTTGAATTTCTGTGTAAAAAAACCCTGACTCAAGCCCATGCCAGATTTGTGGTGCCATTCTTCTCATGCATTTCTCACTTGTGTTTCAGAAAACTGTCTGCAGATTCTGGTTTTCCTTCAAGACAATCATTTTACTTGCCCATCACACTATTCTGGAAGGGGACAGCAACTCTTTCCCACCCAAGATGAAGTAAGGAAGAAATAGCCTCAAAAATCAGGCCTGTTGTCATGGAAACCAGAACAAGGACTTTCAAGGCCATACTCGACGCATTTATAAATCAGAGATAAGGAAAATCCTACCCGTTTATAAGAATATATTGGGCGGAAAATGTCTTTATTGCAGGAATTCAGATATTTACTAGCTCAACAAATGCTGCAGTATAATGCAGTAAGTATTTTCTATAATAGAATACAATCTCATCAGAACCAATAAGTACACGTTTGAGAGAAAGGCAGTAGTAGCCATAGAAACAGCCTGATCTTCCTGAGCAGCATAAGGTATCATGTAAGACAGTTTTGGTGGTGGCCTTACATTCCTGCCAGCTGTGTGGCTGCTTTTGAGTGCAAGAGGGGTTTTGGTGCTCCTCGAACCACTGGAACCAGCACAACTCCACCGCTTTTGACAGGTGTGCTGGCTCTGACAGGAGGTGCCTAAGGGCAAGGGGTTCCTTCTGTTGGATGAGAATAAAGGGTGATTCCAGGGCTACTTGTGCCAAAAATGCTGTTGTATCTATGTTGTTAGGCAGTGCATTGCAACAGCACTTGAGTAAAATCAGGGTCATTGCGCCTTGTACTCTTTCAGTACTTGTACGGACAATCTCTGCAACAGCATGCTTGCAGCATGACTCCAACTAGCTAGAGAGAGGTACAAGAGAACAACTACACTTCCTGAGGCCATCGAGCAAGAGCAAAACGTTTGGGAAAATAGTTTTGGTTTTTTTTTTTGATTTTTCACTCAGATTTTTCCCACTTCCTAGTTCAGAGTTTATTTTTCTTTCCCAGTGTTTCACAGCTTTGCTTTCTTCCCCCACCCCCTTTTGAGCCTCATCATCAGCTGCCAGCAGAGAGTCCAACCTAAAGGCCTGGCAGAGCTTGTTGTTTTAGACTCTGATCTGTGACATACCTCCTGTTTAATAGTGGAAATCACATTTTTAAAACAGCAGCTTCAGTCCTGTCTGGAGACACACACTCTCTGAGTCACCTCTAGCAGCAGATGGCTTACTTAGCCCTTCAAGCTACCACAGCTCTTTGTTATGATTTTGATCTCACTGGTACCTTACTCAGTATAAACGCACATGTTATCCTCTTGCCTTTGTAACATGTAATAGGGTCCAAGCTCTAAAACACCAGTCTGACCTTCAAGACAGCTTATTATACTGTGGAGAATAGCTGGATTTACAGTTTAAGGCCATTTCTTGCAAATGATGGCTTCACTGTAATGTAATAAAGTACAACTTGAAAACAGAAAATCAAGGGAAAGCTGGTATGTTTTGCTCTGGACAGCATCTGTGAAATCTGCCACGCTTGCTTTGTAAAGGTACTGGACTGCCCACACATGGGATAAACACAGAGATAACAAAAACTTACTGCCCTACCTTCCTTCCAGAGTTTTTGGCTCCAGTAGGCAGGACAGCTGGACCACGTAGGAAGCTGCTCCAGAACCACGTATTTAAGTCGCAGGTTTTGGTTATAACTCACTGGAGCAATCTGGCCATACTGAAATGTACAGGGATATGGCTCCATACTTGTGCTGCAGCCATAAAGGAAGCAACCTTTGAAAAAGGCATGAGGTGGGAACACCTTCATTTCTTGCACTTTAACTGCTGTCTCACCTTTTGCCAGATACTCTTGGAGCAGAGATCCCAACACTAAGCAATCAGCAACGGTGTGCTCCCATAATCTGCACTGGTTTGGCAAGTACTGCCTTGGCCAATAACCATCCCATCCTGGGCACTTGTTTACTCAGGGAAAGGTAGGCCAAAGACTTTGGACTTTGGTAGGCCCACTCCATTTAACCTGGACAAAAATAAGGGAAGCAGGCAAAAAGATGAACTACAGTGGAAAATAAACTGCAGTGCACAAGAAGGAATTTAATAGATAAAATCCAGCCCAGGGATTGGAAGAATGGGAAGAAGGGAATTGGAAGAAAGGGAAGAAGCTGCAAGTAACAATGAAAGCAGTTCAATGCTAGCAGCAAAAACACCTAAAATTGCAAGAAATTTGCAAGTTCACCTAATGGCTCTGAAAATTCCACAAGTCCTGATCATGTTTCCATCACTTCTTTTCAAAACCTGAGCTGTCCGTACAACAGAAAACAAATGCTGGTTTCTCTTTACATGGTGGGTGTAGATACTGTACACTGCCAAGAAACACAGCTGTCCTGCTGAAAAAGACTTCCTTCACTAGTAACTACAAATGTAAGATGTTTGTAAGGGGTTTTCTCCTACTGTTTGGCAAAAGAGAGAGTCCGTATGCATTAAAGAGGTGAAAGAGAGTGAAAATGAGTTCAGGAATGTTGCTGAGATTTTCCTCTCTCCTACTCCAGATACAATTCTCTAAAATTCTTTGATTTTTTTATCACTGTATTTCCATGTATTGTTTTTGCTGGTGTTAACACTTTTAGGGGTTTGAACCAGCAGACCAAACAGTCTGACCACAAGAACACAATTGCAATGGCAGCATGCTGTGGGGCTATCTATGTTCATATCCAGTTTAAAAAATCTGTGCCACAGCACTATTACTGTGTAGTGTTGCCCATATTGCAACTGAAATAGATTAAATGCAGGCTGTGTTCTGAGGAAATGAGGCCTTCTTCCATCCGGAGTAAAAAGATCCTCTACTTTTCACCCTGAAGTACTATATATGGAAACAGCTGAAGTTATGAATTGTCAGACTCTCTGGAAAACTTCCTTATTAGAAAAAATTCTAAAATTCCTTCATGGAAAGCAGCCTTTTAAAAAACAAAATGAAACAAAAAGAAACAGAAAAGAAACAAAAACAAAGACTGTTGCTATTCAGTGATAGAAAGAATTCTCCCCCTTTGACTCTTTTATTCAGTTACAGACTTGCTCTCCTCTTCTACAGTTTTTACTAAATAGAGATGACAAACCTTGGCAAACAGTACAAAAGAGTTAGGTTATGCAGTAATTATTTAGTTCTATCTAGGCCTGGGATAACCAGAAAATAAACAGAAGTGGTTGTGTACAGTTTCTAAGCATCACAGGTTGCATATTTAATGAAGGTTCCCTTGTTAAGTATTATTTAATATAATTATATTCTCTCACCTGTAGCTGCCCTGCATTTCATATATTCAATAAACTGAAAGCAAGCTGCCTTGTGAAAGACATTGGAATAAGCCTTTTTTTTTTAAGGTAATTAACATTTTTTATTATTAAATTACTTATGTATTTGGGCTCACTGATAGTTTGCAGTGTTTTTCATAAAGAAAATCTGGATAACAAGAGTAATGTTTTCCTCCACATTCTCCCAAAACAGAATACAAAACTATCTTTTCTCCTTACTTCAGAGAGCTTGTCTTTTGTTTTATGTTCAGTTCTGTAGAGTCCAGAAGACAGCGTGGTCAACATCTCACGTTTTCATGACTGCTCTAATAAGCCCTACAACATTTTCATACACTAATTATCCCACTTTTCAACTATTTAGTGCAGCCACGTAATAATTCCACCTTGCTCTTCCTGTGAAACAGTTTTGAATCATACAGGATGGAAAGGATCTGTCTATCTAACCCCCTCAAAACATGGGCTGCAGTATTTTGAGGAAGACAAGGCAAGGGCAGCCTAAGGGAACTTCATATCCATATTGTCCCCTCACTATGGGTCATGTATTTCTTCTGGTCACCAGGATCTAGCCCACAGCCCACAGCCCACAGTAATCATTATGATCTATATACATGCAAGACATACTACAATTTCACAGAATCATAGAATCATTAGGGTTGGAAGGGACCTCTGGAGATCATCTAGTCTAACCCCTACAATTTAATTTAATAAAGCTAGGCATTGCTGTTTTGCTGTAAATATAGAGGCTGCCTCTTGGAAACAGCATGCTTCCTCTCAGTTAACAGGCTATGACAGGAGGCTTTTATACCACTTGAAGTACATTTTCAAAGATACTGCATATTACTATCTTTACCTATAATCAGATTCACCTCTTCACTGCGCCCTTTCTTTCTCCTTTTATAGAAGGGAGTTGGGTATTAGCAGGCAGAGGGTTTCGTAGAGGAAAGTACAAAGACTTGCAAAACCCAGAATTTCCTTTCTGACTACCTACGGAAGCAGGCAGACTCTTTCTTTTAGCCATATATAGCAAACCCATAAAAAACAGAAAACAAATCAGGTAAGTATCTGCAAGGTTATGGCTGTCACAGCAGCCAAGCAAATGCAGGGCTGAGTAATACATACAGAAAAGGGCATCGGTGTGTAGGTTTGGACTATGCCTTTTAAAGCCAAAGGAATTTTGAGCTGAGGTCACACTACAGGATGATCAGTGGGCTGAGCTGACAACTATTTTTACCAATTAGCAACAACTTTTCATGATTTGACTTACTGTGACTGTAGGTGGCTTGTAGTCTACATCAAAACAGGAAACAGAGCCTAATGGCATTAAAAAGAGGTACAATGACTTTTGTGTTCATTGGACTGTAAAACATGAACAAGGGTCTTTTATAATTTAACTCCACTGTTTTCAAGAGGTCAAGGCTGACCTCTTTTTCACGGAACAGTTCTGCAATATAATGTAATTAAAACACTGAGTAATAATTGGGAAGTTAAAAATATGAAATGTGTTTCCTCCATGTGACTTAAAATGCTGCTTATCTGGACTACAGGGTGGAAAAGTGTTTGAAAGTCCTATGGCTTGTTTGGGAGTATATTCTCAAACTCCCCTTCCCAAAAGGGTAATATATCCCCAAAGGGGAACATATCCTGTCCTGGGTTCAGTTGTAACAGTTATTTTTCTCCTTCTTAGCAGCTGGTACAGTGCTGTGTTTCAACTTTAGCCTGAGAACAACGCTGATAACACACTAATGATTTAGTTGCTGCTAACTAATGTCCGACCCTAACTATTCTATGATTCTATGATTAAGGACTTCTCAGTCTCTCATGCTCTGCTAGTGAGGAGGAGCACAAGAAGCTGGAGGAAGAAGAGACAGGACACCTGATCCAAACTAGCCAAAAGTGTATTTGGGACATAGCTCCTCTGTATCTCTCTCTCTCTACATAGTCTGGCACAGTGGGGTCCTTTTTTCAGCTGGTCTTTAATAAGAACACAGTGAAAGTATGTTTCTTGTCAAAGGTGAATTGGATGGATCCTCTGCATCACTGCCACCAGAGGGTAACAACCTTAAGATATGTACACAAGACCAATGAGCAGTAAAATTTTCCTCTGTTCTATCACAAGATAAAAAAAAAATATTAAAGAACTAAAAGATAATCCAAGTAAAATAGTTGAGCTTGATATAAAACCACAGCTGCTCAACTCAAAATTTGCACTCTAGGTTGTTACCTCATAATAATTTCCCTTAACTGAAAGAAAGTATTATTAGAATTACCTGCAACAAAGGCCATTTAGATTTTCTATACTCTTGGCTAACTGATAAAACCAAACCTACTCCATTTTATGCAACTCAAAACCATACAGTGTTTTAAATAAAACAGGGGGGTGTGGGTATGTTTTTCACTCTGAAAACAAGTAAACTTCTATCACTAGTTCACAAAATTAACCACAACTGTTTCCCAGAATCCTCTTGTATCTTCTTCCTCTTTTTTATATACCAGTATATTCTCAAATGTCCTTAAAAGGCTTCTTAGTGTACTCTCCCTTTCTTACTGGCAGAAACACTTGAAACACCTAACTAGCTCAGTGAAAGTACCTGAATATATGTGAAGAAGTGATTAGTCATTTAAAGAGAGTTATTATTACTCTCTTTAAATTATTACCCTTATGCTACTATAGCAAATTATTACTGTTATGGACCAAGTTACTAGTTTATAACTTTTATACACTTTAAGTGCAAAAAGGATATGAAAGGGTGGCTAGCCTGTGACCTGGAAATTCTCCCTAGTAGGAGCATAATCGATGCGATTTAGACTCTTGTGGCTTTAAGAGTACGTCTACCCTGCAGATTACAGCCTAGTGTCACAGGCAAGTGATAAAATGCCATCCAGTAGCAGCAGGAAGCTCCATTTAGACTGACAGGCAGGGCAAATAGACCCACAGTTCCTAGAGTCACCTCTCTCACAAATGGGCAAGACTTGAAAGGAAGAGGGCAAAGCAGCACATACCTTTGCAAAAGCATTTGCTTAGAGCTAATGAAGGCCAGGTATCATTTGAGTGGTTCTGAGCTCAATAGTGAGAGAAGAGAGGTCATGAAGTCAACATATGTTTGTGAAGATAATAGTGGTCAGTGCGTCTGTCAGTCAGTCTTAGTTGGCTAGCTGGCCACTGGTTGTCTTAGTACAAGGTTAGTTACACTAGAATCGCTGGTCCTGTATTTCCAGGCTGAAAATATGTCAGACAGAGCTACAGCATGAAACACAACTCTTAAAATAAAATCATCCAATTGATCCAACTGCATGAGAAACTCATCCACAGAAATAATAGCCTTTAAAAATAAAGAAGAAAAAGATAACTGGAATTCAAAAGTTTTGTTATTCTTATGCTGTTTGTTTCTTTTTTCTCCTCAAGCATCAACTGAAAATTCATTATTGACAGAAACCAAACCATCAATGCAGACTTTTTCCAGGACCTGTGTATGTGGCCCAGGGAGGGAGCTTCACCAGGAATGGATTTTTGTCCTCCTGGTCCATATTATGTACGCAGAATTAATGGGAAAGGGATGAAACTAATTTCTTATATGGGCTTTTACTTCTACACACGTGCAATCTGAAAATGTGGGCATCTAGACAAGCTTTAAACAGTGTTGAAGACCTCAGCGTAGGCCACCCAGCTAACATGCTAAACATGCAATGCCACCGTGTGGACAAGTAAGTCTCAAGCACAGATGAGCTTTGCTGAATTTGTGCGCACATTACACGAACATCTCATTTTCCTCAGGTTTGACATGTTATATCCCGATCCTGCTGACTCAAGCTGGTTAACTTCTGTGACTATAGTGATGACTATTATGAATCTAAATCGCCATCCATTTATTCAAATGTGACTGTCTTGAAATTGTAATCAATGTTTTTCTAAGTCAGTGCTGGCATCAAGAGTATTTTACAGGGGTTTATGAAGTTTTGCATACCATAAAGATTAAAAACCCACAAAACCCCAAATGGGTATTTCTGGAACTTAACTTTATCCACTTTTACTTGGTGCAAAAGAACAAATAAAAGGGAAATCTGCCATGGCTAGTACAGATAATTTTCTTATGTATAAAGGAACATTGATGCTTTCTGTTAACAACACACTGATCAGACTATAATTGAAAGTTAAATGCCAAGGCTTCTAACCTGTTCCATGGTATCTGGTTGCAGGAATGCAAACCCCAGCTTTGTAGAAATCTGCAGACATCTTTCCGCTGCCTGGAAGGAGGCTTCACGTTGAGCTCTGGCTGCAGACAAACCAATCAGAGTCAGAGGAGCCAAGGCCAGATGAGGCACCACAGCTGTGAAGGCAAAGGCCTTGATATATTACAGAACCTGCGGCTGAAAGTACAAGGGCAGGCTGCTGAAGTAAGGTAACTGAGATGGAAGGTCATTGATCTGAAAACAAGTGAGTTCTGGGACCAGTTTTGCATCCAGTGAGGCTATAATTTTTCTCCTAAGTGTTCAGTCTCTGGCCAGTTCCTAAGCATT
Source organism: Myiopsitta monachus (assembly GCA_017639245.1). NCBI lineage: Eukaryota > Metazoa > Chordata > Aves > Psittaciformes > Psittacidae > Myiopsitta > Myiopsitta monachus. The sequence continues at coordinate 100,404,734 of CM029941.1, read as the reverse complement.
GTCCTCATAGCATTGCATGTGCCCCTTAGCCCTTTCACAGTCTTTTCATGTCCAGCCTGCAGACTGAAGCGATTTTGCTAGCCACGACATAGATGTTTAAATTATTCATTGAGAAAGTTTTGTGTTTTCTCTCCACTCTCTATTGCTACAGAAATACACCAGAGCCTGACTGTACACCTTGAGACATGTGTATGTATATTACACACAGGCACACAGGTCTTTTTCCTTCCCAAAAGCCAGGAGCTATTTGCACATAAATCAGGGCTCCCAATGCCTCCTGACACAGGCCCTTCCAGCCCTTTTCAAAGTCACTTAATAGCAAGCACCAGGGCACTTTACCTCTCTCTGACAGGGGCCACCGGGAGTGGTCGTGGGATTATAGAACAGTTTGGGTAGGAAGAGACCTTCAAAGCCCACCTACTCCTACCCCCTGTAATGAGCAGGGACATTTTCAACTAGATCAGGTTGCTCAGAACCACCTCTGGCCTGGCCTTGAATGCCTCCAGGGATGATGCATCCACCTCCTCTCTGGGCAATCTGGGCCAGTGTATTTCCATCCTCAATGTATTTTTCCTCATATCCAGCCTGAATCTCCCCTCTTTTAGTTTAAAACCATCACCCCTCGTCCTGTCACACTAGGCCCTGCTAAAAAACCCTTTCCCATCCTTCTTATAGGCCTTTTTAAGCACTGAAAGGCTGCAATAAGCTCTCCCCAGAGCCTTCTTTCCTCCAGGCTGAACAACCCCTACTCTCTCAGCTTTCCTCTAGAAGTCTGCCCCGCTTGTAACACTGAATTTTCACCTTCTTTTTGGTTAAAAAAGCCACGTTTTGGGGCTCTTCTTCAGGTAGATTTGTTGCTTAGGTAGAAGAGCCCCCTCAAGGACAAGAGCCCTCTCGGAGAGGAGTCCGCTCAGGGAGGCGACCTTTGAAGGTCCCTTCCAACCCGAACTGTTTTGTGACTCTATGACCACCCCAGGCAGCTCCTCTCAGAAAGGGATGAAGTGCCCTAGTGAGCAGTACTGAGGCAGCTTTGACAAGGGCCGAGGCAGAAGGGTCTGTGGGAGAAGGCACCGACAGCCCTGATGTGTGCTCCTATGACTTCCTTACAGCTTCCCACAGCGGGCTGCAGCACCGCTGCCCCCCCCCCCGCTCCGCGGTGCCACCAGCACCGGTCCCAGTCCCGGTCCGAGCGCCGACCTCGGTCCCTCCCCGCCACCGCCTCCTCAGGGGCGGCCCCTCACGGCACCACCCTCCAAAGCGGCCCAGGGCCCGCCCCACCACGCTCCGCCCCGGCCGGGCGGCCTGCAGGCGCTGGCGTGGCCCGCCCCGCCCGCCCGGGCGTGTGTTAAGGGGTAGCGGCCCAGGCGGGGGGGTGGAGAGGCGTAGGGAGCGGTGCCGGTAAGCAGGGGGGTGGTCCCGCTGTGCCGCTTCACCGCCTCACCCCGTCCCGGAGCGGGGCTCGCCCGCCTCCCCCTCTGCTTTGTCGCCGGGATGGCGGGGAGAGGGAGGGAACACGCCGGGCCTGCTGCCAGCCGTGTGGGGAGGGATGAGCTAAGCGTACCGGGAAATAAACCTGCAGAAGGGCGAACCGCGCAGCCTTTTGCCCGGCCTTGTACCGATTCCGGTGCGGGAAGCGCCGTGTGTGAGCGCCGGGCCCCAGCCCCGCTGCGGGAACAGCCCCTGGGCCGCGGCGGAGCTAACCCACTTGTGCATCCCCGGGCTGGGGGAGGGGGGTCGGGGACCCCCGTTCTGCAGCGGGTCGGTGCTTGAGTTAATGGCTTCATGGTTCGTCTTCCAGGTTACACTCGTCACCATTGACTGTTGTTTTCCCCACGATCGGTATCTTCCTTGTAGGCAAACGCGCGTTTTGCGCCTGTGCTGTTCAGCGAAGGTAAAGGGCCCCTGCCCAGCCTCTTCCGTGCAGTAGTTTATCAATGCCAGCATCAGTTAAGGACAGAAAGACTGGATTAGGCTGCACGGAGTCCTTCTGAGGCTGCTGAAGGGCTGTGGGATGGGCTTGTCTGCAAAAACAGGTTTCTGTGGAGCTGGGAATCCTGAACCAAAAGTGAGGTGCCTGTAGGGACATGGAATATATGGAAAGGAAATAATTAAAGGGTGTTTTATTCTGTTTCCCACCTTTTATATCTTGTCACCCCAAGAGTGTGTCTACGCTACATAGATGGGAAGGCTGTTTACAGTGATGGTGGGATTTGGGATTTCAGGCCTTACTAATTTTCAGGCCTAAAAAATTAGTCTCCATAATGCAGGTGAATCCTGGAACAGTGAGGGAAATCACAGTTGTACCACTGAATGTCTAAAAGCTGACAGAAAACCCCCAAATCAACACCTCTGCCAGCCTTAATTCTGTGGGTGCAAGCTCTCAGCAACTGACTGCATATGAAACTGTGTGTTTATCATGGGTCTAGAGTTGTGATCATACGTATTTTTATTACTGTGTTTCTTGGCAGCTTTTTGAATTATTTTTGTCTTGCATACTTAGAAAAAACATTCTAATTTAATCTTTAGAGGCTTTACAGTTGATGGTGTTTTAGTGGCACATCTTATTAGCTTCAGTCCATTAATGCATCAGAAAGATGTAGAATAACCTGTCATAAATAATCCATAATTAGGCTATTCCCTTCACATTACTGATATATTCCAGTTGACAGACTCGTGGTCTCTTTCTACAACCCAATTAATCGTTAAATCATATTGTTTTTTCCATTTGGTAAGACCTGAATGAGGTTTGGATTGGTAAACAGGGTGGGTTTACAAAGAGCTGGCAGATGGGAAATTTTTAAAGTACAGTTGCTGGTGTTCCTCAAGTTCATTAAGTCTCTGTGAATGCAGAGAATAAATGGTAGTTTATAGTTTTCCAGAAGGCTAGAAATTTCCTCTTGTAAAACTTGCACTGGTATGTTACACTGTTTGATATGGCCATTGTGATGCCTTTCTGTTTACTGCTTTCTTATTCCTTTTCCTTTGCTACAGGTTGAAAAGATGGGAAATGCAGAAAGCAACGTGTATCAGAATCATCTTTCCAGATTCCTTCCTGAGGAGCAGTCTGACATTGATGGAGTATTTGACACCTTATCAGGGTTAAGTGGTTCAGCTGAAGCAAAAAATAGCAAAGCTACAAAGAAAACTGTGACTCTGGCAGCACTACAGGCAAGACAATATTATTCTTGATATATCTGCATTGAACGTAATTCCAGAAAGAGCTAAAGACATGGCAGTAGTTACTTTTTAAGGATTGTTTTTTTCAATTTAGGACTATGTTTTGAGGCAAGATGAATATTAAACTTTTTCTTACAGTTTAACATAAGTAGTGACTTTCAGGTTTGTATTGATTGTTTTAAATTGCACTGTTGGGTCAGTTTGCAGCTTTCTTGATTCTGAAGTAGGGATGTATGAAAATGAATATTCTTCCCTCTGGAGTCTTCTTGAGAAGCTGTCACAAAGTTGGTTTGTATTTGGTTATGTTTTCCTCAGTTGCATCACTGTCTCTAATCTTTTAGCTTGCACTGAAAGGAGAGAATTCAGTTCTGCTTGATTAAGCTGTGTCTCTCTGGTTTAGGTGATTAACATGCATTATGCTTTCTGATTAACTTTGCATTCATTTTCTAATCAAGAAGGAAGAGGAAAATGATTTGTTGCAATACTTGATAACTTCAGTTAGGCAGGAATCAAGTGGCCAAATGAATGTAATAGTATAAGTGCATTTTTGTGTATGTTGCACAGTTAATGGAATCAAATTAAAACTTGGTGAAAGAAGCAGGTTATTTTAAGGTATTTAGCAGTGTATCTGCATGCAGCCCAGCTTTAGCCTTCTTCCAGCCTGGCTGTTTAGGGGCCACCGC